>PSNO01000006.1:1800000-2370415 GCA_002976275.1 Monascus ruber | reverse complement strand
ACCCTAAAACCCTAAAACCCTAAAACCCTAAAACCCTAAAACCCTAAAACCCTAAAACCCCCTAAAACCCTAAAACCCTAAAATCCCAACTGACCTCCATGAAATTAACCAACCTCCATGCACTCCACTGAGCCTATGGGATCCTGGTACGCGCCTGACTCAGCTCCATGGAATCAACCAACCTCCATGACCTCAACTATGCGGCCGGGCTTTTGGTACGGCCGTGAATGACCTTGGTGGAATCAACTAAGCTGATGCCTTTGCATTACCCACTCAACTAACCTCCACCCACCCAACTGTCCTCCATGGAATCAATTAACCTCCATGACCTCTATTATGCTGCGCCCTCCTGATACCCACTGCACTGACCTCCATCACCTAATGAACCTGATACGCTTACATTATCAGCTCTACCAACCTCCATGACTGAACTTAGCTTGTGCGCTCCCATCACCCGCCTATCTGACCTCCATTATCTCCATGACCTAGCTCAGCCCGCGAGCTTTCATCGCGCCCCCAACTATGCTGCATGATCTCCCTGGCCTAACCAACCTGGCCAGCTTCCATTATGTGCCCAACTAAGCTCCATGGAATCAATCAAGCTTCCTGGATCCTACTACGCCCTCAATCGAGTATTACGGGCCCAACCAACCGAGTCGCATTCCATTATTGCCTTAACTGCCCTCCATGGGCCTAACCAACCTCTATGAAATCAACCAAGCAAGTGCGTTCCTGATCTCAGCCCAACTGACCTCCACGAAATCAACCAACCTCTATGGAATCATTCAACCTCGCCACCTCCTGATGTCTGCCTGACTGACCTCTATGATCTCCATCACCTAACCTAGCCCGTGCACTTCTATCTGCTGCCCAACCAACCTCTATGAACTCTATGCCATCTAATCAACAACCAAAAATATATATTCATTGATCAATCTATATATATATCTATATCAAAATCCTACTGACTCCATCACCTAACCTATCCTGTTGGCTTCCATTGTCATCCTAACCAAGCTAACCACTATCTCAATCTTAACCACTATCTTAACCCTAACCACTGTATCAACCCTAACCACTGTATCAACCCTAACCACTATATCAATCCTAATCAAATCATACCTCTCCTCTCTATATAAATTATTCCAATTCGAAATCATCTTGACTATTTGAATCTATCCATTTTCATCTAATATAATGAACTATTATGCCAATAAATCCTTTCTCATCTGCTTTTGATTATTATATTGGAAATCGTTGATGGAATCATTAAAAATCCCTACCCATTTAATCTATATCCTGATATCCATGCCAAAATATAATAAATCTACCCAATGAAATCCATCATGCTGAATCTATGATATAATCTCAAATATCCTATCAAATATCCTATCAAATATCCTATCAAATATCCTATCCCTTTAAATATCCTCATCAAATGGAATTGCTCCAAATCACTCTATATGACTCCATTAAATGATATAATCCCAAACTTTGCTTTCTCTATATATCTATCATGCCATTGGTGCGCATATGTATTCCTGCTTCTATGAATCGAAATATATATATATATCGTCTGTGAAATCATTCTGCATTGGAATATATATTTGCTATTATATGCTCAATCAACTATATATCTCCCAACTGCCTGACTGCTATCAAGCTTGCTGGCTTCTAATATGGTGTTGATCGCGCTTGATGTAATCAATGAACCCTGGTGGATCTCCATGGAATCAACTGAGCTCGTGGGTCCCTGCTACGGACCTTACCAGCCCCAACCAAACTCTATGGAATCTATTAAGCTCGCCGAATCCTATTATGGACCTTACCATCCCTCACCAAGCTCCATGACCTCTACTATGCTGGGGGGCTCCTCATACGCGCTCTACCAATCCCAACCAAGTTCCATGAAATCAATCAATCTCCATAAGCTCCACTGAGCCTTTGGGCGCCTACTGTGGGCCCAACTGAGCTCCATGAAATCAACTAAGCTCCATGAGCTCCACCAAGCCAACTGGATCTGCATCTGGGCCCAACCAAGCTATATGAGCTCTACTATGTGGGGGCTCCTGATACGCGCTGGACTGAGCTCCATGACCTAGCCAAGCTCGCCCGCTCCCATTGCCGCCCCAATGGAGCTCCATGATCTCCATCATCTCCATGACTGAACCAAGCTTGCGCTTCCATCACGGGCCAAACCAAGCTCCCTGAGCTAACCTAGCTTGTGTGCTCCCATCGTGCGCCTATCTGAGCTCCATGATCTCCATGTGCTAACTTAGCCCATGGACTTCCATCGCCGCCTGAACCGATCTCCATGATCTCCATCACCTAACCAAGCTGGTGGGCTTCCATCATGGGCCCAACAAAGCTCTATGGAATGAACTAAGCTCGTGCGCTCCTACTATGGGCCCGACTGAGCTCCACAAAATCAACCAAGCTTGCTGGCTCCTATTATGGGCTGTACCAACCTGACCCAAGCTCCATGAAATTAATTAAGCTTCCTGGATCCTACTATGGGCCCAATGGAGCTCCGTGGAATCAACCAAGCTCGTGGGATCCCGATCTGAGCCAAACCAAGCTCCCTGAGCTAACCTAGCTCATGGGTTTGCATTGTGGGCTCTACCAAGCTCCATGAGCTCTGCTAAGTTCACTGACACTTGTTGCCGGCTTGATTGAGCTGTGGAATCAACCAAGCTGATGGGATTCTATTACGGGCTCAACCGAGCTCCACGGGCCTAACTGAGCTCCATGGGCCCAACTGCATGGAATCAACCAAGCTTGTGAGCTTCCATCATGAGTCTATCTGAGCTTCGTGATCTCTATGATTTCCATCATCTCCATGACTGAACCAAGCTTGCGCTTCCATCACGGGCCAAACCAAGCTCCCTGAGCTAACCTAGCTTGCGGGCTCCCATCGTGCGCCCAATGGAGCTCCATGAAACCAACCAAGCTCTATGAACTGTACTATGCCTGGGGGCTCCTGATATGGGCTGCCTGAGTTCTATGGAATCAATGGAGCTTGTTGGCTCATATTACAAGCCTTACTAATCCTAACCAAGCTTTATGGAATGCATTGAGCTCATGGCCTCCCAATACGGGCCTGACTGAGCTCTATGGAATGAACTGAGCTCTATGACCTTTGTTAAGCTTCCTGGCTCCTACTATAAGCCAAATGGCGCTCCATGAGCTCCAGCTCAATCGATTCCACCTGATTTGATTTTAGCTGGTTCTATTCCTGCTTAATCAATTTGGCCTCCATTAATTCCAGCTAGTTGGATTCCATCTCAATTGATTCCTGCTTGATCGATTCCCCCTGGTTCAATCCCCGCTCGATTGGTAGCGGCTTGGTCGATTCCACCTTGATCAATTCCCCCTCAATTGGTGCCAGCTTGATCAGATCTACCTGGTTCAATTCTATCTTGATCAATTCTATCTGATTCAATTCTCGCTGGTCCTATTCCCCTAAATCAGTTTGAGCTCAATTAATTTCAATAATACCCCTGGGGAAGCTGCTAGTCAAATAAGTAAATGATCTAGATTATCCTACTCCATCTATATATATATATATATATAACCAACCCCCTATTGGCTCCAATGAATCAACTGAGCCAGCCCCTCTACTAAATAAGTAGCTTGAATCCGCCCCCGCCAGCATTTCTGCCCAAGAAATCTAATGGTAGCAGCTGGATCCTGAGAATCCACTCCATGTTGCTTCAACCACTCATGCCATGCTTGCTGGATTAGCGCTGACTGGGGTCCATGGAGAATACTAGCTACCATGGGAGCTAGCTGGCCACGCCTGGGACACTGGGTGCCTGGAATCCGATGCCATCTCCCATAGTCATGCTCTTCCCAATTGGGGCAAGCTGCTTGGGGTAACCCACAGCTAAAACAGACTGAATATGGAGCATATGTGATGGTGGCATAGATAGCCTGAACCCAGCTCTGTGCTGGCTGGCTAGCTGGTTGATGACATTGATGCAATGCATGGCTGTCTGGGAGACCTCGATGATAGCATAGATAGCATCTGTCTTCCCAGCTAGTCAGAGTATGAAGAATAAGCTGCATTTTGGTCTCTGTGGCCGCATGGAGCTCTTTCCAGGTATGGTGAAGCTGCTGGCGCTGTTGATCCTGCTGGTGAAGCTGTTCCAGGATAGTGGGTGGGATTAAGGGGGCTGGCTCCTGATTCAATTCCCAATTTGATCCCTGATTGGATTCTGTCCTCCCCCTAGCTACTGGTAGAGGGCTACTAAATTCCTCAGGGTATAGGGCTTGCATGGAGTTGTTCTGGCGCTGGAGGGTGCTGGGGGTAGAGGCTGAATAGATACTAGGAGTAGATGGTGCCATAGGAGATGTGGAAGCTTCTGGGGTGGTCTGAGCTGGTCCCAATTCCTGAGCTCCTAGGCTGGTCTGAGCTGGTCCCAATCCCCAAGCACCTAGGCTGGTTCGAGCTGGTCCTGATTCCCATTCCTGGGGTTGGCATTGATCACATGCCTGCTCATGCTCCTGGCAGACCCTAGGATCCTCCTCCCCATCCAGATAGGCATCCAACACCCTTCGCCAGCAGGTGCTCTAGGTGCTGGGCAAAGGGGAGCACTAGCCATAGATAGTGTATGACCAATTCCCCAAGCTCCCGAGGCAGATATCGATGGATCACCTTGGTGTTCCCGGACAGATGGAACCCCTTATGATAGAGGGTCACCAAACTAACCAATCCATCCTCTATAAACAGGTTTCGGTGCCCCCAACTTCAGTATTCACAGCCCGAATGCTCAGGAGCTCCATCCCCCGCGCAGGCTGGCCGGAGCAGATATGGATCAGAACGGCTAGCTGCTCGCGGAACCGAACTAGGTGGCCTAGGTAGGCATTGGCTGCTTTGGGGTTGATTTCTAATTGAGCTGGTTGGGTCCCTAGATCTTGATTGGTCCCCTGAGCTCGATTGGCTCCTAGATCTCCATTGGTCCCCCAAGCCTGATCAGCTCCCCGAGCTTGTTTGGTCCCCAAGCTTGCCCTGCCCCAACCCTATGCCGAATCCATTTCCGTTGCAGATAGGCTTCCCCTGGAATCAATGGAGGATCCATTTCCTCCCATCTACTGGCCAACAGGTCCGGGAATCCTGCAGAAAGCTCCACCCCAGTTTCCCCTGCGTAGGATCATCCTGAAGGGAATCCCACGGCACTAGGGGGATCTGAGCTGCTCCAGGCTGATCCACAAGCAGCAAATGCTCATGCAACATTCCCCTAGCTTGGGCCACCAGCCCATGAATCAAGCTGCGAAATTCCCCCATGCTAAATTGATATTGCTTATACAGGAGTTGGTCCTGCCCCTGCCAGCCCACATGGCCTGGGCTAGTGGTGTTGTAGTAGATCCGCAGTCCATAGGTTCGCAGATCTAGCATCCATTGCATAGGTCCATGGGTCCCCTTGACCATGAAGCTGCTCATAAACAGTTCCAGCCATTCCTGGAAAGATCGTTTCCCCCTAGGACAGCTCCCAATCCTGAGGATATGATCTAGATCTCCTAGATCAGGGGTGGTAGGGGGGGAGGAGCTGCTTGGCAGGAGCTGGGAGCCCTGGATTCCTTGTGTTCTCTGGGTCCCCTGGGTCTCATATCCACTATCCTGGGAGCCTGTGAATTGGTAAAATGGATCCTCCATGGGACTGACCCGAGGAATTTTCCCCCTAGATCCCCCGGCGTTGATGGAGTGGCGTGGAATAGGTAGGGATATCCAGATCTAATCGATAGGCTTTGAGCACCACAAGAAATCGAGCGATTTTGATGATCTTGCTTAAGATAGGGGGGTAATCCTCAGGGTCCCGCCATCCATTATACCGGCGGCCTAGGACTGCTAGGGCACACACCAATGCACAATCATATTCGTGGACCTGGATCCGCTGGTTGAGCAGCTCCATGCAGAAATCTAGGCATGCTGCTTGTAGGGGGGTCAGATCCTGAACAGGATTGATAGGACCAGGATTGACAGGAGCTTGATATCTAGGAGCTTGATATTGAGGAGCTCCCCCTAGCTCAGTATGCTTGGCTTGCTCCCACAGGATCTCCCAGGTCTTTTGTTGGCGCCACGTGAATTGATATCCAGGCGTTTCCTCAGTAGGCTCCATCTGCGTGCGAGCAAAAAACATGAGAATCTGCTGCCAGGGAAGCATGTGGCGTTGGATTGATTCCTGATTCATATATGCTTGCAAAGGCTGATATCGGTTTTGATGCTGCTCCGTTCGAATCGCGGCCATCCAAATCAGATTCCCCTGCTGGCTCGCCACCACCTGACCAGTCCGGATCAACCCCGCCATGGCTTCCCAGATCGTTAGGAGCTGCAGGTCCTCCTGATTGAATTCTAGGGGATCCCTAGGAGCTGTAGGGTGCCTAGCTGTAGGGTGCCTAGCTGTAGGGTGCCTAGCTGTAGGGTGCCTAGCTGTAGGGTGCCTAGCTGTAGGGTCCCTAGGTGTAGGGTCCCCTACTAGGTGTCAAGGTGCGGATTCAGGCGATCAGGAAACAGAAATAGATTGGAAAGAACACGCAGGCAGGCAGGCAGGCAAGCTATCGTACAGGCAGGTAGACAGGACGTAGCTCGAAGAGCTACAACAAGATCGAGACAGAGGTTCAAGATATTTCCTCGCAGGCACGTGCAGGGGCGGTCAGTACAGGCAGAACCGGCCTCCGGACCGTCATACGGTGTACGTTGGTCCAGCACCGTGATACTAGGCTCGGAGGCTCGATCAAGGTTAGGAGATCATGCCCGTTAAGCCCCTGGAGATATTGTGGCCACTGGGTCCGCCGCAACCAGGGGTTGGCTTCATCCATTTCCCCAGCCTCTATCACATGCTCACGCTGCTCCTGTTCCTGTTGGTAGGAATCCTCTAGATCCTGAATCAGATCAGAAATGGCTGCTGGCTCCCCCCTGGCTTCCTCATCAGATCCTAGGTCCTCTGTGCGGACCTCAATATAGTGGGATCCCCAGCGACTAGGGAATAGGCGATAGCATGAAACCAGCTGGTAGGCTTGGGCTAGCAGCTGCTGGGGATCCTCTGCTAGCTGGCTGGGGCGCCCAGCTTGGTTCCGAATAGAAAATTCATGGAATTTCTTCCAATGAAGTTCCATTGTTTTTCTTGATCGACAGATGTATGAGCATGCCTGGGGGTCTAGCTGACATAGCATGCCATCATTATATTTCTCCATTTCTGGGATCAGCTCCGTAAACTGCTTTGGCCATGTAACCTGATTAGGATCCCATTCAATCCCCTCCCATGCTAGAACTGCCTCCGCAAGCTCCTTGGCTTTGGGTGGAGTGAATTGATGATGGCTGCCCACTAGATGCTTTTGAATTTCCTTGGGCCATACTCCATGCTGGCATTGAATACAGATAATGATAGGGAGCTGATCAAGCTTCTTAAATAGTTGGCATTCCATGATCATGGGAATGAAATTAAGAAAAGAATGATGATTCCTACCTCTCTATCTCTCTCCTGAAGTTGATCTTTGCTACGTAGTCATGTGACTAGTAGTCAGCAAGCCTAGGCAGTTCTCCAGAACTAGGAAGGAGCTTTTCACTCTCCAGCTCCCCTGGGGCTCCACCAAGCCTCTAGGGGCCTAGACAGCTTCCTGAGTTCTAGAATAGATAGGAAACCTATCATTTTGATGGATTTACTAGCGATGGTGCTCCGCGCATGACCTCTCCAACCATATGGAGGCTCCACGAAGGACTTTGAACAGCAATTCTACACCCCTTGGAGCTTAAATAGCTTCACCACCATGCCTCTAGGAGCCTAGCCAGCTAACTAGGCTTCTTCCTACATCTCTAGAATAGATAGGAAACCTATCATTTTGATGGATTTAGTAATGGTGGTGTCCGCGCATGACCTCTGCAACCATAGGGAGGCTCCATGAAGTGCTCTGAATAGCTATTGCCTGCTCCTTTGAGCTTGAATAGCTCCACCACGAAACCTCTAGGAGCCTATTCAACTAGCTAGGCAGCTTTCTAGAGCAATCAAATATATATAATGAGATCTATTTGATAGAGATAATGATTTTTTGGTGGTTAGATCTATAGGAGAAGGTCAGGAATAGTTATGTATGTTGCTTTCCTAGACTCTATCTACAACGTCTCACCCCATCAAAAACCCATCGTTTTCGGAGCACCACCACACGCCCAGACCAAGCTGGATGGCTTAGATATTCTAGAAATATAAATTTAACTCCCCTACCTACCATATATTCAATTTTAAAGTGAATCTATAAAGGTTTGTGGAAATCAGTCAACCCATGAAATTTATTCCAGTCAACCCTATGCCAAGAAATCATTTCTATGGGCGCCCTAATTCCAGCCAACTTAACTGGAATAACACCCGTGGGGTAGGCAATTAGCGGCACCGCCTGGGAGCTATGGTACTTTGACAGCGTGGCCTCGGATGGCTAGGCTGCTCTCGCGGTTGCCTTTTTCCGAGATGCCCTCAGGGCCAATAAGGGTGGGTTTTGTGCCTAAGTTCATGTCTTATGGAAAGATGGCACACCTCTTAGCACCAAGTTCTACTTCCAAGAGAGTGCTGTGACGGAATATCAGGAGGGTTGAGTGGTGGGAACCTGGAGGGACTCAGGCCCCAGTGGATTATGGGAAGCCAGCTTTGATATTGCGCCAGACTTGTCCACAGCATCCTTGACTTTCCAAGATCTAACAACGGTTACTAGGTCTATTATGCTTGGTAGGATCCACGAGCAGTCTATGCTGCTGACTCAGGAGAAGGAGGTGCAGTTTAGAATTGATGTCTTTTATATTCGCCCGCTTCCAATCTTGGCTGTAGTCGCGGAACTTGAGTTCAGCACCAATTTGGGTGAGCCACAACAGTTTACTCTCTGTCATGAGGATAAAGCCATCAGTGGTATGGATTGCTTTTGGACGCATCTTTCATGGCCACAGATCATGTCAGAGTCCTACCATCTCCAAGCCGGGGCCAGTCCGTACCAACTGCATGTGCTGAGGATATTGTCCACATCATCTACTGGAAAGGCACCCTATGGCTCAGCAAGATTGTACAAGGACAATCAGGTTATTTGTACAGCTCAAACTGCCATGAACAATCAGGAGAGGCAATGTGAAGGGGACTACGTGATTGTGGCCAAGCTATATAGCGATGCAGAAGATGCGGTCCAGGGCAAATTTCAGGATGCAAATGTAGGGTATCAGGTTGAATTTGTACGTCAAGAGGCTGGTAAGCTATTGGGCTGTTGGAGGTTTGACGCTATCAACTGTCACTCATGGTGGAACTTACCAACTAGCGCTCCGGAGCCAGATGGTACTGGCAATTCGGGGTTTATGGTCAAGCTCAGTGGCGGGATGCTAGCTGGTGAGGGTGACTCTGGAAATGAAATTTGTGAGGGTTTTGGAGGGGCTGGCCAGGCGGAACTGCCATAAACTGAGAGTCGACCTGTGCCAATCAATGCATTATGTATCCAAATATTTATGCATTTTCCAGGAGAAATTAGCAGTCTGTATATCACAGGTGATGTTGACACTATTATTGATATTGCTCTACGAACCTTCTGGAAAAAGAACCAGTTCAAATATCCAACGTTCGCGAGCCTCGCAAGGGATATATCCTCCATTTCAGCAACGGGGGCTGGAATTGAGCTGCTTTTTAACTCCGCCTGGCATATCTGTTACTAATGGTGAGAATCACTGACTGTCTTCTACAACCGTTCAAGACCTGATGATGTTCATATGTTTATTAAAATTTGATCTCGAGAGGCAGTTTATATTTGCCCGCTAGTTCCTCTCTATGGAAGATGAAGAGATACTAAATGAAGAGAAGGACACACAATTTCTGGATAATCTTGATTCCATCAGTGAGGGTGAGAAAGATGAGCCTCCTGGTATCAGAGCAATGCCTCAGGCTCATAACTGATGAATCGCAGGATATCGGTATTCGCTACTCCGTAGTACCGAGGGAGCAAATTGAGATGATTGATTGATGAACTATCTGAGAGGCTGCTGTTGAGAGGGTCTCTATGGCTAGTATTGGCATGTTATGACTTGGGTATTCCGAATTGACTTGATTTATCATACAAAAAACATATAGTTATGGAGTGGTAGTTGCTGGATCAGCCTGCCCTTGGTAACTACTAAATAGTTACTATCTCTCAGTCTGACAATAGCCCCCGGCAGCCCATTCAACTGATCTTCAGCTTCAATTCAACTGATCATCATCCAAATTCATACGGTCCGATTGTACCACCGAGTACTAGGCTGTACAGAAATCCTCCTTCCCAAGGATTGTTTAATGCTTCTCTAGCCACTCACGATCAGTTAGGTATTACATTTTCTTTGTCATTCCTTTCTTCCCTGTTTAAGGCCGAGTGCATTCAATCTGGAAGTTTTTGGTCATTTTCGGTCCTTATGACAGTCGTTTGCTAAATATATGACCCAACAATAGTGGAAGTGGCTAGTAGAGGCTAAGCTTATCTAGGGCAGGATCATTCTGTTAAAGATGCATTTAATGTTTATTGTGTTAAGTTTCTTGAAGCTGGCTCTACTGAACAACTTTCTTTTTTTTTTTTTTTTTTTTTTTTTAATTCTTTGAAAGATGCCAGAGCATCTAGGACAACCAGGACTGACCTTTTCTAAGTGCCGCTGTCATGAACACCAAACACCTATTCACGGATACTTTTACTCCATGGTAGAAATGGGCATTGTCAAGTTCTTCATGGACAATCGAATCTTTGAGAAAATTCCGGCCGGCAGTGCCATCCTGATTAAGCAGCTAGCGGACACAACAAGGACAGATTCCAATTTGCTAGAGCGGTTCTCTGGTTTCCTGGTGGCTGCTCACGTTCTTGAGTCTCCAAAGCCCAGATACGTTGCCCATACTCTGACCTCAGTGATTCTCCAGGACCATAGGGCGATTCTATTCTATACCCATATGTTGGCGGGGGTCAAACTCGCTGAGTTGGTTGATCTAGCTAGGGAGGCCCGGAGCTGGGCGAACTATCTACACAGTGCGCTGACTAATGTGGGCTAAACCTAACTAGGAAGGAGCTGAGCCATGGGAACCACCGACATATATTTAATTTCTTTCTGCGGCCCATGTCGCAGTGGACAGATTATTTCAAGCAGCATGGTCTCTCTGAGCCAAGCAGTACCTCCACCCTGTACAGCTTGGCGTCTGGGCAGCCAGATAAATCTTTGTACAAGATTCTTGAAGCTACGCCTGATAAGGCAGAGTCATTCAATCGCACCATGGCAATTGCTTTGGGCGATATGCCCATCATCAGGGCATATGACTTTAGCTGGATTGAGGAATATGCAACCTACTATGAGAAAGACAGCCGAGAATGTACTCGGCCCTTGATTGTAGATGTTGGAGGTGGAAAGGGACAAGCTATCAAAGCTATTCTGAGTCATTATCCCAGAATTCCTGCGTGACAGTGTGTCCTCCAGGACCAAGCATAGGCAATCCACAAGGCAAGGAAGGAAAATGAGGAGATTTTGCGGCCTGTGCAAAAGATAGTGTCAAAATTTTTTGATGAGCAGCCTGTGAAAGGTTTCCTTCATCTTTTCAATGAATAGTACCTTGTCTCGGTCATGCTAATAATTTACAGGTGCGCTTGTCTATTATATTTGCCAGGTTCTAAATGACTGGCCCAATGAGGATTGTGTCACCATCCTCCATTATGTCCAGGTGGCCTGCGAATCAGACTTGAGAGTGCTGGTCTCAGAGCAAGTCTTGTCCTCAGAACCCTCATTGAATATTTCAGCAGGAGATATCTGGATGATGAACTTTGGTGATAAGTGATGAGATGGTCACATGTTCAGCAAGTTGGCATCAAGAGCTGGACTAAGAGTTTTGTCTATCTTGACAGATGATTCATCCAACTCTGTAGTTATTGAGATGATTCCCATAGGTAATGATGTGTAATATGGGGCCTTCCGCGTGAGGAGATATGCAGTCCTATCTTTCTATAGAGCACGAGTATTTTCTCTCATGTCACATTCAGATTTCCGTTGGAAGGGTTTCTCAGACCACTCAATCCCAAATCAGGACATAGCTGAGGTCGACAATAAAAATGAAGAGCTACCTATAGTAGCTGCAGATCAGCAATATTGGGTGACAACAGATTCAGTCTTTCCTTGGCCTATATGGAAGCCAGCCTCATCAAAATTATAGATATTATCTGGTTGAATTTGATGAAGATGTATCTGGGCGTTTAGGACCCATTTGTTTTGCTTAATCTGGCTGTATTCAGGGCTAGGTTGTTCAATAACTTGATATGGCCAGTTCTCCCCAACTCCGTCTGTGTTTGGATCATTGAATTTGCTCTGGTGCGAATCATATGAACTGTAGGAGGGGCTCCAATATCATCAACATATTTAATAATTGCCTGTTGAGCCCCTTTCCTGCTCAATACTAAGCAATCCAGCCTGTTGTGTGTGTTGACCGTGAGCATTGTCCCTGGATTTGGCGAAGAGTTGGTGGTAATCCACCCCAATTTCCTTGGCCAATTTGGGGATAGATTTATTTTTACCGGTCCAATAGACTTCAATAGCCTTTGATATGCGAGCTTCTTCTTTAGTATATTGATCGGTTATCTTGGTATTGAATATAATTGAATTTATTTAATGAATCCGAAAAGGTGCTCATTGAACTAGGGCGCACCTACACGGGGAACACGGGTAGGTAGGGCATGATTAATACAGAACCCAAGGCACGTTGTAAGATGCGTAATAGTACATTTATCTGGGACTGCCCACCAGTACAGCAAAGTCTGGCACTCTCACACTACAGGGCACGAACTTGCACTAGTTTCTTTGGACACTGGTTTCCTCTGAGGAAACATGATCAACCTCTATTATGGCTCTTAATTCGCGTTGAGAGAGTCGGATTTTTTAGGCCTTTTTCGGAGATCTGCTCCATCAGCCATGAGATTCTGCTGACCACAGACCCCGCCATCATCAAGTAGATTCCGATCACACTCAATCAGGAGCACGAAAGATTGAAATATGCTTTAGCAGATCCCATTTGAACTCATGGACCACATTTGAGTCAGCTTCTTTCCACCTGAACCCTTGCAAATAGCTTGGAGTCCCATTGAATCACTGCAACACACTAT
This sequence comes from Monascus ruber, assembly GCA_002976275.1. Taxonomy (NCBI): domain Eukaryota; kingdom Fungi; phylum Ascomycota; class Eurotiomycetes; order Eurotiales; family Aspergillaceae; genus Monascus; species Monascus ruber. The sequence continues at coordinate 2,357,299 of PSNO01000006.1, read as the reverse complement.
GCTTGCACATGTTACTGGGCAGGTCCCAGATCAGGGACGAGAAAATGGCAAGGCCTACCAAGACCTGGCTTTTGAAACTTTTGAAAAACTGCCCGTGGTCACTACCACCCCTGTCTACCATTCTGAATCTGATCGGCAGCAACAGCAGCCAGAGACTCTATGTTGCCAGTCCAATGACTTGTCAGCCGCTACCATTCGCCAAGTCAGATCAGCTACCTGCGAAAGCTTCTTCACATTGATATCTATTCGGGGGATTAGAGGGGCAATCGTTCGACAAGATCAAGGGCGTCTGTTCACAGGCACATGCAAGCCCGTGGCACTTCATTTCGGCCGCTCTGCAGAGCTTCATCTTCCGATACACAGAGGATGACAGTGTGACAATATTTCTTAAGGTTGAGCATGAGCTTCTACCTAAGACCGTCCCTGCTGTTGCGTGGACCCTAATTCAATGTGAAGAGTGCGCTCAGAAGAACATTGTTGATCTTATCACCAATGTTAAACGCCATAGGTGGGGAGCAACTTCCACCCACACCAGTTCTCTAGGTGGCATGCGAAGCAGCGAAGACGCCGGTCGTTTACTCCCTGCCCAGCTAGGTGTCAACTACCAGGTTCACCCGACTGCCTCAACCGATGAATCTCGCGCTGGGAGCATTTATGACTTGCCGTCACTTGATATTCATACCCAGTGGGGAGTACAGCTTCATATGTTTGAAAGGCCAGACATGGGAGTATAAGTGCGACTGGATTACTCTCCTGGCCAATACACCACTAATGAAATGGAGCGCTTTTTTGACAACTTTTTGGCATTTCTTGTGAATGTTGCCAAGCACCCCCGCGAGTCACTTGATGTTATACCCATGTGTGGACCAAAGGAGATTGCGTGGCTGAAAAGAGATCATTGGAATACTAAATTTACACCAAATCTGTGGGAAGATTTAGGTATCTGTCAGAAGATACTTGACCAAGCCCAAAGGGCCCCAGACACAGTGGCTGTTATGACCACAGATGGCGCAAGTTCAACCTATTCCCAGCTTGTCGGCCAGGCACAAAGAGTAGCTGCCTGCCTCTAGGCGTTGGGTGTTACTAGTGGTAATAAAGTTTGCCTGTTGATGAAGCCTGGAATCAGTGCTATAACAGGAATGCTTGCAACCATATGGATGCGATGTTGCTATGTCTTTCTAGACAGTAACTTCGCCCCTGAGAGACTGGCTACTATGATTACTGATTGTGGAATGGATGTCATCCTGTTTGAAACAGAGCTTCAGTGCTTGGCGAATGACTTGCTTGCTCATGATGAGGCTCATCCAAAATTAATCAATATTTTGGAAGCCAAGAAGTTTGAAGGCAGGATTGGCGCATAGGAACCTGAAATGAATGACCCCTTCTACATGATTTACACTTCAGTAGGTAGTTCAAGTGCCAGTATGATATCTTTTGGACTGATTGGAGGCTCACTTTCTATCTAGGGCAGCACTGGGACACCCAAGGGAGTGGTTCTCTTGCATGGCAACACGCACCAAATGCTAGCATCCCTCAGCCAGTACTTCCACTTCTCCTCTGAGGATTGATTTCTTCAACAGTCATTGCTTGGGTTCAACTTATCCATTGTACAGGTGTTTTCTGCCTTATGTGCGGGTGCCTAAGTCTGTGTTGCACTGCAGAATTGCGCAAGGATCCTATAGGACTAGCAACTTTTATGCAACAAGTGTCCATCACCGTGAGCTATTTCACACTAACTCATTTTGTCCTTTTACTGGAGAATAATCCAATGGTGCTCCATCAATGTCAGCACTACCAGATTGCCATGTTTGCAGGTGAACAGCTTCTAGTTAGACTGGTAAGAGCATTCTATGACATCCCTATTCCAGGCACCGTATACAATACATGGAGCCCCAGTGAGCTGGTGGTTCAGACGACCATCCACAAGGTAGATGGCCCTTTGGAGGGGCTTGTCAACATCCCCATCAGATCCCCACTTCCAAATTGCCGTCATTACATCATGGATGCCGCCCTGAACCCGCTGCCGGCTGGGCTAGTTGAAGAGATCTGTGTGGGAGGCGCTCAAGTTGGAATGGGATACCTAAATCGACCCGATGCCAATGCCGAATCCTTCATCGAGGACCCGTTCTGTTCTCATGTAGATAGAACTAGAGGCTGGTCAATGCTCTTCCGGACCGGTGACAGAAGACAGTTTCTGCCCAGGGGCATGCTGGAATTCCACGGTTGGGTTGCAGGTGATAAACAGACCAAGCTACAAGGGTTTCGGATTGACCTTGGAGAAGTAGAACAGGCATTGTATCAATGTTTGATGACCCAAACTGGCCAAGGCATTGTTGACATTGCTATAATTGCGAGATCAGTTGGCGAAGAGACAGATTCAGCCTCCCTCATTGACAACCGTCAACTAATCGCTTTTACTGTCTCTAAAATACTGCTTTGAGCAATGAAGAAACAGACTGAATATGCTACTTTTCTTCACCAAAGAATTCAACCCGTTTTGAACCACTACATGTTGCCCAGTGGGTATCAGTTTTTGAGCAAGTTCCTGACCACTATTGGAGGAAAGATTGATCGGCAAACCCTCCTGCGCATGAAACTTTCGTTAGCTCATCCATCTACTACTCCTTGGCCAGATGAATGATCAGGGCTGTCCGCAGCCCCTGCTGGGATCGTGAATGATGTGATCAGGCTCATGAAGTTGGTTGTTGGAAAGGAGCAAAACATCGTACCCAGTGATAATTTCTTCAATGTTGGTGGTCAGAGTATCCTTCTTCTACGATTACGGTCAAGATTGAATAAGCAATTTGGTGTGGCGCCTACGCTGCAGGAGATGTTCAGGGACTGCACCCCTCTGGCTATTGCAGAGAAAATATCAAGACTCCAAGCTGGGGAAGAGAGTCGTGGCGCGAGGGATACAAGTCCCCCAGATTCAGTCAACTGGTCTCACGAGACAGCTTTGCCAACAAGCCAAGAGTACTTGAACTTTGATCAACTATTACAGTTGCGACGAACGGAAGTAACCAGTATCCTGCTTACTGGGGCCAATACCTTCATTGGTATTCATATGTTAGTCAAGCTGCTAACCACAAGGCCAAAGGCCTTGGTATACCTTCTGGGAACGATGCAAGCAATTCAAGAAAGCGGTTTGATTGCTGACATGCACAAGTATCAGTTGTTTCGCGACAGTCTCACGCCGGAAGACATATTCTCGCGCACCAAGATGGTCCCTGGCAGCATGGCGACTCCAAACTTTGGGCTGTCCAACCAGTCCTTCCAAGACCTTGTAACATTAATACATGCAATATATAATCTTGCTGTGGAAGTATCTTTGCTTAAGACCTTCCAAGTCCTACAGGCGGTCAACACCAACGCTGTCCGGACTCTTATTGCCTTGGCCAGTAGCAATGAGAGCCGCTATGTTTCTGAAGTTCACCACCTGTCAACCTGGAGTATTCCCCATATGCAAACCTGGCAATACTCGAAGCGTGGTCGCGCCAGTGTGAGCATGGTGGAGGAGAGCCCCGCCCACTTTTCCCCTCCGGCCAACAATGCGCATGGGTACTTGAAATCACGATGGCCGGCCGAAATGATTCTTACGGAAGCTTCCCGGCAGGGTTTACCTGTTTCGATCTATCGAGCCTCTGCTGTTTCTGGAAGCTTGGTCACCGGGGTAGCCGCTCCAAGCCTGGACTTTGTCAAAAGCATGATCATGCATATGATCCGGCACTGCCTCGTTCCCGAAATCCCCAGTCACATGAACGTTGGGGAGTTTGTCATTGACTTCGTTCCAGTGGACATCCTAACAGATGCCATTTTCCGCCTTGCCTCTGAGGAAGCTGTTTTCAACCCAGGATTAAACGTGTATCACCTAGGCAGTTCAAAGCCACTCCCCTTACGCCAGTTACCCCCCATTGTATCAGCCATTCGCAAGGAAGGAGAAGGTCACGGGCTGGCTCCGACCGTGCCCATCAAGGAGTGGTTAAGAGTAGTGCGGGACGGCGCCGGGGAACAGGAACAGCTTTACTGGGCCGTTGTGGAAGAGTATTTGCAGTATGGGCATGTTATGTTTGCCTTAGATCGTGGTCGGGCTGTGGCTGCATTGAGGAGAGCGGGATGGGAAGCAGAATTTCCCGAGATTGATGTGCACTATCTTCGAAGGCTGTGGGCACATACAACGTTAGAAAGGCGCGGGTAATCTGGGTGTACAAAGGGTGTGAGACGAAAACAGCGCGTCAAGAGATAAGACAATGACAATGAGGATGATGTAGATTAACGGAACCTCCCGCTTACCGCCTCCAGGTTCAACCCCAAACGAGCTGCACTGCCCAAAATACATAGTTAATGCAAGATGCTATATCAACAACCACAAGTTCTTTCACTTTGTTTTTGGTAGATAATTCTCTCTTGCTAAAATAAACGACATATGAATAGAGACCATCGGCAGCCACAATTTAATTACTTCTTTAGTGAAAGATGTTGACCACTAGAAGGAAGATGGTTGATTTCCAAAGGGGTAGGTGGAGCAATGCTCAACTCATTGTTGGCGGTTCCAATCGTGCCAATCTCTTTTTGGCCCACACCTCCATACTTATTCTTTAAATAGAAACTCTGGGGATATATGCCTACCCCGCATTTCCCCACCAAAACACAGATTAGCCAGGACACCATTTAAGACGATACAGATCTGCATTTCAAAAAACTTGTACAATACCTGAGGCATTTGTATCCAACTTTGCAGAATGTCACTAGGCAAGAAGGACAAGAAGGAATATTATGCTGTTGTTACTGGACGAATTGACGAGCCTACAATATTCTCATCATGGTATATTTCCCCACTTATTTTTTCATGGACAGCCAACTGATTGCTTCTGCTAGGGGCGATACACATCCCCGTGTGACTGGATGCCATTCGATCACAGGGCACTTTTCGGAACTTAAAGAAGCACTAGAATTCATGAAGAAAAATGGAGTCGAAAACCCTAAACTTGTGATCAAGGAGGATGAAGGAGAGACTACGCCAATAACAGGCAACAAAGGTTTCTATGCTGTTGCTAATGGGGAAAATCCAGGTATTTATGACAATTAGTATGGTGGCCAACCCAAATACTGTTGTGATGATTGCTCATGAATTTGGCAGTGAAAAAGTGAAGCCAATGGTTGAAACGTTCCCAGGTGCTTGTCATAAATGCTTCTGGACAAATGCTCAGGCAAAAGCTTTCATTGAAGATTGGAAAATATCCTTTGCTGACGTATGCCGGAAAATAATAAAGGAAAAATTAGATCAGGGCTCTCGACCTCAAGACATAATGTTAGATTGTGGAAAAATACTCAGCCTAACCTCCGCGGATGGCGAAAGTGAAGATATTTCAAGGGATATGAAAAAGAAGTTGAACCTAAAGGACAAATAGTTACAACCAATGTTACTAAATTCAAGTATTTATCCCATTAAATTCTATTTGATCTATCTTAACTGTTGTCAAGCTCAAAATTCTCCCCAGCTTACCAGGGACAACACTGCGTACATAATGCCCATTTGATAGCATGGTGCTGGAACACCATTTTATGCAACAAGGTCACTTCAGACCAATTGCACTTAAGCAGCTCTTGGTTCAGATGAATGGCGTCAAAATGGCATGTGACATATCCAGCATAACAGAGTATTCGACTGCGGACGTCATCAGGCAGGCCCTTATTTACAAATCATTGAAAGCAGGCCTCTGGCTTTTTAGATTCCTCTAAGTATTTCTTGGTAGCACACAACGGCCTGCTAGTAATGTAAGGAGTGGCGTACGTACGTTGTTCCCTGCCAAAGAAACTGGGTTGTAGCCGAGGGATCTCTAGGATGGATACACTGAACAATCTAGTAAGGAAACGACATATAACAAAAGAAAAAAACACAACAACGGTAGAGCCTCGCTCCTACATAACAACGATGATACTAGTGAAGCAACTTAGAAACCGGAAGTATGCTCAATTTTCGAAACTATCTAGGGAACAGGCTCGCTATAAGTACCCCTTCGGCCCAGCAGTATCCAAAAACAGGAAAATAGAAGATAAGGGAGTGCCCCCGGCACAACACTACTCATGCTCGCAAGAGACAAAAGATGAAGGGGAGAAGGATTAAGAGGGAACGGGGATAAAAGACGAAGAGGTCAATTCATTGAGAAGCTGGAAGCGGGGTATAGCTTCAAATTGGCAACGTGAGGTCAGACTGTTTTTTGTCCTTTTGTGGCTTTGTGTTTATTCCCTCTTTATTGGCCCGCAAACATAAAACCTAAACCCGAGTACATTGCAAGCTGATCTGGTGAGATAAACATGGGGCTCGGAATGCTCCCCGATAGTTGAGGACCGGAGGGAAATGAGAAATTCAGGGTCGCATCAAAATCTAGCTCATCCGTCAGTTCCTATCATAACCATAACTCGGCTGCCAGTACTCCAGTGGGCGTTCTGGGCAATATATGATATCTCAAGAATAGTAGGATTCATACCTGAATTATACATGAATGGTTCATTGGGAGGATAGACGAATGACGAGGCTTCCGACATAAGACCATGGTTATCTAACGATGAAGGCACAGCGTTGCGATTTCGAAGAACAACCGCCAACGCACGGGCGGCCTTTTGCGCTTCCCGTGAAGAGCTGGAGCGCATCCAGATATCATGGGATCTTTTCAGGACTCTATAGATTTTTTCCACTGATTCTGTGTTCGCTTCATCCTTCAGGTCACGGTGCTGCTGCAGATACGAGCAAAGTATACTCGCTGCAAGCAGGAAGTCATGGTTCACCAGCGAAGACACGCGCCAGCGCTCCTGGTACAATTGGCAGAAGGGCTGGGTCTCCTCATCCAGGATATGCTGGTATTCCAGAATTTTCAGCGCTCCATTCAAGCACGCCCTGTGAGAATAATTGTACTGGTCCTGCGGCCGGGTAAGAAATCTTCGATGCAGGACGATCCTTGCCTTGTGATACATGACATCCAGGAAAAGCTTTTTCATGATGATCTGTGGAGAGTCGGTGATGCAATGTGCCATTGACCTCCATTTTAGGCAATCAGGTATAGAACTATGCGTTTCATTCAATGTCGCATCAATTTTCAAGACCTCGGAGTAGGTGAACGTGCAATGTCGCGTATCCGAGACAAAGTCTAAGATGAGGCCCAGTGTGGACATCATGCGCAACTTGGACAATCGATACAGCATAGGCGTATTTTCGGTATCAGGCCGTGATCCGGGGAGTTCTGTTGTGTCCTGGTCAAAGTCATTGTCTAGATAATTATGGGGCTCCTCCGTATCAGCCTGCCATGGTTTTATTAGCCGAGGAAGGCCCATCTGTGCTGAAATCCCTAGATCCAGCTCCATTATGGTAGCCCACACGCGTCGTCTCATCTCTCCCGTGAAGGGAGACATTCCTTGATCTTGAAAGTGTTTGGGGTCCCGATGAAAGCCCATGTGCATCGCAAGCTGAACAATGATCCCTAGCAATAGCCAGATCCCAATCTCAGCATCATTACAGCGGAAGTGCTCGCAGGTGAAGTATAAGATTAATGTTTCCAACACGTACGGTCCGCCCATATGGTATTTCCCAAGGATCAAACACTGGACGATATTGGCTCGAAAGACTTCCACTATCATCTGAGGGTCTCGGTCGGCAGATACCATGGGCTGCAGGCCCGAATCAAACCTGAACCGCTGGAACTGCGCTGCTAAGCACATGATGGTGAAGAGAAGGCCTAACCATATAATTGAGGTCTCAGAGGGACATTCCCAGAACCTTTCATACTGCACGCAGGTCAGTCATCTGCTAATTTCCACGATGTGATGAACTTTACCTCTTTCAAAAATTCCACGCTGTGTAGGACAGCTACGAGGGAAGGGTCAGCATATGAACCTAGTGTCTATATCTAGTTGTTCTCACCTGGAGACATGTCAAAAGAATTAAAGTAACAGGACACGAGTCGGTCGACCTCGGATCGCTGTGGCACAGATGCCAGAATATCCGCCTTAGTCGTATATTGGGGGCAGCCAAACAGCAGTTGCGGACCCGTGATCCCCGAACGGGGTGGATCAGAGACCTGTCGGGTATGCTGCTTTTCCTCTGTCTCAAAATAGTCTTTGAGCTCGGCAATCCCATCCAGAACTGCGACCCAGTGGACACTATTGACGTAACTGGATGTTCCTGAATCATTGACTTTCATGCTGCCGTGGTCGGATTGAGAGGATACCTCATCAGCGTTACTCTCCTTCATGTGTATGGGACTGGCCGCCTGGGATGGCGCGGCGGATAGCTCATGGGTGGAATCTTTGCTGGTCTGCATCAAGCTGACCACCAGGTTTTCCAGCTGCTGGATTCGCGCCTGCATGCTGGGTGATGGCTGCGCGGGACTTGACGGCTGCATGGGGTTTGCTGGGTATGTGCATGATTTGTCGAGTCCTCGCTTTGAACAAGTACCGCAGGGATATTCGCGATTGCATTTGAGCCTGGGAGAATTAGCATCGACATCGAATATGAGACAGGCTACATCCAACATTTGTACATACTTCCGTCGTCTGCACAGATTGCAGGAGAGCTGAGGCTTGGCACGGCGCCTACTAGCTGAAGGGGAGCTGACCCTGTTTGCAGACACATTCCCCACGGCATCCGCCATCGGTCCAATTTCCAGTCAATGATATGCTGAATACGCCAAGGATGAAGAGTTGGTTAGAGGGGAGAGAAAGGGCACAATTGCTTCATCAGTTGCCAATAGTTAACAATGGACTGCTGGCACGGTGCGGGACCACCATACCTCGGAGGAAACTAGCGCAAGTCCGTGTCCTGTAGTGTGAGTGTGCCAGACTTTGCTGCTGTACTGGCGGGAAGTCTCAGATAAATGTACTATTGCGCATCTTACAACGTGCTTTCGGTTCTGTATTACTGGGCCACCTCATAAGCATGCAGTGGGGCCTGCCCTAATTTCAGAGCCGAGTGGACGCTACCTACGCGGGCGCGGATGACTAGTGATGTGAAGAAATCAGGATATTTTGAGCCGTCAGTTTGGGCACTTCCAGGCTGTGCTGCAAACCATGTCTATAATCAACTAGTATACAACAGGACAATACCGAACGTGGGCAATGCCGTCACAAAGTGATGGTGAAGCGGTTCGCAGGTATTCACCATATCGATAGAACAACCACGGCACCGGCGTGAAGGACAAACAGATAAAACCCAACACACTATTACCCCACCCCAAGCCTAGCCGATTGTACAGGGCTGGTGCTGCCAGGGCCAGGAACGCCCCGAACGGGCTTCGAACAACCAGGTTCGCGGCTAGGGCTGAGGCAGCCGCTTCGGCCCCAAAAGCATCTACCAAGTAGACCTGAGCGGGCATAACAATAAACAGGGCCCCAATACCGATAATGAATGTCCCCACAATGGGGACCATCCAGTGGAGATTATAGTGCGCACTCCAACCGTAGAGAAAGCACCCTAAGGGCGTAATCGGGGCAAGCCATTTCATGAGAATCAACCGCTCCTCAGGTCGAGCGACAGTTCCACCGTGCTTTTGACCCAGTAGCTTGTCACTCATGACAGCAAAGAGGATCAGCCCCAGGATCATACTGAAGCCAAGACCAAGGTAGGCCAAGCCGGCAACACCAACGTTGAAGTGATAATTTGTCTCAAATACCGTGGGAAGAGTGGTGAAAAGCAGGAAGATGACACCAAATAGAGTGCCGCTGTAAAGCGAAATAAATAGAACAATGGGAGAGAACATGAGCATCTTGGTGGGTCGGATGATGGCACGACGGAGCAATTTCCCCGGAGTCTCATTGGAATTTAGTGTGCTTAGTTCTGTCTTTCCCGTTTCGATTTTCAGTTGTTTTGCGTTTCGCTGCAAGAGAACTTTGGCGTTGGTTTCTCGGAGGAGGACGATTGAAACGACGCTCAGGATACCGGACTACGTGCAATGGCGTTAGTACGATGAGACCAATCTAGCAGATGGACCATCCAGGGCAAATGTCTCACCATGATCAAAATGATGCGAAATGTCCACCGCCAGCCAACACTCTCGGACACGAAGCCACCAATAACGGGCCCAATTACCTGGAATTTCGGTCAGGATGTTGCTAAAATCGATCGCCCCAATATTGTTATACACATACCGGACCGAGTAGGGGTCCCACGGCGAAGAGTGCCATGGCCTTGCCCCGTTCTTCCTGCGATGTGGCATCCGCCACCGTTCCCCCCCCGATACTCATAGGTCCCGAGGCCGCACAGCCGCAAATGAATCGAAACACGAGAAACATGGCAATGGTGGTGCTAAAGGCACACCCGGCAGTGAATGCAAAATAGAAGATATTACAAACATGGTAAATAATAAGACGACCATATAGCTCGGAAAGTGGCGCTAGAAGTAAAGGTCCCAGGGCGAATCCCAGCACATAGATGCTGACTGTGAATGCTTCAATTGTGGAGTTTGTAACATGGAATTCTTTGACTAGTTCTTCTGCTCCAGGTGCGAACATGGTGGCAGCAAGGTTTCTAGGACAAGAAAGCTTGTGGTTAATTTGAGAAGCGAAAGACTAGGGGAGAGGGCCACTCACGCATAGAGGGTGAAGATGCTCACAAAAACAATGTGCATGTTCCTTTTCACTTTTGGCCAGTTGAGTGGGTTGGCAGGATCATCAGGCCCAACCCAGTCAACCGCATTTGATTGCATGATATCTGTCAAGCGTGGACTTTGCGAGGGTTGTTCTGGGGAGGGCATTGTGTGAGGGATCAGTCATGGAGAGATGTAGTAGGTAGGTTCTAAATTGGGGATGCAGGAGACCAAGGCACTTATAATTCTTCAGACTCTCAAGGTCACAGAATGGAGGGAAATAACCATGCTCTTGTAAAAATCACAGACAGACATATTAGATCAATAGAAAGCTGATCTACGGTTTCTAATTCGAAGAAACGTAAGACAGGAAGCGGACATCTGAATAAGGAGAAAGCAGGATTGATCGGATGAAACCTATCTACAGCAACGGAGAATACGGACATGTATCCCCATTTGCATTTGGCAGAGAAAGGAGACAGTCTAATAGCTCAGAGCAAATTCAATCAATCAATGGGTCAAGTCAATCTGTCAATGGATCAATCTGATGCAGCCTAACTAGCCGACCGTCCGATCCTCCGTCTCTCATCCGATGCACACGTTGCACCCCTGTCCAAAATTGTTTTTTAGGTGGCAAGTCTAAATGCCACAAATCTCAACTTACATGTAGGTAATGTAATCAGCAATTAATTGACAGATATATATATGCTCGCGTACGTGACCTAACAGGAAGTTAGGTGTTTAGAGATGTAGATTGTCGTTGTCCTCACTCCGGTATATAACTCTTAATCTTCGGAGGAGTTCTGATGCATGAGGATTGCCAGAATTAGGGATGGCCAGTGTAATACTAGGCTGTCTTGGTGAGTTATTCACCCATATTTGTCAACACACACCCTTGATCATCTTTTCTGTCGCTTGCTCGACTATAGAAGGAGATATCTGAGAGGTTCTAAATAGATTGGGAGATGGTTCAGCATAAAACAATAAACAAAAGACAAGACAACCCTGTATATAGAAATCACAATGAAAGTAAGAACAGTCTGTTGAATACTGGTATGATAATGAAGTGATGTTGAAACATAGTAAGACTGCACCCATGATCAAGACCTTAACTTTGCACTGAGATTCCCAATATCCTGCTTCTCCACAGTTTCAGTGGTGATGTCCTTTTGGTTTCTCAATTCTATGCTAAGGATATTGCTGTTTCTGCGTATCATATTCTCGAGCTCATAAGCTCATAACGCTCAGTAAATTTTGTATTCTCAGGTATACTGCGATCGAAATGTGAAATATCCCAAGTGCAACTTTTCCCGGAGCAGTAGTTTCAATGACTGCACCTTATCCGTTAGGTCATGGTCCACTACAGCCTGGGACAGGTGTCCGAGGAAGCCATGGTAGTTCTGCGTAGACTCCCCTCCTATAGAGGTTGATATGATATTGGTGGACTGCGCTTCTCCAAGAGGCTCAGGAACTCCAATCACACTGCCTACAACATGCAACTGGTCCAGAATCATACGCAAGACCGTGTGTGTTTTAGTCCATACATCATTGGGAGGCGAAACATCTCCTAGGCGTAGTCCATCATGCACATTCATCGCGAGGGATGGCAGTCCTAATGGCGACAACCCCCCGGATGAAGCGTGGAGATGAGCTTGAAAATGGCTCAGGACAATGCTGTAGAGCTTCGTCAACGATATGTAGCAGCTCATAATTAATAGCATTGTAGGGGTATCATTGGCGCCTGGATCCGACCCGGCTTGTGAGAATGCGGAAGAGAGTCAGGTCCGCTTGGGGACATCGGGGACCAGACCTGGTATTTGAGCTGGAACTTGTGCTTGACCTCCCGGGGCAAACGGGACCTCGCCCATAAGGCCTCCTAATGCAGATGGGCGGGCACTGGTTGCGCGAGGAAGATCCTGGAGGATCAGAGAAAAATCATGAGCCAGCTGTAGAGCACTGCCCACAGGATATTTTTTGAGCCCTTCTGGATCGATTGTACACGCCCACTGACTGTCTTGAAGGGTGTGCATTGCTTCCTGAATCTCTACCAATAGGGCAGAAAGCCGCAGTATGACATCTGGGCCCTTGTTCCCAGGTGTTCCAGGAGAGCCTGTCTCTACCTCCTTAAAACCATTATGGGGGAGCGTTCCTGACGCCTGCATTCCCATGCCGGGACCGTTGCTGCTAACTGGGGTCGAGAGGCTTCTATGAAGGACAGCTGAAGGAAGGCTGAAATTCAACACGTTGGAGCCGAATTGTTCGTAATTTTGTAGATAATCCTCTGGGACCTTACTGGGCTGCTGCATAATGTCACAATCAATATGTTCAGAGCGGCAGTCCCCAGTCTTGTTGAGAACCATTTGGCGCCGGATGATGCTGTTTCCCTCGCGCTCTGCGACCGAAAACACAACCCACTTTGGCACGCGCGCATCACACACATTGAATGGGGCCACCTGATGGACTATCCGATACAACCGTGCATTTGAGCTTGTGGAACCGACAGCGTTCGCAGGAGGAGCGGAGAGAGTGGAAGTCGGGTTTCGACGCCATATGCTCCGAGAAATCAACAGTCAAGAACGAATAGACAGAAAACCAGTGTAATAACCCACGGAGATACGATACAGGCTCGGATATGATCCAAGGACTGCGGAATGTTCTGATGAGTCTCCCAGCTGGCGTACCATAAAGAGTAAATGCCTCTGCTCAGAATTTAAGAGAATTGCCTAGGGGCCCCGAAGTTGTCCGGCGTGCGGGGTCAATGTATGGTTACTCCAATTATTTTAAAAGGTAATAATAAAAGAACCTAATGCATGAAGAGCCCATCAAAGTAGTGTGTGTACTGAATGCTACTATGAGGTCTCAATCTATGGATATAGTTACTATTTCGGACAAGTGGATTATCTAATACTCCGGCCCCAGGATCCGGGGTATTCGTTCCGGAAGGAAGGTACCCGAATCCCGCATATATAGAGAGAAGTGAACGAGTAATTGGGCATTAAGCGTGTCAATTAGAAGCTTCATGATGCACTAGAGACGGCAGCATGTCAGTATAGAGCGTTCACTACCAATCAAATTTGGTTGACTGGGTTGACTGGGTTGACTGTGTAAGGATCAACCGCCTCGCCTCCTTACCATCACGCTAAGAGGCTCGCTTATGGGTCCTAAGCATCTGACCGTCCAGATCGAAAGCCAATCCTCGCTTAGACCGGCTGAACAAGAAATTGGCAGCGTCTCAGTGTTCAGATGGAATATCGATCGTCCCCATATCGCAGTCAGCATAGTGATATCAAGGAACTTCAGTGTGACATTGGGATGACTCGGTAGAAGAACTTTGTGGCCCCTTCAGAAACAGGTAAGCTGAACCCCAATACCTCAGCTTCAGGGTTAATCCTCAACGCAGTCGCAAGAAAACTTCCTGGTGCCATGCACATATCGAGAATACGGGTGCTGTCCGAGTTTTGGCTCTTGATTTGAAGAACCCCAGTAAGCCGGTGCATGTCATTTCCAATGTCCTGCATCATTTTGTAGAAAACTTGAGCCATTTTGTCGTCGGCATTCTCGGCATTCCCGGCATTCTGGCGCTGATTTTGGAAGAACCGGTCGCCTTCAGGATTATTCCAGCCCTGTTCTAGCACGTTAGCACTATCTATACATATCGGAACAGTTTGCTTTTCACTTCTAGCCTTTTCCCGAAGCGTATACAGCCGCTGAAACTATAGAAATTCTTTGAGAGGGTATTCTATTGTGGCCTTGAGAGGTCGTTGGACGTTGTGACCTGCAGGACTCGGTGTCTGTTCAGTGGATTCTTGATAGCCGAGACCTGTCTGATATGCAATCAGCACGACTGCTTACGGGATCAGAAAGATTATTATGATTCCTCGTACCTGGAGACAGCTGCGTGGCAATACCTGAGTGGTGCTAGGAAGGTCTGCGATGCATCTGATGGCACTCATGCTGCATGCCACTAAGACGCATCCATGAGTAGCTTTCTTAAGTATCACTGTTTAATTTGAATAACTGCATGCATGCATTTATATCCCTCATACAACAATATACAAGGCACATCATCAGGTAGTATTGATAAATCATATGCATTAATTTGGCCATATCGCCAGGGATCAATTTGCGCTGAACGGGTAATACTGAAGAGAAGAAACCGATGACACAGGAAGATCATCCTTTGAGAGACTCCATGGTAAGACTCATTAAGGTGATCTTTTCGATCGGCAGCTCTGACAGTTCCTTTCATGAGTTCCCACATACCGTACATCCGTAAATCCTTTTGCATGTGGTGTCTTTCCCTGTCAAGCAGGATGTCGGAAGCAATCACGAGAGACTGGTAGATGGTATTCCAGATATGAATGCGACTATGTTTATCTTAAGTTCGTTTGACGGCATTTCCATGAATATATACATCGATAGTGCAGCAGAGTGAGCCATCCAGAGTCTACCAATACTCTCCACCACAATCACCCATCGACTCAAACATTTCCAGCCGCTTACTCCTCTTTAGGATATCTTCAATGGCATCTTGATCTGAATTATCTAGTGACCAGCCGAAGCTCGCTTGGTTTTCGTCAAGATGATTGCTGATGCCCATGCGGGCTCCAACGATGACTGCCCCGACATATGGGAAATCCAACACCCACCGCGTGGCAATTGATTTGAGCACCCGAAGTGATTCTTGAAATAGCTCCCAGCCGCCCCGTCGGCACCGCTAGGGTTTTCTGAACAGCCGTGGCTGCTTGGACAATATCAGCGTCAACAGGTGCCAGTAGCCCCCATACCTCTTCGTCATTGATGAACGCCCCATGCTACCCTGACATTCCTGCTTGGAATATGGGGCAAGGCGGTGTTGTCTCTGAGATTGTAGACGGCATTGGCCGTGGCCAAGTAAACTCCGGCTGTAAAAGGGCGGGAATCAAAGAATCAAACGTTCTCCACACGGCAGAGGACCGACGGGCGGATATAGGCCGATAATGTGTCTGTAGGTGGGATGTATAAAGAGTCGCATTTCTTAGCCCTTTTGCCCGAAAGAAACAGAACGTCAGAGATCATGTTGGCCTCACATGACCCGGCCAAATACATTTATGGACTAAGATGCTTTATTGGCGCAGCCAACCGCCAAGTCTGAAGTTTTGATTTTTCTGGAATTGTTTGTTCCAAGCGGCAAGACGGGAGCGAAGAGGGAGCTAGGCCGAAACAGGCAAGAACTATACCGTTCGGTCAGCGGCGGCAGGACGGCGAGCAATGGGAGCCGTTTCTGGCGCCCCGCTTGCCGTCCGTCAGAATACGGGGTAAATAGCCATAAAATTGAGCTGAGAAAAGGCACAGGTGGTCCTGGCGGCAGATAACCACTGCGTTCTGCACTCTCTTCATGGGCATCTTGCATCTAATGCTGCGCGCTTGTCATAGGAGCGTTGACGATTCTCTGAGTCCTTGACCGGCCTTTTTATTTTTTTATTTTTTTTAGGGCTAGTGCGGTTGTGGTTGCCATCAAAACCAGAACATATTGGCCAGACTGTTCTCGCCCTACCAGGCTCCACCTGTTCCTACGTCATCGGTGTTGAAAGCACTATACCCCCTCCCCTCTCTTCCTTCCTGGCTTTGTAGAGAGCAGGGCCAAGTACCTGTCTGGTATTTGGCAACCTTCAATGTCCCCTCGCGTCAAATGTAGGTGCATTAGGGAGTCAATCTAGGCAACCTCGTGGTCCCAGTGATAGTTAACGTGGGAAAGAGAAGGAAGGGTTGGGACGGCAGCCTGGACTGGGGATGGGAACAATATTCAATCAGAGATGATTTGCTTGCACACGATCGGCGCAGAATGGGCCCAGAGAAGAGAAGGCACTCAATTCTCTGCAAACCACACATACTATTTAAATGTGTCCGACAGTGGAGATTTTGTTTTTTCCCATCAGGAAATAAAAGTATCATTGCTTTAACCTTTTGTACATAATGTCTCTTCATCTTTGCCCTATCTTTTTATCTTCACGGATTTATCTGTTTCCGATTAAAAATTGATTACTTCAAGAAAGAAGACAGTACCACTGTAATCAGAATGCATATCTGTCACCGGCTCCAACCAGGCCAACAAGATGTACGGATCTGATAGCGTCAAAAAATGCTTTATTGGTTTGGTTCTGCGACCGCCCCAGGGTTAAGCAAGTGTGCAGATGCGTCAGATTCCAATGAGGAGATTCTGCGGTGGTGGATGGGCAAACGCTTGCGGCGGGAAGCAAATGTAAAATGGCACCAGACCCAACGTCGGCGGTCAATAAGGTTCGAATTCAGCATGCCCAATCGAGAAAATTCAACAATCCTTTCGACTTTGTAGCTCAGGCCATGGCTTTGCGGGCGTGGTAGCAGTATTGGATTTCTATGTATGAGACATATTCTACAACATCTGTCAGACGAGGGCTATGGACTGCGGACGAAGAATCAATACTTCCTTGGATTGATCTTGATCGGCAACCAGGCAGGTGTATCTGTCTGAAACATCCACTCCAGTCGTGCTGACTAGTGGTCCGACCAATCATTACCCCTGCGGAATGCTCCACATCCACGGAAAGCTTGCGAGCCAATGAGGATGGCATCTTTGAATCTGATAAACTGCCTCAACACGGATTTCTGAGGCGCTGGTACCGCATCGCCTGGAGGAAAGCTATCGTCCTATTCCCTACAAAATGACTCACATACGTAGGCTTGGTGACGTGCGCAATTCTGGAGCAGTGACCTAGAACATGAGCGCGAGAACGCGAGGAAGACACCACTATCCGATCATAGCACTTCGAAACACCACCGTTCGATATCCTAGGATACTGGCGTTGACACCGCATAGTCATGTTACATCAGAGACGAGACATGGATGTGGCAGCTGAGGACTTAAGTAGTCTATCCAGGAGCTGTCTGCCTATTGTCTAGAAGCTTAACCAACCAATAAGGCTCTGAAGCTATCCACATTATGCAGGGTCTACTAGCTGGGCTACGTTCATCTCACCCCTTGTGGTTGGAACCACCCGTCTTATGCCGCGAAGATGATCTGAGGCAATGATACCCTATCGTCGGAGGAAGAAAGGCAGAAACCTTGCAGGTGAAACCGGAATTTGCGATGACACGGAAATACAGAAAATCAAAATAACATTCTTAGTCAAACACACTCTCATGGTGTCGTGGGCCGTGATCTATAAAGACACCTCCAGCTCCACATCAAGACGGCAACCACGTTCCATACTATTCTTTCATCCGACGGTTGAAGTATTTAACAACCACGCTTCCCATTCCCATGTGCTATTCTTCGCCAACCTCCTTCTGGGGTAGTGAGTCTTCGTAATTGACCGTCACACTGACCTCAGCTTACTAGGAAAAGGGTAATGACGAACCTTGATAACGCTTCAGGCTGGCTTCTAGATATATGTACCACGAGGGTTGAACCTTCCTAGACCCAGGGCAGTTATGCTTCATCCAGAAAGGCAAGGAACTGGGTAAGTTTCTCGTTCGCCAGGGATATAGTTTCCTCAGCCACCCAGGGAGCGCTCATCCCCTGGGCCGCCAACGCTTGCTGGTCATTATTGTGAGCGATCCATAGAGCCTTCTGACTCAGAAGCCCACCGTTATTGTTAAAAATAGGTTCATTAAAGCTGGGCGGCACTTCTCCATTTAAGATGGATATCGCCACAGGCTCCAATGATCCGAAGAGCTCGACAGTGCCTGGATAACAGTGCAAGATAAAAGCGATGAAAGCGTCGATTTCGGCTACGCGACGTGAGCCTCATGACAGATAACCGTTGGAAGCCTTTGGAGATCGTAATCCGGGAAAAGTTCATGGCCGAGAGTTGTCTTTCTTCCTCGGGTTCTTTCCCGGTGACCATTTCAGGTGGACAAGTTATTAAAAGGATAAGGCCAGCTGACAAGACAGTCTGGTGACAAACCCAGATGGACTTGGCTGATGCAATTTCTTTTTGGCCAATTTTACCCACTCTATCTACCCGCAGGGCGGTGTAGATACCCCGGGCAAAGTTATGGGGAGTGGTAGTTTCTTTATGGGTGCGGAGGAGCGTGAACGTTCCAATCTTCGTGGTGCATACGGTCAGTTTGGGAACAGTCCACAGTGGACATACGACTTACACCTTTGTATAGCAGATCCCGCACTGGAATAAGGGAAATGTCAAATTTCCGTGGTAGGAAAGACAACGCCTGAATCATCTATCTGGTTGTAAACCTTCCCTGGGATAGGCAGTGTGCCGTTTAACCAACTTTCCATCTGGGGGATCAGTGCGCCGATTCTTGCTTCCACTTCTTTGTTATCAAGAAATTGCAGATGAGGTGTATAAATGTGCAGCGCTATAAAAGCACATGGCCCAGACTCTCCCTCATTGTCACTGGAGTGCACGCCTCGCGGCTCTTTGTCTGAGTAGACAGGAGCGGTGTAGTTCAATTGATGACCAGAAGTGATCCCACTTGAGCCGAGCTGTTTTGATGGTGAATGGAGTCGGTCTAGAAGGGAATATATTAGTGCATCAGTTCAGCATTTCAAATCAGGGAGGCATTACTAGGTTCTAATTTGATGCCCTCATCAGTGAATCTCTGCGATTCCGCGCGGTGACGCTCAAGCACGTACTGCCACTCGAAAAAGTGGTGATCCATAGGGAGCTCCTCGGGTCGTATCAATGCCCCAAGAGCTAAGTTATAGCAAGCGAGGAAATTTCGAAAGTCAGTCTTTCTTTGGTTGAGCCCCTGGTGGATTGGGTCTTTCTTGTTTCGGGAATGCGCATACAGGACATCCGAGCGAGGGAACCCGCGAAGGCATTGGGGGCAAACAAGATCGATCGGGGAATTTTGCAGAATTCTTAGATGAGTATTATATTTTATTGTAAGAGTGTGAAACTGTCTTTCCAGTTCAGACATGCTAGAGACAAGCAAGCAGATATGATATCAGGTTGGTTGATGAAAGATAAGATCAGATCTCCCTGCCTGCCCAAGCCCAATGGGGCCTCGGGACGCGTTGGCCCGAGCACTTCCACCAATGAACGGGACAAGACAGTGTACGGAACAAGGGCTGTCAGCTCAATCTACATAGCGCCGAACTTTTCTACTCGGGTGATTTTCGAGGGGATATTCAACGACGGCAAAAATGCGTTGAAAAGGAAAGATAAGCAAGTATTTGTTCGGCATCCTAGCTCTTCGCCCAGTGAAACCAAGTCAAGCCATCACCAGGATTCGCGAAGCCGCACAGCGGCCTACAATACAGTCGTCAGCAGAGATACAGACCCTAAAACCTCGTCATGATCTACTAATCTTCCAGCTGGCATAATGCGGCATACCTGTTGATGGACGATTGGTCGGATATACTCAGTGTTGACTTCCAGTGTTCTCTCCGTAATGTTCGACCACAAAGTTAACCTCAAAACAGTGGGAGTTTGGAGGGACGTCTTCGACAGCCACGGATGTTCTGACGGACTGGCGGTAGCAGGTCAGAAATTCTTTCATCTCCCATTGTTCCTTTACAGTTCTCTCCGCCGGCCGTGCATGTATATCTTCTCCCTGCTTCCGGAAGTGGTCGTATAAAAGGGCGGGGCGGGGAAACCCTCTGAGACATATGGGGCAGACAAAATCAATGGACGAGACTTGGATAATCTTCTTCAGAGTCTCTACCCTCTTTTGCAGGCTAGCCATTGTGTGCGGGAAGGAATGGTAATGTTCGACCACAAAGTCAACCGCAAAACAGTCTGGGGCTGGAGGGATGCCTTCGGCAGCCACTGATGTATTGACAGACTGTCGGTAATAAATAAGAAATTCTTCCGCGTTGGTTTGTTCCTTCGAGTCTCTCTTACGCAGCCCTGCATGCGTATCGTCACTCCGGTCGTTGATGTGGCGATTTAGAAGGTCCTCTCGAGGAAATAATTCGATGCATGGGGGACAAATGTAGCGCATAGGTGAGTTCCAGATAATTGTCCTGAAAGTTTCTTCTTTCATTTGCAAGCTAGCCATGATATGTTCGAACGGATGAAGACAGTGGGTCATGTTTGGGCGGTTACATGAGATATCAGGGTGGTTATATACTTCTAGGCTCATGTGAGCTGCTTCTGTGCTGGCCAAGTCAATCCTTCCCCCTATCATATGTTACAAAATACGTCTAGTCCTCCAAGCAACCCGATTGTTTGTCTCCCAATGACTCTACTACAGCAGGAACAACATCCCTGAACAGTCCAACTCTCATACATGCTGTCAACAGCCTCGAGTTAATGCACAACGCGAGTACACTAAAGCCAATGGGTCCTTCCAAGTTGTATTTCGGATCATTCAAGCACACTGGGGTAATCAGCAGGTTTACCATAGGAAATGCGGCGCCAGTTGCAACTTGCCTGCTGTCAATGTCAATCCAATCTTCGTTCGTCAAATATTCCTTCATAAAGAAATGTCGCTATCCAATCCAATTCACTGCAGCTCCATCCACCCTTGACTACTGTAGCTATCACTTCTGGCCCAATCAATTTATACTCGCTCCAGGGCAGCGGTCGAGGACGAGGTTGCGCCGGAATGTTACGACCAGGTCGTCTACCCCCATAGCCCTTTCCGCGTCCACGAAAACTATAGACTGAGTATTTCAGTAAGCGCACTGGATACAGAGGGAATACATTGCTGACCTCTTGCTTTTAGATGTTCCTTGAGCTTGGAGCTATACATTGTCTAATCCAGAGCAGAACAAAGCCGACGAAGCACACCATCGTTCGAAAATTTTGAACGTAGCGCGGAATGTTTGTAGATGCAGGATAAGAGCCCGGCACACTTTTAAAGTGGCCTGGCTTGTCTGCGACCAATATTTGGCTCCGATTTATGTGCTTATTATATACAATGAAACCATTTGACTTGATCGAAAGTGAGCTCTATTTCCACGCAGGCCACTTGTAAGACTTTATTCAAACCTGCTACCAATTTGGGGCCTCGTACAGGAATTCAGGTATGAACAAGGGTGGTTGAGCAAGCACTTGGTGCTCAATAAGGGGGCAGTTGGTCGTGATTGTATGGCAGTTGGGGGGTAGTTGGGGCCCAGTTGCCGAAATCTGGGGGTTTAACTTGGCTGGACGTGGGGCGAATATGGTGCCCTTTTGTCAGCTTTGAAGGGGCAAATGCCCGCATGTTAGGCGCACTAACGCCTGTGTATAGTACGTGCCGAGCACATTTGTTACTAGCAGGGTTTTAACCCACATCTGATTGGAATGTCATAATGCCATTCAAGGCGAAAGCGTCGTCGAACCTCGTCACATCAGTATACGCGCCGAGATTGAGCGGCAAAACTGGCCCGTCACAGGGCCAAAATATGATATTTCGGGCGAACATGGACATAAATGCTTTGCAATTCCCCTTTCTCGTCTACAAGAACAGAACTCTCCATATTCTCTCATATCACTAGATACTGCCCGATAGATTCATCTACGCCATCATCCAGAATGTTGAAGGCCTTCGCTCCCGGTACCACTAGCCGCACAGTGAGTGCCCGTGAAAGAGCTCTTGCAATTAGAAAAGCGCAAGAAGACGCACTGGCTCGCCTGCCTCTCAGGACCCTATACGTCGTCCTCTGGATACGATCAGATCCACCCCAACTGAACGACTTTCACTGGGGCTACTATTTCCACACAAGCCTGCAAGGTGGATTGAAGTACCATATGAGAAACTTGGGTGGAGGGTGGATACCAGACATGGCTCAACTGGTGGTGTATTCAAGTCCAATTTTCTGTGTGTTCTTATCCAGATCGCAAATGTTCCTCCAGCGAAACACAGCCAGCTTTACCAAGTCATGAGGTCTCGCGACCGAGATGTCAATTCTATTCCTGGTGTCACATGCCGTGTGTGGTTGATGGTGATCTTGCAAGCGTTGGTTCAGGCTGGAGTAGTCCATTGTAGCAGTGTTGAAGCACTGCAGCAGGAGTGCATGGCTTTCAGAAATCAATACAGTGCTGGTGCTGCAACCAATACCCAGCCGCGACCCGTTGTTAGGTCGCGGATGTGTCTTTGAGCGGGGGGTAATGAGCAAGCTGGCCTACAAGCATCTGTCTGAGCACTATCTGTCATTCATTATGATATATCAAGCGCCGCATACCTCAAGGAGGGCTTCATACCCCTCCGGAACATAATCCGTCTTCTGATGCTCACCTGACCCTGTAACTCACTTGCCACAGCGTGTGTAATCTTGCTCAGACATACTGGACAGATACGGTAGGTGGCGGACATCTTCAGCCATTCCGGCGGTTCCTTGCATATTAAAGGCATACACGCAGTGTCACATGCCTAAGCAATGGCTGATATTGCGGACCACAGTTCGAGCGACTCGAGAGAACCAGAGATCTCGAGGATACCTGGCTGAATATGGGCCCTTTATTCGAGTAGCTTGCTGATAGCTTGCTGAAGTGGGCTAGTCATGCTAGCTGCAGGGGTCTAATCAGCCTTGGCCAGCTGGAGTCTCTGACCACGTACGAGTCTAGTAAAGGGTGGTGGTAAAGGATGATGGTGCCTTACCGTCAAAACAACCGCAATTCACTGCCGCCGCACGCTCTCCCACAGTAGTAGAAGTCATGATCATCCTCGTACATATCCTGATCCATAAGTAGAATAATTAAACACGCATCATGAGGTACCATCTCGATTCCAGCATCCGAAAGGTCGTAAAGGTTCAGTTGCCCTTTGAAGATCCCATCGGGTGATTGGAGCTAGTCCTAGAATGATCAGCTTTTGCTTTGTGCCATGCAATTCAGATAGAAAATCACTGGCCGAGGCTGACTACTGTATAATAGTGACATGGGCGATGATGGGATGGTGGTGAATTTTGCACCTGGCTGGCTGGCATGACGGTCAGGCCTCATGGTATTTGACCACGGCATCCTTTTGCTGGTTGCGGGGGAAATTGATCTTGTGGAGGCAAAAGTCAAGGAACTGTTCCCAGGTGCGCTCCTGCATCCACTGATTGGTATATTCAGCCCATTGGTCAAGTATGAGGAGATCAAAATAGTTGACTGCGAGCGCAAATCTATTTTGTCCATCCGGTGCCTAAGCCCAGGGAAACAACCAAAGGGACAGAACAGAAAAACGAAATGTCTAAACCCTTCTGGCGCTCCCCCAGTACACCACCATGTACCGGGCAATTTTGATGCTTTTGGACAACCATGGCGTGTACAAATTGGGACCATGCCAGCCACCTCCCTCAGCATACCGGCCCATGATGGCCATGGCACATACCAGCGCGCAATCATATTTGTTGACCAGACTGCGCCATTTGGGCAGCTCAACACAAACCTTCAAGCTGCCATCTGCATGTTATCCAGTGTGGGATCGGGATTTGGTTCCATGGCGTCTTCCATGCCATGGGCTCGTCCTCCTCAGGCTCTTTTCAATCCATGTGCTCCGCCTGCAAAGTCCACAATGCCCCATTGACACTATCCTTCCTTGCAAAGTTCGCGCCATGGCCTCCTTGCTGCCATAAAATCCGCCGCGTCTTCCATTGCGGTGGTGTAAATCCATATGATAAGGGGGGCATCGCCAGTTGACTGCTGGCCCTGCGTCCAGGCAAAGACACCAACATCTGCTGCCACGGGTGCATATGCTCCCAAATGGCCGCCACATTCATATATGCCAGCAGCGTGTGCCCCGTGTCTTCTGCTTTTCCACCCAGATGGCCCCAACGCAGATGAAATGGCCAAGTTCCTTGGTGATGGCCTGGCCGATCATGGCAACGCATCTCCATAGACAATGGATGGAATGCTTTCTATCAGAGGGTTTGCTCCATCCGAAGAAAATTCTGGAAGCTCATGTTTTTCCCAGGTAGTGATTGCAGCAGGAAGTGAAGACTGCACTTTTGAACCATGCAGGCCTGGATACATGAATGCCTGGAATGTTTGGAGATTGTCCTGATAGATGTCTCTTGGAACATTGCACAACTCTTGGCATTATCGGTATTACGCTATAGCGCGTATAAAATTATCCAGTCCGTCCCCACGTCCGACGCCAACGAACTGTGGCTCAGTTCCTGTCCTCCATCGCCCGGCTTTCAACTGATTCATCTTTACACTCCCTGTTTTTTCTATTTTCTCCGTTCTATCGTTTTCCACGATCTCTTTGGGTCCTGTTCGGTCAGTAAGCTGTATAAGATACCGCTCGTTACATAGTTAGCCTCTTGGTCTCCATCCGCCATGGCCTCTCCGAACGACTTCACTGTTGCAATGACCAACCGGTCGCTCCGCAACATCCGATCTGTTTGTTCTCCTCTGTGCTGTCTAGCTTCTATTGATTGTAAATATCTGACTCGGTTTTTATCTGACAGGAACTTGATTTCCTCGCTGATGCGTCGGTCATTACACCGCAACAACATTCATCAATTCTGTCACAATTGCGAGACCTCACCATGAATCTGCCCGAAGTATCTCAACCACGGTCAGAGAAAGCGGCTTCATCAATGTCCCCGGCTGCAACTCCTGCTCCAACGCAGCCCCCTCCGGGCCCGTATTCTCCCCCGACCAGCCAGTTTGCCAATGCGACGTTGAACGAGAAATCCAGCCTACATAACCAGTTCTCGACCCCCCCTCCACCCGCATACCAACAAGGACCACCTGTGCTATCAGTAGCCTCGGCTTTATATGCCTATACTCCTACGGATGCGGGGGATCTAGCCCTGCAACCGAACGATCGCATCCAAGTATTGGAGCATATGAACAACGACTGTACGACTATCCTATCTGCCATTTTTATCACAGGAACACGGATTTTGCTAACGTGGTATGGACAGGGTGGCGTGGTCGAAATGAGCGAACCAACCTGGAAGGTATCTTCCCTCGCAGCTATGTAAGAGTTATCGAGGAGAAATCCGTTCCTCCTGCGCCTGTTCCTCCTGCTCCCGTTCCTCAGCCGACCAATTACGGCAATATGCCTCTGGAGGTCAGTCAGAGTGGTTCCGGACCCCAAGCCGAAGGGAAACACAGCAAGTTCGGAGAACAGGGGAAGAAGTTTGGGAAGAAGTTGGGCAATGCTGGTTAGTACCCTTATGAATTCTCCCTGCTAGATTCTCGACTCGGGTTGACTAAATATGATGATCTAGCAATCTTCGGTGCTGGCGCCACGATGGGCGCGGATCTTGTGAACAGTATTTTTTAGGGTTGAAATCCAACTGCACTCTTGGCCTTGGTAGAATGGATCTCTCGGGTCGAGCGACGATGAACCTTTCCCTCTTTTCTATCTTTTAGTGTGTTGGGTCCGGCGTTTAGGTGTTGTCATGCTAGTATGAGCTGTTAACAGACTGATTGGGTTCTTTCAGGTTGCGCATGGCCGTGTCTTCTCCCTTGCTACATGTAGAACAGAAATGTCATGTTATGACGTCCCTCTCACCGAGTTGATTAGTATAATTGCCGCTGGTTCCTGGAAGATGATTCAAATGTCCTGCGGAATTTACTCGGTAGACTAGTGCCGTTAGTCCATCTAGGTTGAACTATGAACGCGCCGCACCCAATTTAATCCTGCGACGGCATGACGAAGACTCGAACGGCCAAGAGAATCTTCTGATGCAGGTTTCAGTACTTCTGGGACCATGCAAGCCCTTCACTCGGAGTTCCGTCTGGAAACGGCGCACTAACAACCTCGCCCGTTGTATGCCGATACGACTAACTTTGTGATAGGCGTTGCTGGCAGCATTAGTGCTGCGGGATTGTTGTTACAGATGCGCCCTGGGCGTCTCTCTAAGCGCTGAAGATATTTCTGTGCCACCTCTCTGGCCCAATCCCAGTCAAATACAGTCATGTCTGCAAGACTTGCAAGGCACGGCGCAGAACATGCTGTTCCGGCTCTCTCACAGCAGTCAGCTTATGCCGAGCCACGGGCATCTGCGTTTAAAAGAGAAGAGCTTCCCCTCATCGCTCCTCTCTCACACTTATTCTCTGCATATATTCGGACTTCTCGACATTTTTACTTGAGTGGCTGGTCCCTCCGCTTTGTCGAAATAACGGCAGCAGTGCTACTTACACCGGGACTTGGATGAATGCGATCCCATATGTACAGTGCTTTCTAGACGAGACCGCAGGACATAATAAGCTGGTTAACGGTGCTGTCGAAATCGATTATCTTCGCGACTTACGCAATTCTGGGGTTGTCATATACTTGATCATGGCCCAGCAGATGAGTTTCCCACCACGTATGCGCTCCATCTGCCCCGATTTACTGCGCTACATATTGACCGATTCTTGCAGCTCCAACAGGTAGATCACCTTCATTTCTATCATCGGCTTAATGAATTGTTTGGGGTAAAAAAGAGTGATCTCACAATAACATAGCTCCGCAATCCCCACCACCGCAGAATTTCAGCTATCCCCCTCCTCCAACGTTCAATTTTAATGGTGCCGCAATCGGCACTGCGCATTCCGAGACACCACAGCCCCAAGAAAGAACCGTCGAAAAAATCCCAGGCGGTGCGCCGGCATTTGGAAGCTTTGTTGGAGCCGGCGGAACTGAGCAGGACAACGTGGGAACGTTCAATGGCGGCAGTTACAGGGTTAGCCATCGCGACACGAATTCGATTCTGACGATTCAGCTTGCAATGGGATGCCCATTGATTGCGAAGCCAGGTAATAATGTTTCTTCGTTACAATTGGATTCTGTGATAACCACACGCAATCAATCTAACAATACTTCAATGGCAAAACAGGTGCCATGATCGCAATGTCTCCCACCATCACACTAAGAGGTACGGTGAAGTTCTCCATGAAGAAGCTGCTTATCGGAGGCGAGATGGCAATCTCCACATACACTGGACCCGGGGAGCTTCTGCTCGCGCCATCCGTCCTGGGTGATATTACTGTTCTGCGCCTCATGGGTTCAGAAACGTGGAAACTGGGCAAGGACGCCTTCCTAGCTGCAACGAGTGGTATCCATAAGGATTACCAAGCGCAAGGTCTTGCGAAGGGAATGTTCTCTGGCGAGGGCTTCTTCGTCTACAAAATGTCAGGAGTAGGCCTTGTGTGGGTGCAAAGCTTTGGGGCCATCATCAAGAAAGACGTATGTTATTCTATATCGCCTTCCCTTCTACTCTTTCTCCCTCCAAATCACGGTTATCTAGTACGATTCATTATGCCTAACCGTGTTATAATTCGCAGCTCGTGGACGGTGAATCGTACTACATCGACAACGGCCACCTGGTAGCCTGGAACTGCAAGTACAAGATCGAACGCGTCGCATCCGGCGGTATCATATCGAACTTCAGTGCCGGCGAAGGTCTCGCTTGCAAATTCACCGGTCCGGGAACTGTCTACATGCAGACGAGGAATTTGAACGTCTTCGGTACGCATATCGGGGCAAGCACAGCCAGTGGTTGAATGAATTCAAAAACTCAAAGCTCGCTATTATCGTCTCGAGTTTCACGTGTATATATGTTCATTTGATTCAAGCCTTTTATGTGTTATGATAGCAACTTTCTCCCCTACTTATGTGGGGGTTTTTTTTTGGTTTCCCCTACTTTCTATTCATATCCAAGCAGTTAGTTGAGTTTAAAACACACTGCCCGGCCGACATCTATATAGGAAGCAGAACGAGGTGCTCTTATTATTAAGTAGATGAAGAGAATGCAAATAAGAAAAGTGGGAAAAGTGTCTAAATCGGTATAGAAAACAAGGGCTAAAATCCCAACATAGGAATTGAAATCCATTTCATTTCATGCCACGCTACTTTCTCATTTCGCTCGATCCCTGTCTTGCTTTTTTCCACCGCCCTGTCATAACGGAGTCCTAACCTAATCCACATGGCCTCCTGTACATGAGAATAACAGAATCAAAAAAAGGGGAAAGGAATAAAAGGACCAGCCGTAACCGACCGCTGCCGTGATAATAATAATAGAAAAGACAAAAGAAGAATACCCTTAACCCTGCCTCTTCCTGCGGCCGACTTGGCCACGGAAACCAGTCTTGATTGCTGCGACGGAACGGCGGGAACCACAGGAGTTGCAGGTAATGAAGTACAGGCGGTTTTCACCCTTGTTGAGTTCAGTGTCGGGGCTGCGGCATGTCTTGCAAGTAACGTATTCGACTGTTATTGTTGTTAGCGATACATATCAATTTTAGAGGAGCAAGGAGAGAAAGCGGGGAGGAGAGCGGCGACGACATACCAATATATCTTCTCAAAACGTTCTCTATCTGTTTCTGCTGGAAACGACCCTTGATGACGAGGCGTCTGCTTCCATCCACACTTCCACTAGTACCCAATTCGGCGAACAAGAACTGCATGACGTGGTCGTCGGTACGCTTCATACGCTTGGCAATATCGGAGATATTGGCGAAAATCGTACGACGGTTACCTTCACGGAGACATTGTGGTGGCGGGATCTTGTAAGACTTGGTACCGCTGGAAAGAAGGTCGGGGTGATGGCTCTGAATGAGGGAGAAAAATCTGGCCACGAGAAGAGAGTACGGAATAGACTGTGTCGCATCATGGGCCCAGATGCCAGTGCCAGCTTCAAGGTCTCCTTCAGGAACTTCAGGAGCCTTCTCCTCAGCACCCTCTTCCTTCACACCCGCCTGGGCCAGCTTGGCCTCGAAATCACCCGCATCGACCTTCTTGACGCTCTTCTTCTTCTTCTTTTTCAAAGCAGTTGGGTCGAACTCGCCGTCTGCGACCGGAGCGGCTTCGTCGCCAGCCTCGGCATCCTTAGACTTCTTGGACTTCTTCTTCTTCGAAAGGCCCTTAAAGAGTTCTGTCACTTCGTCGACTTCCTTATCCGGTGTCGCTGCAAGTCCGCGGGTTATTAGACAGCTGAAAGAAGGACATCATCACGATTGAGAAAAAATAACATACCAGACTTGTCGCCTGCAGGAAGAGTATCGGTAACCTTCCCGTTCGTATCCATGATGACTGACCCTTCCGTGAATGAGACGGACTTCCGTTGTTTCTGCTCAGTTTCCTAGCGGTACGAAACAGTGTCAGCGAGGCGCGAAGAGTTGGAAAAGTAAATGATAAACCGCTTGTTGCCTGACGACCAGCAGAACTGTCTGCAAACTGAATAAGCAGTGAGGACAGTTATGTGACGACAAGAGGGCGACCGTGGTCAAGGTGCAGGTATCAAATTGCAAAGCGGTTCGTGGTAAAGAAAATGTGGGATGGTCATCGGCAAAGGGGACAGTGTGACGTACAGTCGCTTCCGCCATATTGCTTCTTTTTCACTAGTTCAAATGCAAGCACGTCAACAATATCAGTTGGAAGAAACTCTTGGTCAAAACCAACCTGAACCGACAGGACTCGAAACTGTATGCTGCCCGAAAAAGTGCCAGGATCCGACAATTGCGACGGAGTGGCAGTTGTCGTTATCGGGTTAGCCACCACGTGATTTGCGTACGTGACTCACAGCCGTATTGGAAATACCGTACGAAATACACACATGACATCACGTGCGGAGTTCCTTCAAGTACGTACTGACGCTCTCGTAGCTAACGACCCCGACAGTCAACCCCTGATATTTCCATCTCCCTGCAGACGGTAGGGATACAATCGCTTTAGGACTCATTATTCTATTTTATTCTATTTGTCTTTTAGCTTTTGTTTCAGAATTGATACGTCATGGCTTCACCTGCTGCATCCAATCCGTCCCTCTCTACATCGGCCTTCATGATCCCATCCAAGCCCGCTTCGTTTTCTTCGGCCTCAGATGATGATCTTGCATCTCTCCCTTCGGAGTCCACATCCACATCGGATCTAGAGACCCTCTCTGACGATTACTCAGATGCTGAGGAGGAATGGAGGGAGAGCATAGAGCAGCTGGAATTGCTTTTGACCATGGTTCTTGTACCCTTCGTCGGTAAATTTCTGGGGCGAAAATGCGCATACTGGAGTACGCAATAAAGCATACTATATTGCTGGGAGTGGCATTGCTGATGCTGAAATCTATACTATAGGCTGGACCAAATTCATGGAATGGAAATACCCTGTTGAGGTCGTCGTGCGCAATAAGTTTGCTTTCGACGGGACCGGTGCTGTTGAAACCTTCGCCTCTCTATAAACATTCATATTCTCAGTCACTGCCTTGACTGAAACTGGCGCCGAGAATGTACAGTATACGAACGGCGAAGACATATCTGGATAAGAAACCAGCAGCACGCCATATAGTCGACATCTCTCAACATACTCCATATGCACTGTCAGCTAGTGCATCCATGTTCGTACCTCTTGCCCACAGGAAACTTGGCGGTTAACGCACTACACTTCTCTTTTCCTCAGGCCCCACTCAGAGCACGACGAAATTCATTTCGTGTTTGGTTCCCAAAGAGCATCGACAATATGTCAAGAGCTGGCTCTTCTAGTTTCTTTGGAGAATGCATCGTTTCTTTCAGCATGGGAATTTTTTTTCCTTTTTCTTTTAAACAAGCGTCCGCATGGAACAGATATTAATATGCGATTTCTGGAAGTGGAATGAGAATTTAAAATGGAGGCTTCGATTCAAAACCATGCATTGGCGCTTTGGGGATAGCAAAGTGAATAAAGCTTCTAACCGGGGATCTCAACTAGCTGCTGAGCACATAAAGAAGAAAGAATCGATTGAATAACTCGATAATCACTACAAAGCAAATATGAATGGAAATCTGGTGCCAAATTGTATATGTCGTCTGAAGCGAGAATACGAAGAGACTCAACATGCCCACATTGCTTGCTGCTATCTGCGAAAGTTGGCTAAGCTGGCTATCTTTTATTTACTACGGAATAATAATAAATCACCCTATATTTCCAAATTCATGACCTCTCCCAGTGCGGCCCTAGCGCGGTCTCAGGTTCGCATATCTGTCGTTCCAGGCCCTGTTTATCTTATAGCCCTTGCTCTTGCCAGGATGACTAGAGTTATCTCATGGAAGGATATCTGACGTGTTGACAAGGGTTCCAGTGCATCTTCTCTGAGGAAGACGGACAAGGGACTCAGATAGGCAGGCCGGAGGGCTTTGGTCTGAACATGCTCTTTACTGGGGTTCGCGAGTATTCTCTGCCCAAGAACGTAATCAATGAGTTTGGGTCTTGAATTAGACGGTGAAGACTGCCGCATACGATAATCGGGGCCAGTTTTAAAATGAGGAGACAACACCGTTTCAAAATGTGAGCTATTGAGATCAAGGCAAGTTGTACTTCGTTATTAGTTATCAATCGCGGCTAACTATGATGACTAGGAACTGATTAAGCGACATTCTCTCTCCACTCTACCGTGTCGATGCCGTTCAAGGATGATACAGTGACCTCTGGCTTCCTTGTGCTTTTGCCTTTGTCCTAGCCGCCGACTTCGTGTTGTTTTTCGCCATCTGTTGCCTCTCAACTACCCCCTGTGCCCTGTCGAAATGGGTCCCTAGACGTTCAAGGGCTGGACGAGCAAAATATTGTGGGTCACTGCTCCCATCTGGGGTTAGAAACCGCTCTAGAGGGCTCTCTAAATACTGGTCTTGTCCGTGCTCAAACAGCTTAATGCTTGAGCTGAGATGTGAAGGACTGTCTCTGGTCGCGGGGAATACGTGGCCCTGGTCCTCGGAGCCGCCATTGACATGATTCGCATCCTTGTTGGCAATGCCAGTTCCGATCATTGAATAAAATTTTCGGATTTCCTCTTCTCTGATGACCTTTTCCGCCCACGGTATTGTCACGGTGCTTGGCTCCTGTTACCCATGAACTTAGGCTTTGTACCTATGAAACAATGGAGTAAGAGGCTTACGCGCTCCAGCAGCTGAGTATGTAATGCGAGATTATGCTCGGTCAATCGATGTGTCGTGGGACTTGGAGCCATTTCTGGCAGATACGAGGACCTTCGAAAGCATCAAACAATTTTTCTCAACACTTGATTGTATAATGTTGGGAAATAAGACCTACCAATACGCCTTAGGAGGGTTTCGAGGCTTTAAACACAGGTGCGGTTCAACGAATAGAGCATTGGCAGTTCTAAAGTTCTCGTTTGGTATAGACGAGCCATGGGAGGCAGCCTGGCTTTATGAGTGACGAAGTCCATCCCAATTTCTTGGTTTGGCAAATGCTTCACCCCTTTTTCTGCTCACAATGTCCAATTAGATCGATCTTCGAAATATCTTTACCTCATTTCCGCCTGTAGATGACTACTATTCACGGATATGCATAGTTACCCATGCAACGGAGAAGCTGCCTGCAATCATTTCGTAATGCCATCAATATTGATTGTCTGTGCATTCGCCAATATCCTAGGACGAGAAAATGGATTTCTCCTTCAAGGTTCACCGTCTTCCTTAGGCCTGGTTGAATGTCAATGCAGCAGGCTGATCGTGCCTATGTTTCCTCTCTCATTCCATGCAGAGTTATAGATGACAGGGTAGCAAGGACCAATATTAGGTTATACTGAGAGCGCTCAAACCTTGCACTGCAGGTATCATTTCAGCCATGCATGCATTGGCAGGATATGGGCACATAATTAGTATGTCAGAAGTCCTCCAATGGTACGGTACTCCTAATTTGCCAAAGATAAACGAACAGTTGAACGCTTTCCATCAACCCAATGGTCATACTAGAACTCATTGTCCGAAGATAATGTTTCAAGGCTGAGACTCGAGAAATACTTTTCCTTGTCAACCTATGAGCATGCCTAGTGGCCAAAACTGACAGGGACATTCCCTTCAGTTCTAGCCACATGACTACGAACCTCAGCTTCTTACGCGGTTAGTAAAAGTGGTGCTGCACGCTACATTGCAACGGCATAAGAACAAGGGACATCATACGTCTATCTGGAAACGATATGGCTACGTGGTGTTCCTAGCTGGGGAAAAAAGGATAATATTAAATAAAAAAGCAAAGTTTCTTTCCCAGCCCCAACGAAACTATCAGAGTTTGCATTGCATGAACATCCATGTGTATCCAACCGGGGAGACAGGAAATTGGCAACCAAGGGTACCCCGGGTGTTCACCTTTGCGCCTAACGGGCAACGCAAATAGGAACCCAACCCTTGAGAGTCCCGGGAATGTGGTTGAGACCGTAAATTGTACTGATAGCGGAACGGAACGCTCTGTCAATCAATGCTTTTTTGGACCCAGTGTGGCGGAGGAGACGCACCCCGTTGAACAGGTGTCCCTGCATTGGCACTGCAGGTTTCATGGGCAGGCTGAGCTGTGAATATCTATTATTACCGATGTGCTTATTCCCTCAATCCCGCCCCAATGGTTACCCTGTGCCAGCAATCTGGATCCATACCGAAAGTACGGAACCCCGTCCTGGGGTTCCGTCCCAATGGATCCGTGAGAAGGCCAGATGCTTGTTGCTCTGTGACATCTATCCGTCTCATCTCCCCCTGCGGAGTATAAAGGATAACATTCATCCTTTGAATCTAGTCTCTAGCCCCTTCCTCGTCACTAGTTAACCCCATCCTGCAATCATCACGTAAGATATCCCTCCTCTTCTCCCATGGTCCGCCAAAGCCAGTCAATTCCCGTGCAGTGCAAGGATTTAACGATCTGTTGAAACACACTTATGCAGCCGAGTCTTCCAAAGTTCCATTTTAAATTTACCACTGCAGTAATCCCTATCTGTTGGGGCAATAGTCTTTCTGTGGCGCATGGAGCCGGATTCGTGGGTTCGTCTGTCTAGAACAGGGGTTATCGGTAACAGCGTACAACTGTGCAATGCACGCATGCCTTCTTATTCAGGGTCATGAGATTGCGTGTTCGCGGGTCCGGGTTCATACGATGTCTAAGGAGTGTACATGGCTTAAAGAGTCAGTGTCGTAGACAGTGGTAGTTAGGTATTTCCCGTGCTCATGCTTATGCTACTGAGAGACGGCATTGACGTGCTAAGCACATATTCTGATCATTGTCTTCGGCCCCTTCCATAAAAATGCTTTCTATGAACAAATGCAAAATAGAAAGATCGTTAACCAGACGCATTGAAACTGCAGCAGACATCATTAAACATGATCGTCAATGCGCAAACTTCGGCAATTTCATGTTGAAGTCCCCTGTCCGTGAAAATATTTCTAATCGCTTCGGTACAACCCCTAACGGAAAATTCTTCTTAATTTTTACCATTCGAGTAATACGACAATATGAACGAAATAAACATTCAGCAGAGCTTGTTCTCTCGCCAGAATCCAAATTTTCCTTCGCAGGACGCAATATTTGGTGAAATCACCCTTATGTTGGAGTCATGCCGACGCTGCGTCTGTTCCACGGCTACCATACAAGTTTCTTGGGATACGGATTGTGGCATTTTGTCATGGCTTGAAATCGACTCCCTCTGTTCCGACAGAAATTCCCTGTCAGCGGTCTATCGGGGGTGCAGTAAGAGAACGGTTTGATCGTCCAAAAGGTTGGCAACATTCCTGGTAATAAGTTGCATGTCTAGATCGTGGAGTCGGTAACATCCATTCTGATAAACGGGATACTCGATTCCTTTTCAAGTCTTCAGGCTCTTCATTTGGTCCAAAGATATCCGCAGCCAGGACATCATGCAGCTCACGTTGTAATCTCTCAGGGTGCACAATGGCGTTGTATGCCGCATCCAGCGTTTGCAGAAACAGTTCCTTGTTATCCTCCAGCTCAAGCCTGGCCTCATTTGAACAAGTGAAGTGAGATGCACTTTCTGGTTTTGCTTTTAATGCCATCTGTGGCTTTTCAGCGCCAGTATCCGCATCTGGGTAGTGGAGGTAACTAGAACAAATGGAATCGTCACAAGGCTCTCTTCAAAAAAGTCCCAACGGCGAAGTGAACCGGGGAAAGTCCGAAGCTTTGGGTTTCCGGGTACACAACCAGAGTTTTGAGCAACAACGCTTGGTGATTTAGTATTTTGGAGCTGTTTCTCATCTAGTTTGTTGCCGACAATTAAGCTATCCACGGAGGAACCGGGAACAGAAGGGGATAAATACTCTCTTAGTGGAGGCAAGAGCTAGAATGAATGGTCTTCCATAGATTTCCTTGGTACTTCAATTTGCTTGAATGCCACTTCCAGCTCTTTTGGCACAGGAGAATGTCGATTTCTGGCCAGCCTCGAAGCTGGATTCCCCGCTACAATCGAGTTACTTGATTCAAGATCAGGCGACTTATGCTCTCTCAGGAGACATTTGAGTTCCTCCAGACCCCAGTATTTCTTGGTCTTCTTTACTTCTGACTCTTGCTTATCGGTTCTTCGAGGACTTAACACGTCAAGTAAAAGATCATTCACAAAATTCTCAAATGACGGATCAATTCTCAGATCTCCTTGTTCATCTGCAGACCAGTTGTATGGTATAGCCGAACCCATGGAACTGTCGTCTTTTCGTACTCCTGAAGCGCAAGCTCGCTTTCTACCCAATGAGGAGTTTCAGGGTCCAGAGTCGACTGAATGTCACTTCTAGACCTTCGGAGACGAGTGATATACAAAGACGCCTACAGGTGCTTCCTCTTGGACTGGTCCAATTGTGTCTGAAAAGCATCCATTGTCCATGGTGATGGATGTGGGATGATGGGTACGTTGTCTGTGAAGAGCATCCCAAGAGCATTCCAAGGGCATTCCAAGAGTGGTCTTCGTATACCAGGTTCCTTTATATCTCTTCTGTACATCCGTTGAGTTCCTTGGACGCTACTATTGTTTCGTAAACGAGTCGTTGTCTCTCTGGCAGAAGCTTCATTTCTGAGGAGAGGGCAACCTATTAGGTGGCGTTCATAGACTGTTATTAAATATGAAGATCCCACATTCACCAGGTCCAACTGCAGATGAAGATTTCCCTCTTTTGAATATTCCCAGATTCTGGGTTGAATAGGGCTATGGGATAGGGTCAGCGTGACCTTCGATCACCGGACAGCCGCCCTTACCGTTCACCGACCCGATGTCACGTTAGAAGCGTGAAAGTACTCGTTCAGCATGTCGTTTCTCTGCATTTTCGAGTACCTTATCCTCTTTCTTTTGCTTCCTCGGTCGCCTTGTCCAGAAGATCTCCCAGACTTATGTCCGTACCGGTCTTTTCTTATTTTGTATCGAGGCCTTCGTTCGTGCCCAGTTCTCCTTTCCTCTGCATCGTCTTACCAAAGGCAGGTTCGAAAAACACAGGCGGATTGTTAAGACCTGGATCTTGAACTGGCATTGTCAAGCCTTCTACAGCTGGAGACCATCCCTTCCTGAAACGCCCGACGTTTTTGTCTTCGCGCCCCGTGGCTGGATCAATACGGCCGCTTTGAAGCTTGTGGGCGGTACCATGGCTCTGAATCGCTTCGAGTTGGTGTATGCTCGCTGTATCATCTGGTTGGATTCAGTTAGGTTCGTTGAAGCCTGGGTGGTACCAATGGAGCAAATAACACTCCTTGCGATAAACACATCTGACGCTGGCTTTGTCGATGCCATTCCTTGATTAAGAAATGAACCGGGTATTATATTTATGTAGGGAAGGGTATTTATGGAGTTGCTCGTACCGATTTTCCCCACGGGCTGTTCAACTGGATCCTTATCCACTCCCAGCAGCCACTTGTATATTGAATCGTATCCAATCTGATCTATGCGCTAAGCTGTTCTCAAAAGGAATGGAACGCAAGCGTAATTCAGGGATAGAAAGGGATGGTCCCCGGCCTATTCAAGGGATACCTGAAACGATCTGCTACAGAATAACCGAGAAATTTCCATGAAAATGGATGAACTGGCCGTCTGCGTCATGAAATCCGGTGGAACGGAGATATAAAAGACATGCACGGGGAAGGATTTGCGAGTCCAGGTTGTCCTCTCCGCTGAGAAATGGACGATGGAGGAAAGCCTTGGAAGTCATGTCCTTTCTTTCTGGCAATCACCACTTCCCGGACTCTCCCACCCCTCCAACGTGAGCTCTTTCTCCATCCAACAAGATTCACAAGCCAAGTAATCACTATCAGATCTGCGAGATGCTGGGATAGAATCTGCTGCTGATTTATTTGCAGGGATGACACAGATTGTTAAAAGGGGAATTACCGACAGAGCCGCACTGGGACGAGATAAGGGCTGTCGGCATAGTACCAGTAAATGCCGTGTCCATTATTCCACGGTACGGATTCAACAACCTGGGCGTTGATCCAGATAGATCCGTATTGACCTGCCCATTTGCAATTGAGCCGGTCATCCACTACGACTTCCGACAGAAATTGCGAAGAGATTGCGAAGAGACCGCGAAGAGACCTCACGCAATGAATCTCCGGGCTGCGGGAAGATACGCACAGGTGCCCAGGTCCGGCTAAAGTGGTACTAAGACAATCTGGATCGATAGACTGTAGTAGACACAACAAGAGCGGTTCGTGATTACTGATTAGTGGTCGAGTTTCGAAAGCAGCGGAACGAAAGCCACATTATGGCGAGATTCTCCATTATGACCTGTCAGACACTCTTCTCAGCTTGCCTCGTCCAGCTGATCGACCACACGCGGGATGCAGCCGGGCAGCTCACCGGCATCATTCACGAGGGGCCACCGTCCAACCATATCGAGCACATCGTCCCGGCACCTATTGTGACTCAAGCGACGGGAGGACAAATCCAGACTCGCTACCGGAAGATCACCGAAAAGGGCTGCATGCGCCCCCGACAGTGCATTCTGGACCCTGAGTTCTCGGACCTTACCGCGGGAGCTTGGTAAATCGTTGACCCAGGTTATGAAGAGATTATTGCTGGCCGCATTTTCAACTGCCATCGCCGCCGAAGCAGGTCCGCACTCCAGCTGGAGCCCTCACTGGCGAAGTGTTGAGGACATGCGTGTTGCCAGTACAACTCTCTCTGGCTTGCAAATGATTGATCGCCCGGTCTCGGGAGCCGTTTTAAATAGCCCTTGCACTTAAACTAGGGCACCAGTACTCCGTATGGAGCAGCGCGTCAAAACATCTTCATCACATTGCGCATGCATTGCGCTGCTTGCATTCCGGCGTCCCGCCGCTGCTCTAAATGCTGACTGTGAGATCTCATCACTCCCAATTCCACAGCTTGCCGGGCATTTCCTAGCACGGGCAGATTCTTGAACGCGGGACTTAAAAAATTATTGCTAGCGCCTAAATGTCTCTAAGGTCTCCCAAGCCGTTATTACTCGCGCGTCTGGCTGGACTATCTTTGGTCAAGAGCTCCCTTTCCCCCGCTTTCGCTACCACTGCTGCTCTAGCCTGTCAGCAAGCGCCTGCCATATCCATCCTGGGTTTTTCGTTGAAAAAGCCGCGTGCGAGGCTAGGGCCCCTCTTCCACTGCTACCCCTCTTCTTTGCCCCCTCCCGTGCTCTGTTGGATTCTGGAGGGTAGAAAACATCCTCGAGTGCATATTTGAGATCTATCTATCTGCGAACTTCCACTCCATGACTGGGCTTTGAACGGGGAACCTGCCGAAATCCTTTGTTAATTTCTCATCCGTCTTTTTTTTTCCATGTAGGTGATAAGGAAAGTGAATACTGTTACATGGTATTGGCTAGTCTCATGATTCCCTGGCGCATTCACCATCCACCAACATCCCAGTCAGTTCAGTAATATTAATGGGCATTCACCCTTAGTAAGGGGAGGCTCTTTCTGTCTCTCCTGCAATCTTTTCTTCGATTTAAATTGGCTTCTTCTCCTTCACTCGTCCTTGGTTTTCCACTTTTCCCTTCTGTCTAACCGCTGATTCCCGAGAAAGTACTCATCCCTGCTTGACGCAGAAAAAAAAAAAATTTCGACAATGTCCAAACTCTTTGTCGGGTCTGTCCATCGTCTCTGGTCCTCTCCGGACATTGCCCCGTCTTCCTCTTTCTGACATCGGTATCAAATATAGCGGCCTGGCATGGCACACAACCGACGCGACCTTGCGCGAGGGGTTCGAGAAGTACGGAACTGTTGAGGAAGCGGTTGGTCTTTTCTTGCACCATCTACTATTGCCTGTCACCAGAATGTCCAGAATCTGACTCGATGAGATTCTCATCTTCAGGTCGTCGTTAAGGATCGCGACACGCTCCGCAGCCGCGGCTTTGGCTTTGTCCGGTTTGCTAGTGATGGCGATGCCGACGCTGCCATGAGTGCCATGAACAACCAGGAGTATGTCATTACTGTGATACTGTCATGCTTCTATTTATCTTTCTCCTTCCTCTTTCAGGCGAAACAGAATGGCTGAGACAGTAAATTAGGTTCGATGGACGTATTATTAGAGTTGATAAGGCGTCCGAGCGTGCTCCGCGAAACGACGGAGGCTTCCAGGGCCGCGGTGGATATAACACCAAGGAAGGCGGATACCGTGGTGGTTATGGTATCTTGCCCCCTTCGCTCTATCTATTTCCTAAATTGCAGAAGCTAACCTTGCGATTCAGGTGGTGGATATGGAGGCAATGGATATGGTGGTGGAGCTGGCGGCAGTTACGGCGGTGGCTATGGTGGCGGTAAGCCTCACTCTTTCATAATTTTCACATACATGCTCTGCAACATCGTTGATGGGGTCATCGATCCTCCGGGAGGATTTGTTGCTAACTTGGGACCAGGATGGCGGTCTTCGAACTAAACAGCCAACCAACATCCAGCCGCTTGAGTCTCTAATGGCGAAGCATGTGAGAGGAACATTCCTTTTCTCTTGTCTCCTAAGGAAATGGCGTGACGTTTTTGTTCGAGAATGTCTCTTTCAGATACCCCTTTTTAACTCGCCCAGAGAACACAAGTTG
Organism: Monascus ruber; assembly: GCA_002976275.1. Classification (NCBI taxonomy): domain Eukaryota; kingdom Fungi; phylum Ascomycota; class Eurotiomycetes; order Eurotiales; family Aspergillaceae; genus Monascus; species Monascus ruber. Next base: position 2,317,140 of record PSNO01000006.1, on the reverse strand, counting down.
CATGTTGCAGGAAAAAAAAGAGGAACTACGGGCTTGGAATGACGAATGACGAATGACGCTGGACATTTATCCTCGAGAGTATGAAATAACTAGCAATGTTATGGGCATTCTTTTCTATTTTATTTTGCCGACCCTAGGATATTATGAACTTCGTGAGATAGAATTCGGTCTGCCTCTTCAAACCGGAATTTTTTTTTTTTTTTTTTTTTTCATCTGTTCATCCTGTACTTCAACAGTAGCACCGTCTTTAACCCTTCTTTCATTGAGCATAGCTTCCAGACTGTCACTGTATTTGCCCTAATCAGTGCTCTTCTGTGGGTTTTTCGTATGTATTTCTCATAAGCATTATATCAAGCAGTATTATTATTAAACTTTCCGTGCATTTGGCCTGAAATCGGTCAGCCCATTTATCCTATTGCCTGTAATGAACTCCCGCAGGAGATCACCGGTCTAAGCTTTAGGTTGTTTTGGAGGTTAAAAACACTGCGCGTCTATCTATTCCTACTCAGTCTTAGGAAAATCGGAATGTGCCTCATCGAAAGACCTCCTTAGAGACCTCCTGACAGCGCTCTCAGCCTCCTTCTCCTCAACTACCGCGCATCCCTGTTCAATAGCTTCCACTCTCCTCACCAAATCAGTAACGTGAACATCGGCACTACCTAACCCGATCCCCTCCAGAGCTTTCTCGAGAAGGAAAAGATACTCTGAATTTTTCCCGCTCTGCCCGCTGCTGGAACTGATGACCCGTGCGATATCCTGGGGCTCTCGACGAGCAGGGTCTCTGAGGAATTGCGGATTGGAGGGTTGTCCGATATACACCATGCAGGTTATTGGGGATGATGACGATGATAACGACGTATCTCCTGCTTTTGCTGTTTCTATTTCCGCTTCTGTCCTCGTGGCTAGGGTTGTAACTCCCGCTGCGGCTTCTTGGATGGTTTCTGGGTCCCCCCCGGAGACCGTTGATGCGGAGACGGGGAAAGCGGGGTGGAAAGGCGTGAAGTGGACTGTGTAACCGTCTATTTCGCGGATGTCGAGATAGTGGTGGACTTCTTCGGCGTGAGAGGCTGGAATGTGGTATGCTGCGCCCCAGACTTTTGCGGTTGTTGTGGGTGGTTCAAGGTGAGAGTGCTTTTGTTTTTAAAGTTATTTCATTATATCTTGAGAGCATCGAACAGATTGCCCGGAGAGGAACATACCGGATCATCCAGTGTCTCCCAGAATTCCCGTTCAATCACGGTTACAACACGTCCAGGAGAATCTGGAGTTCCGCGATGGTCCGTACTGTATATTTGAAACATGGTTAGTTTATTGGATGAGGGATATAATATTTGCAACGCTTTCGTGCAGCAAGGAGCAACCATGAAGAGTATCCCAGAGACATGCGGAGTGCTTACCTAGCCTATGCAAAGAGTTCCTCGAAAAGATATTTAATTAACCACCAAGTATCAATGCCGTTGCTTAAAAATATGCAGGGGGCCTCCAGGTCAAGGAACGAGCTCACAGGGATAGGTGATTGTACACACCTGCCAGAATCTTCGTACATAGCCATTGATGTACCCGGGAACTCTTTGGTCTGTTACAACACATTCATTGGGTCAGTTGGTGTCCTCTTATGTGAGAAACAGAGCATTGCCCCCCCATAATGTATAGATTCTTGGGGAAAGACGTTGTTTCGACGTCCATATTCGGATCTCTGGACAATGTGCATATATGGATGGACATACCATAATGTGGCGGTGGCTTCCAAATCAAACTCCTTAAAAGAATAATTAGCAATCGACTTTCTTAAACATGTCTCTTTATGATTCAGCACATGCTATCCAGACATGTATATGATATATGTCCTCGAGATGAAACTTCAAAGACGGCAAATGCCAATACAGCAACCTACCCATAACCAAAGACCCAAAGATCTCTGCCCGGGAAATGATCCCGCCACGTCCGTCCCCGTATAGGAGGAATGGTCTGTTTCTGACAAGAGCCCATTGCCGGTTATCTCCAGAAGAGCACAGATGCCCTTGATGATTTGCAGAGCAGGGAGTGTTTAGTATCTTCTCGTCTGGGCGGGAAGAGATTAGATCCGAGCATTAATTACGCTGTAATATTTTTCTTTCCCTACAGGATGCCAGAAGTCGGAGATACCGTTGATAATGAAGGATATCAAAATAGTCCGATGTATTTTCGAATTTTAAAGCAATGAATCCGACACAGTCGACTTGAACATGCCATTCTTGCCGTCTTTGAATATTACTACTAGGTACTTATTACGCGTTGGTATGCCAGCTGGCGTGGCTACTCGTGTTTGCAGTGTTTGCTTGCTATTCGTCATAAGCATGATGGATCAGGTCTTTTGCCTTTCCTGTACGTCTGAAGAGAAAAGGAAAAGGCGCTGGGACAGGAAACCTTACTGGCTACGATCGACCAGCGACAATGAATAAGAACAATGAGTATGAAGCTGTTGGAATTGCGTGACGGCGATGCGGCCTGGCTGCTGCCTGAGGCAGAAGGCTGCCAAAGGAGGAAGGTAAAAAATACATCCTCATCTACACCTGTATTGGGATTACATACACAGTGGGGTCTCTGCCAGTTGGCCAAATTTCTATTATTGTTCTTGCTCCTTCAATTGTTCTGTTCTGCGGTTGAATGGGACACGTTCCTCTTCTCGTCCTCCAGAGTGCTTCTCTCGCCTGAAAGGGGAGGTACTTGAGAGTACTCAATGCGTATGGGACACGTAGACTCAGCATGCTGTCATAATAATCATTGTTCAGGTTGACATGCAGTACTTTTGGCTTCAGAATTGATGAAGATACATACCCCCTTGCACAATGGTATATCTGCTCCCTGATCAGTACATATTCGACAGATTTTTCGTGCTCAGATCCGTTTCTGGTTTCTAGTTTTCTCTCTTCGGCGTCTTCTCCTCCATTATCACACTGATCACCACGACCATGGCTGGTCTCATCCGTCTTCTACAGGCTCATCACAACCCCCCTGCTGATCCGACTGAGATCTCGTTTACGGGGAAAACGGTACTCCTAACCGGGGCAACATCAGGACTCGGTTTCGAGGCTGCTATCAAGTTTCTCAATCTGGGGGTAGATACGCTTATCATCGGATCCCGCACCCAAAGACGGGGAGAGGAGACCAAAGCGGAACTCGAGAAGCGTACGAACAGACTGGGTGTGATCCAGGCGTGGGAGCTGGAGATGGACAGCTTCGAAAGTGTCAAGGCGTTTGCCAGACGCGTCGACCGGGAGATTCTGCGGCTCGATGTAGCCTTACTCAACGCTGGGCTGTGGAACCGAGAGCATATTGTATCATGCGAGGGTTGGGAGCAAACGCTGCAGGTAAACACACTGTCCACATCGTTTCTGGCACTTTTGTTACTTCCCAAGCTCAGGAAGAGTGCTTCTGTGTCGGGCCCAGCCCATCTCACCGTCGTGTCCAGTCAGCAGTTCACCCGCATCAAGGCAGAGAGTCTCACAACCGACGGTCCTCTGCTGAAGCATCTGAATAGCCCGCAAGCACGCAAGTTGAGGAAGCAGTATGGCATATCGAAACTGTTACTAGAATACGTCGTCAAGAATATCGCAAGCCTGACACGCAACGATGATGGCACCGTCCAGGTCATCGTAAATTCCGTCAGTCCTGGGTTCTGTGCTTCGTCACTCGTACGGCAATTCAAAAGGGGCTATGAACGGTGGTTCCTCCAGCTCGTATTTAAGATATTTGCTCGGACAGCGGAGCAAGGGAGCAGGTCGTTGGTCAGTGCGACAGTTCAGGGGGTTGAATCCCACGGGAGATGCTGGAGAAGCGACGGGTATCTAGAGTAAGCGACCTTCGAGCCAACAGCCCTGGGTTGAGACATGCTGAATATATCATTTGCTATTAGTGAGTTGACGGCATTAACAGTAGGTGAAGAAGGGGAGAAGTTCCGAACCAAGGCCTGGCGTGAAATCCTGGACGTGCTGAGGTTTCAGGCTAAAGAAATCGATGGCGCAGTTGGATACAGCGCCTAGATCGGGGCTATTTCTCCTTCATATTGGTGTTTGGGCATTCTCTTATGTCCTTCTCGGAGGATCCGATGTGCCAATTTTGGACCGAAACTCTACATTGACTGCAGATGTACACTATTTATTGCGGATTTCCTTTTGTATGATGGGATGGACGAATGAAATGACAACAGAATATCCGTATTAATCGGCGCCTGATGTCGTAGGGATCATGGCCGTTGCGATGCACTATCCAGTAACCCGTGGGGCATCGAGAAGTCTCCAAATAGACAGAACAACATGATTTCATTTGAATCCCTTGACACTTCCTGCAGGGATAATAAGCACCGTGCTGATCAAGTACCAGTACCCAAGGCTGGCGGTCAGGCAAGATATCTTGATTTGCCCGACTGCGGCTCGGCGGAGGATAATAATTAATCGAGGAAACGAAAACGAACCTCCGCCTCCCACTACTCCTTCCCCTATCCCTGCTCTCTCCCCGTGGAACTTGGAAGCTTCTCTTATCTCTCATGTTTCTCTTCCTCTGATACTCCGTCCATTCGTTTCCCCTAATCGCTTGCAGCCTTCGTGCTGAAGGCGAGCTTGTTTCTGGCCTGTCCATTCAATCGCGAACCTTCGCATAACGCGCTCTGGCGGCGTTACGTCAGTATCTTTTACGATCATGGCCTACAACAAGGACTTCAACCCAGACGCGCTGCCTGCGTAGGTGGATTACATGCAATACTATTAGTCCAGGAAGGCAGAGAGAACAGGCGCTAATCTTGACTCCTTTCAACAGGCATGCAGAGCCCGAGCAGGTAGAACAATAACAACCCCCTCGTCCTGCCCCGCGCCTACTCGATCCACGCATCGTCCGTACTCACTGGCATTTGAATGAATAGGTAGCCCAGATGATCGGTGCGATGGAATCCTCCCAGTCAGTGCCACGCTATCAGAAGCCATCGCGACCTCACCATTCCAACAGCGCGCCACCTGTCACTCCGCCCAGCGTCCAGCGCAAACCTCACCCTACCCATGAGACCGGGCGGCATCCGGTAGCAAATGCGAATCACCGTCCACATCCCTTACATCCGTCTCCGCCGCCTCAGAATTACGGTTTTGGACCACCCCCGTTGCAGCCCGCCCGTAATCGACCTCCGCCGGCATCACGGCCACCTCAGTCCCCCAAGCCGCCGCCTGTACAAGATCCCGGTGGTGATCCGCAGCAACTATATCCCTTGTTCTGTGCGGCCAATGTGTCTAACACCGGGGCACTGACTGAAATAGAGCTGGGCTCCGCGCTCGTTAACGGCGACTACACTTCGTTCCACCCGAAGACGGTCAAGATGATGATCCGCATGTTCGACCGCAATGCCAGCGGGGCAATCTCCTTTGACGAATTCATGTCGCTATGGCGCTATCTGGCCGCGTGGAGGGAACTTTTTGACCGGTTCGACGTGGACCGCAGCGGGCGGATCAGTCTAAGGGAATTCGAGCGCGCGTTGGTTTCGTTCGGGTACCGTTTGAGCCAGCCTTTTGTCTCCGTCTTATTTACGACGTTCGAGCGGAAGGGGTGGGAGATGAACGGACATGGGCCGGTGAAGCGCGACATGAGCTTCGATCTCTTTGTGCAGGCGTGCATAGCCTTGAGGCGCATGACGGACGCGTTTAAGCGATATGACGATGACCGCGACGGGTATATCACAGTGAGCTTTGAAGAGTTCCTGACCGGTGAGTGAATCTCGTGATGTGGTATGGGAACGGGTTGGGTTTAAAGGATTCCACACTGACATTGCTCTGGCCGTTCTAGAAATCCTTCAGCTGCAGGATTAGGTTAAATCTTACGTTTTCCTGGCAGCCTGATTTCTCATGATGATGTTATTATTAGTATTCCATATTATTCAAGATCCCCTGGTTTCTGGGTATACCCCGTTTCTTAGACATGTGCACTTTACCGGTCTCCTGATGGCCATCACGGAATTCTGACGGAATTCTTGCCCAGCCGGGAGCATCGAGTGATCTCGACAAGAAGATGGACTGAAGCTGGCAGTAATGAAATGATAATCCCCACCGGTTTGCCTATGAATCACATTGCTTTTTCCAAATCTATCGCACTGCATGGTGCCATTTAATATCTGATTCACACTGTTAAGCTGGAGATCCAAGCTCTGGAGATCCCCGACAGGACGCTGCTTGATTGGTAAGCCCCGGCGTCATTATTGCTGCATCGGGAAATCAGAGCCTTTCCCGAGACTTTTCTCCACGAGGAATGGCTTAATTATTTCTCTGTCCTGTGCTTTATGGCGTTTTCCCCAGGTGAATTGCGGTGCGCTCACACTGGATCTAGCGGCGACTGCCTAGTAGTTAATAGCTTGTATTATTATAAAGGTGCTAGTAATGGACCTTTCCCCTTTCTTCTCCTCATTTTCTCCTTCACTTGAAAAGGTTTTCAATCACTTCTTCTTACACACCACATTCATTTTTGCTCTTGATAGCTATCCTAGCGGCGTCTAGGGACGGGAGAAGAGAAATTCATACGGAAAATAATTAAATAAAAGAAATCCGACGAAACTATATTTTCTACTCCATCTCGCTACCGTCCGTCCAGAGGACGTAAAGACAAGGGTCCATAGACCGAAAAACAATACCTAAGCAGACTAACAGTCTTCTGAAATATACAACCAGAATGACTGTGAATGGCAACTGCGCCAGCAGCAGCACCGCGACAGGTGCTGAGAAAACCGCTGAGATGACTTGCGCTTTGCGCTCTGACTCCCAGAGCCAGGAGAGGTCATCGGAGAACACGATCGGAGACGCAGAAAAAGATGAGGAGGAACTGGAGCGGACGCTACCTGGATCATCCGACGGGGATGGCTCTCAGGAGCAAAAGGCCGGGGAAGGAGGAGGTCGGTTGGATCGTATGCCCTCGCAGAGTCAGAAGCTGGGCAAGAAGAAGATCGCTATTATCATGGCGGCACTCTGTGTATGTTCTGTCCATACACACACTTCCTCTCTCTCCCTCTTCTTTTCATATGGAGTCGATATAATCTTCAACTGCATAGTAACTGACTGCGGGTTTTAGTTGGCCGTGTTCCTAGCTGCTTTGGACCAGGTTCGTATTTTTTACTCTTCGTCTTCTAAAAGGAAGTTGATCTGACGACTTTACTAGACTATTGTTTCGACCGCCCTGCCTACAATGGCTGCTCATTTCCACGCCTCTCAGAGTGGTTACTCCTGGATGGCCTCCTCGTACTTGCTAGCTAATGCGGCTTGTGCCACGTTCTGGGGCAAGGTTAGTGATATCTGGGGAAGAAGGCCGATTCTGCTTTTCGTCAATTTCATCTTCCTGGTAGGGAGCTTGATCTGTGCCCTGGCTGTCGACCTGGCCATGATTCTGGTGGGAAGGGCTATCCAAGGTGTTGGAGGTGGTGGGATCATTGTGCTGGCTAATATCTCTGTTTCTGATTTGTTCAGTATGAGGTAGGGATGCAGCATCCCCTGTTTTTTGCATCGGCAAGCAATCTCGCTGACTCTGCTCCCAGGGAACGGCCGATATACTATGGGCTCTTTGCTGGGGTGTGGGCTGTAGCAGGCTCTCTGGGTCCCATTATTGGAGGTGCTTTCACCACCAGCGTGACATGGAGGTGGTGTTTCTACCTCAATCGTATGTACTCCCGTATACATACAGAGCGAACGAAAACAGGATATGCTGACCGAGAAACTAATTTCCAGTGCCCATTGGCGGTTTTTCTTTTCTCATTCTTCTACTGTTCTTCAAGGTCGAGACTCCCAAGACCCCCTTCCTGGCAGGACTGCGCAGTGTCGACTGGAGCGGAACGCTGTTCATCGTTGGTGGAACGCTCATGTTTCTCTTTGGACTCGAGTTTGGCGGCGTCTCCTACCCATGGGATTCGGCAACCGTTATCTGCCTCATTGTCTTTGGTGTCGTTGTCTGGGTCCTGGCCATGCTGAATGAATGGAAAGTAGCCAAGTACCCGATCATCCCGGTACGGCTTTTCAGGAACAAACACAACATCACCATTCTCTTGATCTGCTTCTGCCACGGGTTTGTCTTCATTGCGACTTCGTACTATCTCCCCCTTTACTTCCAGTCTGTCCTTCTAGCCAGCCCGATCATGAGCGGTGTTTACGTTCTCCCCATTGTCATCTCCCTGTCCATCGTCTCCCTGTTCGTGGGCATTATAATCAAGCGAACTGGACGTTACCGTGAAATCATCATCTTCGGCATGTGTTTCATGCTCCTCGGCACCGGTCTCTTCATTGACCTGAAATACTACGCATCTTGGCCCCGGATCATCATCTACCAGATCATTGCCGGTATTGGAGTTGGCCCCAATTTCCAATCTCCCCTGGTCGCATTTCAGGCCAACATCCACCCCTCCGATATGGCGACGGCTACAGCTACCTTCGGGTTTGTCCGCCAGCTGTCTACGTCAATGTCTGTCGTCTTGGGCAGTGTCATCTACCAGAATGTGCTGGGACAGCAGATGCCGCGGATTACGAAAGCAATCGGCCCAGAGAATGCAAGTAAACTCGCGCATTCTTTTTCGGGGGCCGACAAAGCCCTCGTCAAGTCACTTTCTGAATCACAAAGAAAAGTTGTCCTGCAAGCGTATACACTGGCACTCAGTCGGATGTGGATTTTTTACACAGCCATGGCTGGTCTGGGTTTACTTCTTAGCCTTCTTGTCCGACCGGTTGAGCTGAGTAAAACGAATCACGGGGGAAGGATTGGATTGGAGGAACAGGAACGGGCGAGGCAGGAGAGGCTTGCTTCAGAGAAGAAACAGGCGAATCCTGGCCCTGAGGTTGACGTCTAGGAAGTTCGTTTTCGGCTTGTTCTTGGGTTGTATATCTTTTCTTCCGCGCATGGAAATTGGCCATTGGAAAAGTTATCAAAGTCTTCTGATATTTCGGCATAACGCACGGCATGACTTGGAGTTTGGAGTTTTCAAGATGCAGGGGCCCAATTTCATGAACACATGCATTATGATGGCGCATGCATATATTGGTTTACCCAACAGGCCATATAATAATATAAAAAGAACATGTTTATTAGCATCTCGCAATAATGTTAATTCATATTACCGGAACTCCCAACACACACACATTTGAAATTAATTATATAATACATCTCTATAAGAAACAAGTATTTCATTTCGTTCAAGCAACAACAGCTACATAGTGTCTCATTCTGTCCAGCCGAAGTGAAGAGTGCATCGGATCCAACCCTCTCCCACCAATTCTGACCCTGCCAGTAATACGGCCAAGCAATCGTAGATAGACATGGGTAGAAATAGAAATAAAGGAAGGGGGTATTAAGAAGCATGAGAAAGAGAAGACACTGAGAGAAAGATTAAAACAAAAACAGCCAGCAAACGAAGAAAAGAAACTAGGAGAGAAGAAAAGACTACCTATTTTAGAAGACTGAGCACGAAAAACAAAACTATCTCAACAATCAATCCAATACCCAGCACCAGCACCAGTACCAGTACCACCCCCCACTGTCCAAATTAAACAATCCTTCCCAGTTTAAGAAAACGACCTCCGGATCCCAAAGAAACGCCAGCACATGCATGACATAGACTGACAAAGACGTATAGTATACTATGTATACTGGTGACGTAGGACGACAAAGAGTAATGACCAGAAAAGAAAAAGAATGTCACTTTGGAAAAGAAGTTATCAAAAGGTTCCCTCACGTTTTCACCCTCTTAGAAGCCGCTTCGGAATTCGGTCCTGTCTCATCGTTCTTACGCTTCTTGTCGGTCTCATCTTCTCGCGAGAAACTGGGTCCTGTCTGCGCGGACGGTGTCGGGAATGTGAGAGGGCTTGGTAGCATGTTGCTATCGGGTCCGGTCCGGCCAAAGCCCCATTCGGGGAAGAAGCTCGACGGGGATGGCAAGAGGGCGTCTGACACGAAACGGCTGGGTAACGCGGAGATGGGCGTCTCGATATTGTTATTGTTGGCGTATGCAGTGCTGTTCTGTGCTGCTCCCGCTGCCGTGCCCGGGGGCGGTGGTCTAGCAAACGGGTTCGGTGGCCCCTGTGCCCCTGCACTGAGGATGGCCCCAGCCGATGGAGACGGGGGAGGCAGAACTACCCCCGGAGGATTGGTATCCGAATTGCCCTTGGCAGGTGTCTGTGTCTTGTTTCCGGCCGAGTCACGCGCAGATGATTCTCCCGTTGCACTTCCTCGATCCGAATTCTCACTGGGGATCTGCACTGTGAGTTTTGGGCGACCAGCTGCCGTGCTTGAGTTCGTCCGCGTTGGGGGTTTGGATTCGGGGCCGGCAGGAATCGATTTTGAGCGTACAGGTGCGGACACGGGTGCGGCTGCAGCAGCCGACGAAGCGGCAGGAGGAATGGACACGCTTGATGGCTTGACCTCGTCCAACGACTCATTCTGCAACGATTCAGCTTTCACAGTAGGATCGGTGCGCAGAGACTCGCATACTTGTGGGACGACGCCGAAATGACGCGCTAGCACGGAGCCGCGGTCATCGATGGGCGTGAAAATACTGCGAGACTTGGACGAGTGACCCCCGTCAAACTTGGGCTGGATGGAAATCTGATCAACCGAAGACGTATCGGGAAGCGTCACCGGACGGGGCTGGGGCGGCTCCGTGAAGGCTGGAGGCATCGCAGCTCGAGCTTGGTCCGGCAAATAGACCTGTGCCATCTGGGGCACCGGGGGATGTGCTTGCGAAAGGCCCATTTGGGGGAGGCCATGGGGCTGTGGAGCATGCGGGGCCATGTGTTGCTGTGGATGTGGTTGTCGCGGGGGCATTGGCTGCGGTGGAAGAGGATGCTGCTGCAACTGCTGCGGTGGTGGTTGCATCTGTGGGCTGGCTTGGGGATGGGCAAAGTGCGGATACTGGCCTGGTCGGGGAGCGTGCTGATTCATACTCGCAGCAGCATTGGGGTTGTATATCGAAGGATTGGGCATATAGGCGAAGCCATTCTGCGGGGGCGGCGGCGTGGCATGGTGCTGCGGAGCGATATTCGCGCTGACACGGCGGATATGGTTCCTCGATGTTGGCCGGGAGATCACCTGGGGTTGAGGGGTGCCGCGACGCGGAGCGAATGCGACTCCATTGGCAATCGGAGGGGAGGCAGACGGCGCATGGTTGATATGTTGGAAACCCGGCTGGTTTGGCATGTGCGGAGGGACAACGGAATGCGTTCGACTTCGAGGCGGGAGGTCTTCGGGGGCCGGGGTTGTCTCGTCGTCCTCCTCATCATCTGCTTCACGCTTACCGGTGAAGTCTTCGGGGCCTTTATGTTCGTGGGGAGGGCCGAACTGGATAGGAGGAAAGCACAAAGCTTGTCAGCGGGTGAAGACACTACGGTGGACGCGGGCAACAACACACATATTGATATCGGCCTAGAGTCTCACGCATGTCACACGACGAAAACTCGTAGAGTTTCTTGTTGTGACCGAAGATGATGACAGCAACATCCACCGAGCAGAGCACAGCAAGCTCATGGGCTTTCTTGAAAAGCCCGCCCTTGCGCTTCAGAAAGGTACTGGGGAATCAGAGGGTCATGTCAGCTCACGATGAGGATGAACACCGCGGGAAAAGCCAGGGGCAACTTACACGGAACGGTTGCGATCATCTTTGATCGCTTTGATTTCGATCTTTCTCCGACCCATTGATGATTACCGCGGCGTTGCGACGAAAGAATCCGGTTGGGGGGTTAACGACAAGGAGGGGGGGGAAGGGAACGAACGGAAACGCGTGTCGGTCCGGAGGGAGAAGAGCGTAGACACGGAACGCGAAAGGAACCAGTGTTTGCTGTTATTTCTTCCTGTTTTCCTTATCCCGATTTCTTTCCCTAGGTGTTCTTCCTTGCTTCCCTGACTGATTTAATCCTGGAGCGTGAGAAACCGTGGCGTAGGATCGAAACAGCGAAGGTAAGTAAGCTGCTGGGCCGGACAGTAAGCAGCTTTCTTCCACGTCAATCCGATCGGGGTTCCAGAGACAGAAGAATGAAAAGCCTCCTCAACTCTCCTGGTCTGGACGCGTCGAGACACGAAGAGGTGGATGGAAATAAGATGCAGAGCGAGCGGCAGAAGATGCCCTCCGTCGGAAACGAGGCCCCTTGGACCGGACTGGGCCGACCGTCGAACGGTCTACAAAGACCGGAAAAGAAGAGAGAAAAAGAAGAAGCGGTCGAGAAGAACGCCGTGATAGGGTTTTCCAGCAAAGAGCTTGGACGAGGCTCTGTGCGGGTGATGGAAGGGCAAAGGCGAGGAGGATGATGCAGAAGATTCTAAAGATAGAAAAGAAACAACAGAAAACGGTGTGGGAGCGGAGGAGAAATTCACAGAACTAGGACAGGATAATAATAACAATAACCCGGCCGATCGACGGATTGCCAATGATTTATGGCTGGGAGAAAAGCTAAATTCTTATGGGTTTATTATTATTTCTCTGTGAAGAAGGGGGAGCAGCCGATTTTTAACCCGCGCCGATTGGGCTTCTATTTATAAACCGCTAATATGACCCTCGCCCATAGCCGGTGTGAGGCTGCCGCTGCAGAATGGCCCTGCTCGCTCATAGCCGCTGTGGTCCATGGTCATTGCGACAGTAATATAAGCTTATCCACAGGAAGAAAGATATATTATGACAGATGCAGCATACATATGGCAATATAAATACTCCGTACTGCAAGTCTACAGTATCACCGCTGTCAATCCAGAGTAGACCCATATCCACACCATCCCCAACGGGCATACGCCAACGTCAACGACAACGAGGGCCAACGCAGAAACAAACTCAAATGCCACTCGGTGCCTGACTAGCTTGCTGGGACAAGACAACCTGCTTCAGACATCGACGCATCATTGTCGGCCTGACCGGTCAACGATGAAGCCGTTGACTTCGCTGTCCAGCCTCTCTGCCTTGGCCGATTCCACGGTTCAACCCGCTCCGCTGCTCGACCATTGGCTTTTCCGATTGGGACGGAGGTTTAGACTCAGCTCGGGCTGAAGCATCGATCAAGATATCGATGGCGATAGTCAATACTCCGTGCGATGATATGATCTGATCAGGGTGGTGCTCACAGGAGCCAGGCGGGAAGCTGCTGGCCGGTATAATTTATTTATTATATTACCCCTGAACACTCGTCGAACTTTGGCCTCACGATACACGGCGACACGATCCATGATTTCATCCGTACTATTTCCCAATAATTATACTTTTTAATTTATCCTCGCTTTTCTGGTTCAGCTGTCCCTCTCGCTGCCTGATTGCTGCTTGTCCTACTTGATGCTTTTTTCCGTTGCTCTGCTCGGTCCCTCTTTTCCCTTCCCTTTCTCCCCCTCCACCGTCGTTCCCGTTTGGAGCTGTTAGGGAGTCGGACCGTCTGTCCCTTGCTATCTTTACCATCTTCTGTGCGTGAACTGATCCTTCCCTGCTATTCTGCTGCTGCCGTGCTCCCTTCTCCGGCTGCGTCTCTGCTGTGTCACTCCCGCCGTCGTCAACCTGTCTGCCGTTGCAGCAGAAAAAGAAAAGAAAAAGACGACGCAGGCCAATAAAACATGCCTTTCTTCACCCGTGTGTTTCGGGGCAAGGACTCCAGCTCCAAGAAACACGCCAATACCACCCCTGTTCAGGAAAATGGTGTCTCCCGCCCCAAGTGGACGGATGCATGGGCGCGCTCCGAGGTTGCTCCCTCCGAGGTGCAGGAGCTGCTGCGAGCTTGCACCAAGGAGTTGAAAGCTCGAGGTTTGTTATATTGATCTACTCTCTCTCCCTCTCTCTCTCTCTATACCCGTTTCTGGCTGTCTGCTAACCGTTCTGCACCTCGCCGCTCCTAGCTCTCGCGACTCCGTTGCTTCTGCTCCCTTTCCGTCCCTCGTCCAATCCCAGTGCTGCTCGTTCTTTCATCCGCAATTACTTCAAGAATACCTCTGGTGGTGGTGGTTCGCAACTCCATGGCGATGATCTGGCGCAGGAGTTGCGTCTGGCAGAGCCAATGGTGAGCATATGTACCCGAAGCCACATGCTTGTTCACTGGCTGATCATATGCACGTCCGTTTTACACGCACACAGGTCCTATGCAGTGTAATCAAATGGTGCTGGAGCAGACTCCCTGGAGGAGTGGTCACTTGGGATGCCTACGAACTGTTCAAGATCGGAGAACAAGGCATGCCTGCCGCCCCTTACCATGTCATTTGGCCTTTCTGCTGACTTTGCCGCAAGACTCGGGCCTTGCCCACGATGCCTTCTCCAGGTTCATCCCCATGAGTGTCGAATCAGATGCCCGAACCAGGATCATTTTCGACTTCTTCGATCTCTTGGCGGCAATTGCTGCCCACAGCAAGTCCAACGGTCTCGGAGGGCGAAAGCTGTCGCGATACGCTGGTTGGTGGGCCTTTGAGCAGAATGGTAAAAGCAAGGGCTTCGAGGAAGCATACAACCATTGGGCACTGTGGGTTCCCTCTCCCTCCCTCTCCCTCCCTCACCCACTTTGCGTTCTCTGCTGTACCCCCATAAGAGGTAGCTAACCAAGTCGCAGCGCGGCCGATGCAACGAGCCATCTGTTTTTCGCCTATTTACGCTCAATTTCACCGGAAGCCACTCGTGGAGTCAGCATCTCGACCCTTCCCCTTACCCTCCAGTCGCTCCTCAAGGCGACGGAATACCCTCCGGTTAGGCCCAGCCTGCTTCAAGTCACCACGACCAAGGTGGCCATCACGGTTGAAACCGTCTCGCCTACCCCATTTGCCTTGCTCCGTCGCGTCAAGAACTTCGAGTATCGGGACAGCGACCACCATCTGCAGGAGTTCTCCCATTACGAGGATCCCGCCCAAGCCCTTACCGATGAATGTCTGCGCGTGCTAAAATGCATCTCGAACGCAAACCAGTCCAACATCTCTAGCACCAAGACATCCACAAGCCTCCGTGATGCAGCCTGGTCTCGGTTCGAAGATGTTGGGTTCGGTGCCCCAATCGAATCTGACGACGACGACGATGATAAGAACGCTGCCGTGCTGGCCGCCAGTGAATTCGGAAGCATCAAATCAGATTCTGTGTATAATGCAGCGCACGATCTGAACCGCCCCTCCACTCCATCATGGGCTGACTTTCTGACTTCCGGCTTTACTGGGACCGGAGTTGACGGCAATTCCAACGGTAGCGTGACTCCCAGCTATCCCATAACACTCCTACCTCCGGATAAAATTCTCCCCCCAATTCCTACATCCCGGGGCCAAAGCTCGCAATCCCATAAGCGCGGCCTTGACGACATGTCTACGCTGGAACCGGGCGAGCTCGCCAGCATCACGGATCTGGAACTTGACGATTCCTTCTGGTGGGTCTGGATCAGCAGTTTGGCCGGTGAGGAGCCCGATTCCCGCAAGGCCGTCTTCGGTCGATGCGCGCTCGTAGAAACTGTCATCAAGGGCGCCAAGTGGCTTATCATCGAGGAGAAGATCAAGGGTGCAGTCCCGGAGATCGATCCTAGCGCTTACATTGCAGAGAAGAACCGAGGGTTCTTCAGCCTAGGAAGCCGCAGGGGGAAGATGTCCCGTGCGAAATCGACCAAGCTGTCGAAGACTATAAGCTATCGGTGAACGTCCGTGTGGAGTTCGTCTAGCGACAAGGGACAGTGAGGTAATAAGACAAGGATGCGAAGGTGGTGTGTCCTATTTCCTTTTCTTTGGCTATCTTGTGTGTTTTCGCCTTGTTTCAGATCTATCGTTGAGCTTCTGTTGGCTTGCTTTACCATTATTCCCCCTTTTGTTTTATTTATCTATTTACCCTAGATTCTGGTATTCCAGCCTTTTTCTGTTTACTTATTTACTCCCCCCGCTTGTTTTACGGGTTCTCTATTCTTCTTCGTCGGTGTCCTCGACTTCAGATAATGTCTATCTTCATTTATACCTTGCTAGCAATGCTTGACGAAACTGAATGGAGACGACAGCCTTTGTCTCATTCTCATTTCTTTTCCTTCTTCTCCAAGAATCTCGCTCAATAATATCCTACCACTGGGATTCTGAAAGTGCTCAAAATTCTTTTTATTTCATCTACCTTATCCCTTTTGACTACTGCCCCTTTCAATTGCAAGCAATGAAGCAAACAAACAAGACTTCCGTTCGTTTTCTTTGATTTTACAAAAAAAAAAAAAAAAAAACCTAAACTTCCCTTGACACCACCGACAATACACGACATTCAAAACAAGGAAGCACATCCCTATTTCTCGCTCTATGAGTTCGTCCACAAACCGATAATTACTGCCTGTTTATTTGTTGTTGCTCTGTTAATACTGGCTATTAATTGTTATCGATTCTCTTGGAGAAAATCCTATTAATCAATCGCCTCTGTTAGGAGTCTGGGAGTCGAGTAAGATCTTCGGTTGGGGATTTCGTCTGATTTAATTCTGATCTCTCAGATTTCTTCCCATGAAGAATCCTTTCTGGTCAGTGCCTTGGCTCGGCTTAACAGATGTTAATATAATTTTAGGAGTAATCAATATCTATCTTCATTCCTTTTCCTGTCCTCTGCGTAGAACGGTATATATTATTTTGTACTTGGGAATTACATATTCATGACAGGGCTAGGTAGATGGATAGAAGGATATCATACAGTTTAGAACAACCATTTTCAATTAACGAAACCATGTCTTCTAATGCCCACTTAGAATGCCTGATATCCTAAGTGCTAGATCCAAAATAGAGAGGTGCTCATCAGCACCGTCGACCAATCTCTTATCCATCTCCGAGAAGACAGAGAGAATCCTGTTCTTTTGGAGATCGGCTATGGTGTCGTTGAAAACAATTCGTCGATACAACTACATCCTCTGTTAGAATCGTCCTTCCTTTGCTCCCTTCGTCTTTTCATGTAATAAGTCAGCGTGTACATACCTGACCGAGTAACTGTGTAGCACTCCATCCATCCGCAACCACATCGGTGACAGCAGCAGAAACGGCTTCATAGGCACTCCCCGTCTTCTTAGGCTGCATGGCCTCCACCAATCTATCCAGAATACCCTCTGGAACCACACCGGCGATCTCCTCAATGGTCCGCACGGTAATCATCTCAGAGGGATTGTTGCCAGTAGCAGCATCAGCCATTTCCGTATCCTCGTCATCATCGGAAGCATTTGCCCTTGTACGACCGACCAACCGCGCCGCACTCTGCAAGAACATAATGGCCCGTCTCAGATCACCGTCACTGCAACTGATCAACTTATCAACAACGCCATCATCAAGCCTTAACCCCTCCACCCTAGCAATATACTCCAATCGTTGTCCGGCAGCCGTATTATCCAACGCCTTGAACCGGAACTTGCTGCACCGGCTCGCCAATGGCTCGATAATCCGCGTCACATAGTTGCAAACTAGACAGAACCGGGTAATGCGACTGTACGTCTCCATGGTACGACGGAGCGCCGACTGCGCATCCTGAGTCATGCTATCTGCCTCGTCAAGGATGATGATCTTAAACGGCGGACAGGGATGTTTCGAGAGGTACTCGGCGTCCAGACCTGTTGTGTGGGAGAGTTGGGTTCGGGCGAAGTTCTTAATCTTGTCCCGGACAACGGTTATGCCTCGTTCGTCGGAGGCGTTGAGTTCGAGGATTCGTGAGCGGTACAGAGCTGGTCCGAAGAGGGATTTCGCGAGAGCGAGGATGGTGGATGTTTTGCCTGTTCCTGGAGGTCCGTAGAAGAGCATATGTGGGAGCTATCGTAGAAATGGTCCCAATTAGTGCTGCTGTTATAGAAAATATCATATATTGTAGTTGAGTCGATGCATACGTTGGATGCTTGTAATGTCCTCTGTAGGACATTGGTTGTGTGTTCTTGTGCTGCTACATCGTCGAGTGTTCTGGGACGGCTGTACAATCCATCAATCAGCACATTATTATATCCTTTCTCTCACATATACTATATCACACGTATATGCTTACTATTTCTCAATCCATGGTTGCTGCTGTTGCTGCTGCTTGTCCTTGTCTGCTGTTTTCGGTTTCGAACTGCTCGCTGCCGCGGCCGCGGCCCGGGCTTTGTTGCTGAAGAAATTGGCAGCCATTACCGGCTGTTTGCTTTTCGTAATAGGAAGGGTATTAAGAAAATCAAATGGCTGCCGATAATGAAGAGACTCGATATCTCCGTTGTTCGCGAGTCTCGCAGTCATTAATGCGACAGAGGCGACGCGTCTCCACGTGATACGCGACAGC
This sequence comes from Monascus ruber, assembly GCA_002976275.1. Classification (NCBI taxonomy): domain Eukaryota; kingdom Fungi; phylum Ascomycota; class Eurotiomycetes; order Eurotiales; family Aspergillaceae; genus Monascus; species Monascus ruber. Next base: position 2,298,935 of record PSNO01000006.1, on the reverse strand, counting down.
AACTTTAATTCTCGTGACGATGCCAAGACAGCATATATTACCAGAACAGGAAAGGCAGAAGAAACGCTACGGAGTAGTTAAATGACTGTTATCGCTGGCATCAATTCGTTGGCTTCGTCTATAGCTCATCTCTGCGGTTCTCATTGATAACCTCTTCATACATTCTCTTCTTCGAGTTCCGGGGCATCTCTTTCTGTCTCTTCCTTTCCTCAGGTGAGATGTCATCAACATTCGTTTCTTCCACCTCCGCCTCCCCAGTCGCCATTTTCCCAATCCGGTCAATCAGACGGTCACCCTCCGTAGCGACAGGCTCTTGATCCCAGCTGGCACTACCTGTAACACTTTCAATCGCAGGAACTTCGGTTTTGTGGACGGAACGAGGTGTGAGGGTACTGCTCAACGAGGCAGTCGCTGATGATTGAAGCGCATTTGTACTAGTCAATCCCACTGCGCCGAGGACCGCCAATGTAAATCTGGCGACCAGCCTTATTGGAAACCAGACGAGCCACCAGAAGGGACCATACAATATACGGCGGAATATAAGCCAAATTATGGTCCCAACAAGTATGTAGAACGCAGTTTCAAGGTACCAGGTATCCGACTTTTGTGAGCGGAGAAGAGATCCAACAAGGGAGCGTGATGATGATAGTAAACTGTCAAGGCCTCCGTAGGATTCCGACAGAGAGGCCAGAGCAGCGTTCGATTGTTCTGTTGTTCGTAGGATTAGCACGGCGCGTTGTGTACAGAAGCTAGAAACTAGTAGTATAAAGGACTAACCTAGTGTCTGTTGCGCGAATTGACTCCTCGATAGCTCCGCTTGCATCAAGTGATACGTCCTCTTCAAAGCAGAGGTCACATCATTCGACGCGTTGACCGTCAGCTCATCCTGCGTGAGCTTCTCTGAAGTTTGCCTGACACTCTCCTCCGCCTCTGCATCTGCAGATCTCGAGAAGAGCAATTCTCTCTCCTTCCGTTTCGCAAGTTCCGCATTCCTCTTGGCCTGTAACTGGGCCCTCCGAAACTCTCCTCTTGTCCTATCGCAGCTGCATATTAGCACAATGTTTAGAGCAATGCAAGCAGAAAGGAATAAATCCATCATGCATCCGGCGGCACAACACTTCAGTCCATAATGATCATACCCACCTCTTCAAATCCTCTTCTAACCTCCCCGCCAACGAAACAACCCTCTCCCGCTCTGCCTCTTTTTCTTCATTATTCGCTCCTCTCCTCCTGTTCTCTGGGATAGGTTCCAGAGCCTCAATCTCAACTCGTAGAAGCTCCATTTCTTCCTCTGCCTCCTTAAGCCGAGTGTGGATTTCCGCTCCGAGCTCCAAGCGGGCCTGATCACCTTGTCCGATGGCAGTTGTGAAGTTCCATAGTCGAGCTATCAAAGGATGCATATGGGCAAGGGAAGCGGAGAGGTCTTTTAACCGTGTTTGTAGGACGGATGGGGAGGCCATTATGGTTGTTTTCGTCTGGTAGATAGTTTTTTGTTCGGAGAGAAGATGGAGCCTTTGATTTTTACCTAGAGCCGGAATATCACTGGCTGTATATGTATTATCGATTAAAGGAGGAGCATCATGGCTGTTCAAATGGTGGAAAAGAATTATTGTCTGTCTGTTCAAGTTGTCTACTTGATGCCAACCGTCATAGGCGTGGTGTGTTTGTCTCAGATGCAAACATGCCATTCCGACTCCAAAAGCCATTCGATGGTTATTTTTCCAAGGCCGCGAACCACATCCAGCAGACTCCGATTAGACATTTCAATTGCCATTGTTCTGTGTTCATTCTACCGACGGTCTTATCTGGCGTTATTGATCTATTGAGCCTATTGAATTGAATTAAACTGAGTGAAGGGGATCCCATTATTACAAGCAGGTACGAACCAGCTACCTACGCCATACAGAAGACACAATCGAGCTCCAACCCCCAGCACTTCACTTCATTCTGAAATAAAGACTAAAGACAAAAAAGAAGAAAGAATATGCTAACAAGCGTCTAGACAGACACCAACTACAAACCCAACAAGCAATTTAGCCTACAGAAGTTCAATCGACAGAACAGAACCAAAATGTCCCTCCCCCTTCAAACAATTACCGCCCTCCGCGCAACCATAAACCCCTTCTCCCGCCAATCTCGCCCGTGCCGACTCTTCCTCTCCCTCCTCCGCACCCCCTCAACGACACCAGCCGGCAGCCCCACGCACATCAACATCCAAGTCACGCGGCTCCCGCGGGATTCGACGCAGCCCCCCGAGATGACGGTGGTATTCCGGGGCGGGAAGGAGCTGAAGCTGGAGATTGGGAAGAGGCAGATGAAGATTGGGGATGTTGTTGAGGAGGTTTCAAGAGTTGCTAGGGGGGTTCAGAGGGAGGAGAGTTTGAAGGAGTGATTTCTCTCTCTCTCTCTCACTCACGCATATTCTCTTTGTTTTATGTTATTTATTTCTTTTGACCGTTTGACGGTGTCTTTGGATGTGCGCATGCTACGTGTGCTGGCGCTTGGAGAGCGGCTCTTCCTTTGTATTCTGTAAGATATCTGTTGGATTTGGGTGGAGAGAATTACCTGCTGAAGTGGCATTCATGTATATATCTAATGAGCACGTTATGCATCTTCAAGTCATCACATTGAGCTCTTTCCAACGTTCGCACAAATCATCCCAAGATGATAGAATACTTTCAGGTCGAGTGGTCTACCAAGGAACAAACTACAACCCAGTTAAATACGGGTGTATAAGTGAAATAAGAAAACAAGATGCTTTCTATCTACCAAGTTCACTGACTTTTAATACTTGCATGATATCATAAGTTTATACAGCAGCGCCGGAGATGAAGAACCACTTGTCAACACTGCCATCGATAGGAGCCGGAGGAAGGTTCTCGCCCTTGGGGATCTGCGCAAGCTGAGCCTGGTCAACGCGGTCTGCGGAGCCTTCGACGGAGACGTTGGCACTTGGTCCGCATGTTAGTATCATCGAGACACACAAAAGAAAAGAAATGGAACGGAAGGGAAGTTCACTTACATGCTGACTTCGCCACGAGGAGTCTTGCCGGTGATGAGCTTCTCCCAGGCGTCGGCACACTCACGGATGACATCCAAGGCGTACCTAGAAAACCATATGGTCAGAACATGACATCTTCAAATACATGGTCATGAGGGATACTCACTTCTTGTTCTTGCACTCGCCAGAGAAGGCGAACTGGTTCTCGGGCTTGCCATCGGGGATCTTGTAGATCCGGAACCACTCGTTGGTAGCACGGAGAAGGCCAGGAAGGTGACGCTCGACGTCCTCAATGTCGTTGAGCTTGGGAGCAAGAGGGTCGTTGATGTCGATGACGATGACCTTCCAGTCGGTCTCTTCCTCATCCAGAAGGGCCATCACACCGAGAACCTTAACCTGCTTGATCTGACCGGTGTAGCCGACAAGCTCACCGATCTCGCAGACGTCGAGCGGGTCATTGTCTCCCTTGGCCTTGGTCTCGGGGTGGACAACGTTGGGGTCTTCCCAGGTCTGAAGGGACGCACGGGATTAGCGCGATGGGGGCCATACATGGGGAGGGGGGTGATGCCCAACTTACGCGGGGGAAGGCACCGTAGTTCCAGAGGTAGCCCTTGTGGGGGAAGCAGTTGCGCACGTAGCGAAGCTTGCCCTTCTTGACATCCTGCTTGATGGGGTTGAGGAATTCCTCCTTGGAGATCTGTAGCGAGGTCAGCATCGTTCGTGTGGCCAGCTGCTGTCGCACCCATGGTGTGCTTACCTCCTGCTTGGCGTTGGTCCAACGGGGGATCTCGACGATCATGTTGAGGATGGTCTGCTGCTCATTGGCATACAGAGGGATATCGTGGAAGGGGGAGACTGGGACGCCATCCTTCTCGATGAAGACACGGTGGTCCAGCGTGTTGGGCTGGCCAACCTTGCGGATGGTGTACTCCGACGGGGAGGTTGCGTAGGACATTTTGTGGATGGACGACTGCCGGGCAGCGGACGAGGAGAGATGTCTGGACAGGAGAGAGGCACGCGAAGAGGCAGACGAGGCAATGCGTGCGGACGAAGCTGAGACGGAGGGAAGAAAGGAGGGGGGAGGGGAGGGAGAGAAGGAGGAGGGGAGCGAGAGCTTGGTGGGGGGCGCCAGGGTTGCTGCGGTGCGAACAAATCGGGCGGTGGACACGCTGCGTCGGCTCAAGGGAGCGAATGGCGCCTGACGTGCAGAGACTGCGAGCTTCCAGGGCATGGATGGCATCAGCGAGATATTATATCTCTAATTATAATATATAATATAGCAATATAATAAATGCCCGTTGCTTGTGCCGACGACACTCCCAGTCGTTCCTTGTGCTTCGCGGTCCGCTGCAGAATTCCGGCTGGCCCTCGGCTTCGGCAAACAGCCCTATTAAATATCCTTCCTAGTATGGAGTAACCGTTGCCAGGGAGTCAGGGGAATCGTGATTACAGGTATTGCCACTCCCCGGATTGCTTGTTCTGGTATTTTCCTTCCTGGCCCGTTATAAAACTTCATATGGGGCACGGGGGGGCATTGGAAGAGTAGCGAGTAGCACCAGGCTTGCATGTCTATCAGGTTGGATTCCCTTCTCGATTTCCCTTCTCGATTCTCATACTAACGCTAATTAAGAAAGACGCCATTTCCAGACAAGTATTACCTTACCGACTTTTCACCACGCTTATCAATCAATCAAACAACATTGCTGGGATATTGGATCTCCTTCAAGGACGCGAAATTCTCACTGATCGTCCGCACGCTCACAAACCGACTGATCGCATTCACCGTGCCAATCTTGTCATTCGTTCCGCTGCCGCGAGAGCCCCCAAACGGCTGCTGTCCGATGACTGCCCCCGTGCTCTTGACGTTGATATAGAAATTACCCGCCGAATGACGCAGTTTCTTCTCCGCGTAGCTCAGGGCCTCCGGATCGCGCCCAAACACACTCCCGGTAAGAGCGTATTCCGACGTGGAATCCACGGTTTCGATGATCTTCTCCCATTCACCGTCCGGATACACGTAGATGGCTGCCACGGGGCCGAATAGCTCCCGCTTCATGATTTCGTGCTGCGGGTCCAGAGTCTGATAGAGGGTCGGGTGGACATAGTACCCTTCCTCCTTGGAGGCCTGGCCACCGGTCAGCAGGGTGAGCTTGGGGTCGGATTTCGCCTTGTCGATCACAGCCGCCAGACGGTCAAAGGCCTCCTCGTGGATGACCGGGTTGATGAAGTTGTCGTATTGCTCCGGGTTTCCGACCTTGAGTTCTTTCGTCCTCTCGACGATCTTCGACTTGAACTCGGGCCAGACGGACTCCGGAACGTAGATGCGCGAAGTCGCAGAGCATTTTTGACCCTGGTATTCAAATGCGCCGCGGATGGTCTGGTTCACGGCATTATCGATGTCGGCACTGGAATGGATTAGATGGAAGTTCTTGCCACCCGTCTCGCCGACAACGCGTGGGTATTGACGGTAGATGTCGTCCGCTGTCCCTTGTCCGATTTTGCCCAGCAGAGACTTGAAAACTTTCGTGGACCCGGTGAAGTTGAGTCCAGCGAATTCTTTGTGTGCGAGGCAGACCCGAGTGACCATCTCAGCATCTCCAGGCACCCACTGGACCACGTCCCGTGGCAGGCCTGCCTCCAAGAAGATGTTGTACAGTAGCCAGCTTGCGTGGAGAGAATAGTGGGATGGCTTCCAGAGCACCACATTTCCCATCAGGGCAGGGCTGAAGGCAAGATTTGTACCCAAAGCCGTGAAGTTGAACGGGGAGACGGCATAGACAAACCCCTCCAGGGGGCGATATTCCTGCCTGTTCCATGACCCAAGCTCATTGACGGCGGGTTGCTGAGCGTTCAATTCAAGTGCAGACTGCACGTAGAATCTGGTTGTGAGTGTCAGCAGAACTACTCCTCCGGCTCTCAAAGAGTCACAAAGGAACAGAGGAACAGAAAACCACATACCGCATCAGATCACACACTTCTGCCGCGGCATCAATCTCGCCCTGCCAGATATTCTTACCCTGTCCCAGCATCGTGGCTGCCACGATTTCAGACCTGTATTTGTCGGAGACCAGCTCAGCCGCCCGCAGAAAGACGGCAGCCCGGTCTTTCAGACTTGTATTCTCCCAAGATGCCTTGGCCTTCAGCGCAGCAGAGATGGCATTCTCTACGTCCTGCTCAGAAGCAGCCTGCCAATTGGCAATGACTTCTTTATGGGATGCTGGGTTTCTCTGTTCGATTGTAGTAGACACTGTGGACTAGACAGCGGCCAACGGTATATACAATCAGTCACAGTTTGATCTTGTTTTAATTCAAGATGTTTATAATTTTTATCTTACCCCCTTTGCACTTATCGGTAGAGAAATCTCAACGGGGAAGCTCTTCTTCAGGTTGGCAATGGCTGCGGTCAATTGGGCTCGCTCTGGGGATGACTTTGCGTATGTTTTCTGCTTTTTGGTTAGAGACAGCAGCATGGAACTCTTAAAAACAGATGGCATCAACTTACAGCTGGTTCGTTTTGAAAGGGAGGTTTCTTATACAGGGAGATGGACGCCCGTTGCATCGGCTGTGCTCTCAATCCCGGCAGCAAAGTTGGCCGGGAAGCCCTTGTTGCTCTCAACATCGTCGACATTATTTGCGCTTTGAACAATGATCGATGCTGCTACAAAAAAAAAAATTCAAAGCTACTTGGAGTTACTCGGTCATTTATATTGCTTCTCTGCCTTGTATGGCAACGAGACAGCTAGCTTCGGATGGGGGGCCGAGGAGTGATATCTACAGCTTCGGTTTGCTATCCGTCGACGAGATACGATCCCCCGCAGCAAGGTATGTCTGGTTCGTCCTTCATGGACATGATTGACTCAGTGATGGGGCTCTAGAGTCTGCAGTATCATCTAACGGATGAGCTGCAAGCCATGCAGCTCGGAAGACGAAGCCGACATTGATGTCAAACCAATATATTGAAGGCGATGGAATATTCATAGCAGACCTTGAGCTAATTTCTCTTATTGCTGTCCTTCTCTCTTTTCCTCAATCCTCTGTCTTGCATGTGTGCTGCATTCTGCCAAATGAAGCAAACGCTCACAAAGCTCTCCCGAACGGCCTCAAGAATGGCACCATTCGCATCAATCAAGAAGCCTCCCGTGGATCCCATGAATATATTGAAGCGTCGAGCAGACGGAGATACCCATCCTGACAAGGTAGACCTCGGCATTGGCATCTATCGCAACGAACATGGCGGATATTATGAGTTCCCGGCGATCAAGAAGGTATCTTGCCTCATTGCCAACTTAGGGCTATTACACTCTGTCCCTTGAATCGGAAATGCTAATAAGGGAACAACATAGGCAAAGCAAATCTTGACGGAAAAGAACCTGGGCCATGATGTTCGTTTCTTTCAGGTTCGAGATGCAGAGCACTTCCACTGATGAGAGAATTAGTATATTCCCACGACCGGCATACCATCGTTTATTCCTCTGGCGAAGAAGCTCATGTTCGGGGAGTCTTTTGACATTGAGCGGGTGAGCTGGATCTATCTTCGGCTGAATATGGTCTTTATGCTAAATCATGATCTTATTTCTTTCAGGTCGCATCTGTCCAAACAGTAGCCGGCACCGGTGCAAATAGAATCGGGGCAGCCTTCCTGAGTGCGCACTATGCAACTGACTCTACCAAGGCTTATATCGGGACACCGGCCTGGGGGAACTACATCCCCTTGTTCATCCATGCCGGCATCCCCTGTACAACATACAAATACCACGACATCAAAGCCCGAGGAGTGGATTTCGCGAGCGTCCTCCAAGCAGCAACCCAGGCACCCCTAGGTTCTATCTTCGTGCTGCAAGGCTGCTGCAATAACCCCAGCGGCTCGGATATGACAAAAGAACAATGGACTACTCTGGCACAGGTCATCAAAGAGAGAGGCCATTTCGCGTTCTTCGACGTGGCATACCAGGGTCTCGGCACGACAGCACCAGATGGTAGCCTCGACGACATCTGGGCCGTACGACATTTTGTCTCCCAGGGAATCAACATGTCCGTTTGTCAATCCTTCTCCAAGAACATGGGACTATATTCCGAGAGAGTGGGCGTCCTGCACGTTGTGTGCGAGGACGCAGCTATCGCCAGCCGCGTACAGGACGTCCTTCGGTCTCTCGTCAGATGGGAGTTCTCATCCGCCCCATCGTATGGAGCCAGACTTGCCGAGACGATCCTCGAAAACCCAGAACTAAAAGCGCAATGGGTGAAGGAAGTGGCGGCCGCCTCGTCCCGTCTCGTGGCTAATCGTCAGAAACTCCATCGCGAGCTCACGGTTGTCCTGAAGACTCCCGGGCACTGGGACTTTCTTCTCCGGGACAAGGGGCTGTTTTCTCTTCTTGGTCTCTCCGAGGAGCAGGTGGAGATGCTGATCTCACAGCATCATATTTATTTACCGGCGAATGGCCGCATTAACGTTGCTGGACTGAACGATTCTAATGTTCAGACTGTTGCTCGGGCCATTGACAGCGTTATTCGGAAAGATTTATAAGGACTTTATATCGGCATACCCGATGCAGCATAGATTCACTGTTAAATAGTCATGACTTGACACGGGATAGAATGTCTATTGCCTAATCTGAATATGTCGTGAATTCAGTAGAGCCTGTAAACGTAACCATGTAGGAACTTCAACTATGGGAATTTTCGGAGTTCAGTGCGCAACCCCATGATATACGCCTAACTCTCCTCCGTATTATCATCAAAGTCTCCACGTTCTCAAGTTTATGGTGATGGATGACTACTTGTCGCTCTTCCTAAGATGCCTTGTCCCATTGACCAAGGCATCCGCAAAATCCGACCTACTCCCCTCTCTCTCCAGCGTCATCAGGGCCTGAATGGTGCAACCTCTCGGCGAGGAAATCTGCTCTCTCAAAACCGCAGGATGCGTCCCCGACTCCAGAATGGCAGTTAATCCGCGAAGACCCTGCAGAACAATTTCCATGGCATCGGCGCGTCTCATTCCCTCGGCAACACACCCGTCCAGAAGGCCTTCAATCGGGACCGTCAAGAGCGCCATGGATGCACCCACAATCATCGAGCCCAGATCAAAAAGATCAGAAGCTACGTACTTGACCGCCCCGACCTGCTCGAAAATATACTCCAAGATCTCCGCCATATGCGGTGGGAGAGCCTTGTTGTCTGTGTCGATAACAGTCATCGATTGCAGGTACTGCGCCCCCATGTTGGGAATCACTCTGACGATGACAGGCTCCGGGCCGGACTCTGCTTCTGGCTCTTCCCCGGCTTGGATATACCCTGCGAGCGCCTTGGGGGTCTGTCCTGCCAGCAGACTGATGACTAGCTTTCCCCGAAGCGCCTCCAGCACACCCTTTTGCCCGAGAATGTCTTCGGCCATGTACGGCTTGAATCCGAGAATCACGACGTCCGCATCCTGCATCGCCTGGAGAGTTTGCGCATGGGTGAAGTGCACCTTGGCTTGGTTCTCGGGGGAAATAGAGTCCTTGAGTCGGTCACTGGAGGCTGCTGTCTTTGTGCAGGCGATGAAGCGCGATATTTTTGATTGTTCGATGGATTGTCCGGATTGGGCATTGAGGATTCCCTTAAGTATTGCCCCTCCCATATTCCCTTTACGATTATGAAGATCAAATCAGCTAGTTGCTCGCATGTCGTCAATAGGATCTTGACGACTTACCGCAGCCGACAAACCCAACGGTGCAATCCGGTAACGCCATTGTTGCGGAGATAGAATGAAAGGTAAGCGTTCAATGAAGCTGCTGCCCAGGGCGTTAGGGGGTAGTGGCTTGCGCGAATCCTTGAGCAAGAGATAGAGCAGCTGCAAAGGTGTCCTTGAGAATCTTCGACTCATAAACTGGGGATTTCCGATAACGATTCCTGCATCTCGGGTGACGATCCCGCACCGCAGGCTGACGAATCTCGGGATCACGGCCGACGCGTTTGAAGATTTGGAGTATACTTGTACTAGCCATACTGGTCAAAACAGTCTTTATGGAGATGGCAAACTGCCTGAAATGGCCGTAGTTGACGCTGCTTTCGGCTGCCTATTGCCAGGTGCATGGTTGCCGGTGCAATCCCTGCCAAGCCCTAACTCTTCATTCAGCATGCTAACATTTCCCCTCGGCGAGCCTGGCCACAATTTCTGCATCTTGCCTGCCAGCCTGCAGTTTTATGAAGGTATTGGAGACGGCTCGCTCTCAGGTGTCAACATACATGGCAGCCGTCCAGCTCAAGGGGGGCACAGATCCAGGTCAAGAGATTAACGGCGGACTGTGCTGTCTAGGAACAGCTACTGGGAGAATGAGAAGGGCAAGTCTCCGGCGAAGACAGGGAACTCTCTCTACATTTCTTGCGGCGGATCTTCCCTTGGCTACCTGACGGGCAACCGTCTGCGGAGGAGCTTGCGTGTGATGGTTTTCTAATGCAGCCGATGTAGCTGCCAGGGAACAGGGTTAACGAATGCAAGGGAGTGATATCAATACACCTTGATCAGTTCAATTTAGCAGACGGAGAGGAAAACGCCATTTCAATTATACTAATCTTCAATTCTACTCCTTCTTCTCCCCATCCTCCAGCTTGACATCGTCCAGGAACTCGGTGTAGTCCAAGTACCACGTAACAGCTTCATCTTTCATATTCTGCTCCTTCTCACCCACCGTCCATCCATTCCCAAACCATCCAAACTCATTGCCGTCGTACGGCTTCGTCTCAAAGTCCTCCCACCGCACATGGCTCAATGCCTTGACTGCATGAACGCTGCTACCCGGCCATAACGCGGTAACCCGGCCTCTTTTCCTCTCTTCCAACGAGGCACCTGGCCGGGAAGACTTGTACCAACTGGCACATTCAACGCTGTAGACCGTGCGCTCGAAGTACTTGTCGGCAAAGTTGGTGAAGTTCTCGACCTGGCGTCTCTTGGGTTCTACCAGGCCGATGTTGTCATAGGCCATTCTACGCAGGATCTCCCCGACGTAGATGTGCGTTTGCTCCATCATGATGAGCAGGTTTCCAGCGCCTTGGAATGCATTCGGGCCCAGCGACTGAAAGAAATTGGGAAACCCATCTGTGCAGAGCCCTAGGTATGTCTCCGGACGCTGTGCGTATCGGTGTCGAAGATTAACGCCATTGCGGCCTAGGATGGGAAACCCGCCGCCTGGGCTTGTTTCGAATCCGGTTGCGCATACGATTGCCTCGACAGGGCGGTGTTTTCCATCGGAGGTGATGATGCCGGTCTCATCGACCCGTTCGATGCTGGTCGGGATGACCTCAACTTTGGGAGAAGTTAGAGCCTCCAGGTATCCGGGGCCTGGGGTAAGACGTTTGCAGAGCGGCGGGAAGTCAGGGACGAGGAGATCGAACAGCTCCGGTTTGTCCTTCAGTCTGCGCTGCATGCCGGCTTTATATTGGGCCTGGGCGGCGGTTTGGATATCGCTTCCCCGCTGCGATTTGGCATACCCGGATTGCATAGCAAACTCCAACTCTTTGCGGTACTTGAGATATACCGATGGGTTCTCACGCCATGCTTGCTTCTCCTCTTCTGTGTATTCGAAATTGCCACCCTTGTCCTTCGTCCGGGCAGACAGTTCACTTCTCTGGCCGTATTGATCCGAGATCCAGGTTCTTCCGCGGACGTAGTGGTCCATGGCCTTGACTTTGTCAACGAGGGCTGGGACGATCTGGATTCCGCTGCTCCCTGCGCCGATGACGGCAATGTGCTTGTCCTAGAACCAGGGAAGTCGTTAAGAAGAGGCTATCTATTGCCGCGAGTACATTGCAGACTTACCTCACTGTCAAAAGTTTCATCCCAGTTCGCGCTGTGTAGCAGCTGGCCCTTGAAACTGTGTAATCCGGGAATCGACGGCCACTTCCACTCGTTGAGCATGCCAGTTCCCGTCATGAAGACATCCGCTGAATCCTCGAAGACCTCCCCTGTCTTCTCGTTGTACATCTGAACGAACCACTTGGCTGTTGACTCATTCCACCGTGCCCCGACACACCGGTTCTGGAATCTGATGTGCTTGCGGACGTCGTATTTCTGCGCAACTCGCTTCCAGTATTCCAGGATCTCGGGTGCACCGGAGTAGTAATGGGACCATTCGGTCCAGGATTCGAAACTGAGCTGATACGAGTGCGAGGGGACATCTGCGTAAGTTAGTTAGTATACAGCGCACATACCCTCAGGGTTGGTGCATTCTCACCACACGCGCAACCAGGATATCTGTTCTCATACCAAGTACCTCCCAACTCCGGATTCTTCTCATAGATCACCAAGTCAATTTCAGGCACGGCTTTCCTGAACTTGATGGCCGCCAGAATCCCCGAGACACCAGCACCAATGTAGATGACTTTGAGGGGCCGTGGTTGATCGATGGCACGCTCTGAGATCAGCGGACTGCTGTACTTGTACTGCTCTCCGCCGAATTTGATGGCTGGCAAGACAGCAGGCTTGGTCTTGGTCTCCGGGGGGGTGGTGGCCATGACCTCGGTCATGGTGGTTGTGGTCTGCGAGGTCTTCTCGCTGAGGAGAGTCGGGGGAGAAAGAGGAATAAACGTGGTTTCTGTGATAGTAGCCATGATGCGGGGAAAGTCCTGATGGATATTTGTCAAGTTACTACTCCCAGAGATGGTCGTCTAGCCTTTCTCAATATTTATAGCCTTCTACATCAAGTCGAATGTGGCCTGGCAATCAGAACGGACGCCTACCCGGTGCGAATGCCCGGGAAGTCCATGATAAGACGAGCAGGATCGTGACGGCCATGCGCATTCCCAAGCCTATCAAGATGTTGACCATGAGATAAAGACGCAGAAACCCCGCATCTCGACCATCGATTGTCGCCGGGAGCCAAACCGGTCGAGGCTGTTATCCTGTGCAGCATCAATTGCCCCTCCGGTGCATCGGGAGCGCTCCCGGTCTGCTGATAAGCCCTAATACGGTATGTACCCTAACACGGGTATGTACATAGGGCCATTGTCCAACGACCATGGATCAGTCCAGGCTAGCATTTATTGAAAGCGAATCTTTGGTAAGCTTCAGGGGTACTAAATGCAGAGCATGTGGTCCAAGAAAGGCGAGCCGGAGCAGTACTGCCTGGGCCAACGCCGCATGTTCCAGGTCTCGTCTACCGCAATGTGTTATCAGATACCAACCTTAACTTTAGGAGAATAGCAACTCGGGTTGCATTGAGGCATGCCATCGCGCCATGAGCTTTGACAGACCCTTGAAATTCGCTTCCATGCAATCAAACGAGGATTTGGGCGGCATCCGCAGTAGCTGAGTTGAGTATGTCCGGATGATCCCCTGTTGGGCTTCAGAGCGAAATCTGCTAAGATTGCGTCTATCGGGGGAGCGCTGTAAGCACAAGATCACCATGCCAAGAGATATTAAATTCTCCTGTCGAGTTCCTAGAGTCGCCATGATATTGCAGACTTACCTAGACCACTGTTCATCGCCCGGCTACAACATCAACAGACTCAAACACAAGAACCGCCTTCGCAACGAATAACCAAAAAAAGAAAAGAGAAGAAACATGTCTCCAACCCCAAGCGTCCGCGTTGGCGTGGGCGCCTTTGTGCTCGCGCCCTCTGAGTCATCCACAAACCCCCGTTTCCTCATCGGCAAACGCAAAAATTCACACGGGTCGGGTACCTATGCCCTTCCAGGCGGCCATCTCGAGTTTGGCGAAACCCCGGAAGCCTGTGCGGTACGGGAAGTGAAGGAGGAGACGGGACTAGACGTCCACAACGTGCGGTTCCTGACAGCGACGAATGATTACATGGCGGCTGATAACAAGCATTACGTGACACTATTTATGGTCTGTGAACGGGTGCAACCCGAGCAGGAGGCAGAGGTGCTTGAGCCGGAGAAATGTGAAGGGTGGGAGTGGATTAGTTGGGCGCAATTGCAGGAGGGCGAGAGTGCGGAGAAGAGGTTTTTTACTCCCATTTTGAATCTTCTGCAGCAGCGGCCTGGGGTCCTTCCAACTTTTCCTTGATCCTTCTAATTCGAAGGAGCTTTGGCTGATGAAGCAATTCATAAGTTAAAATGCAGCCAAATCATTAGATGAAATGAGAATAACTAGTTAATGAATGTTGATTATTAATAATGTATGAAATGTTGGCAAAGAATACATATCACGTGTGTCTTATCTCCACGTGACCAAATCCCGAACTTTTCGTCGCGGTTTCATCTTTCATCGAACTTCAACTTCTCCATCTCAGCCGTCCTTCTTCCTCTACCCCTTGGGTCCAGGGCGAACCCAAGCATGATATGCTCAGATATCTCCGCTCCATGATGACTTCGCTCACCTCACCGGCTCGTGTCCCTATCCCCGCTAATGGGGTCGACTACCGTGGCAAAGTAGTCCTGGCACCGATGGTGAGGTCTGGAGAATTGCCATCACGTCTTCTAGCTTTGAAATACGGCGCTGATTTGGTCTGGGGTCCGGAAACCGTCGATCGCTCGCTAGTCGGTGCCACCCGCCGTGTGAACCCCCGCAATGGAACGATCGAGTTCACCAGACGTCCGTCCAACGGAGGACGCGCTACCCCCGCCAGTGAAGATTCCGTCATCTACCGCATCGATCCCGTTCGTGAAAAGGGCAAGTTGATCTTCCAGCTGGGAACTGCGTCCCCCGAGTTTGCAATCCCGGCTGCGAAGCTGGTAGCCGCCGATGTCGCAGGAATAGACGTGAACTCGGGTTGTCCAAAGCCTTTCAGCACCAGTGGGGGAATGGGTGCGGCTCTGCTACGAGACCCGGATAGGCTCGTCTCTATCCTCGAGGCTCTGGTTCGAGAGGTTGGGAATCCTTTCCAGATTGGTATCTCCGTTAAGATCCGTATCCTCGAGACCGCGGAGAAGACAGAGGAACTGGTTACACGACTTTGCGCAACAGGCATCACAGGTCTAACCGTCCACTGTCGTACAACGCCCATGCGCCCCCGGGAGCGTGCAATCCGCGATCAACTTCGAATGATCGCTTCCGTGTGTCGAAAGGCGGGTGTCGCTTGCGTCATGAATGGCGACGTAACGTCTCGTGACCAGGCACTCGCTTTGATGAAAGAATACGACGTCGACGGCGCGATGCTTGCAACGGCCGCAGAATCGAACTCATCCTGCTTCCGTACCGACGCAGAGGGCGGTTTACTCCCCTGGAGGGATGTTGTCCATGACTATCTGGAAGCGTGCTTGCAAGTCGAGAATCGGTTCGGTAACACAAAATATCTCCTGAACATGATGATTCCTGGGAAGAATAAGGAGTTCCAGGAAGCGAAGGCTTCAAGGACATATTCCGATTGCTGCCATATTCTGAAGTTCGACGATCTCATCCCCCTCGCCATCAGGGTAGACGAGGTTCTAGGCCTCAGCAGCAAATCTTTGTATTTTGGGAATCAACAAGAAGAAAGCGTCCGGAGCAAAATTGCCCAGAATGCCATGCAGCACAACGAGTCTGCTCGGGCTGCTGGCGGTGCAGCAAGACCCATTAAGGAAAGCCCACCGGTTGTCAATGGCGGTGGTCCTATTCGGACGAGTTCTATACCGTCCCCTGCTCCACGGCCCAAGCCTGATGACACCAGCGGGATCGACCTGCCTGTGCCAGCCTCACAGGCACCTTAAAAGGCAGAGGTCACCGTCTAATGCTACTATTGGTGATACGGACAAGATATAATCTACCTATCTGTGATGTTATGATTTAGACGCTTCCCTAGATCAGAGGCGTCGCTGGTATCTCCTTGATTTTCTTTTCTTTCCCTTCTATTCAAACCAGCAACGTTTCCTGTTCAAACACACACATTTTACAACATATTATTCATCCCATATCCTTATATGCCGTCATATTTTACTTTCTATAGTTACATACCATTGGGCTGATTGCCTTTGATTCAGATGTTGGAATAGTTTTGATCAATTTTTGCATCTTGCCCGGTGTTGCTTGATCGATCTCGTGTTGTGTTTCTCATTATGACTAACTTGTTCGTCCGAAGCGTGGAGTAACAGGATGTTGTCGCCTTTGCCGTTGTCGCCTTTGCCATACCCAGTGTGTCTGTCAAAATGCTATGGACATTGTAGATAGAAATTTGAAATTACCATGTTATCCTAGAATTAAAGACATGCGTTGCATGTCCATCAGTATCTCCCGCGAGGGGTCCGAAAACGAGCATCGATGGGAGCATCCAGCAAAGCCCAATGAGTAAATTTTATATTAAGTACCCCTTGTTATCCTACTTTGTCTCTCTATTTTAATTTTTAATACATAAGACTCTTGTCGCTTGTTCGCTGGCTATGATGATGCTTGAACATGAAAAAGATCAAACCAGGTCTATCCGGCATCCGGAGGAGAACCAGAAGAAAAGAAAAAACAATGAAAATGAGACAGGACAAAGGAAGGAAAACAACAAATGATATCGCACATCCCAGCTTCTATGTCTATCTATCACCGCTCACTTCTCAGCAGCTTCATCCTTTTTCTCCATATCCGCAAGCATCATATCCTCAACCATCTTCATACCAGTCTCCTCCTGTTTCTTTGACGACGCTCCACCTTCCTCGCCAACAGCGGCGGCACCAGAAACAGCCTGATCAAGAGCCAGCTTCGTTTGACCAAGCGCGTATATCTGTTCCTCGATAGTATTCTTCGTCACAAGACGGATGACCTCGACTTCCCTGTTCTGGCCGACGCGATGGGCGCGGTTCTCGGCCTGCACATCTTCCTGCGGATTGAACGATGAGTCGAATATAATCACCTTATTAGCGCAGGCGAGGTTGATGCCGGCGCCTCCGGCCTTAGTTGAGAGTAGGAAGACGGGGATATCGGTGCGTTCATGGAAGGCGTCGAGGATCGACTGTCTGTCTTCGACGTTTGTGCGGCCATCCAAGCGGACGAATTCAATGTGTTGTTCTTCCAGGACGAGTTCAAGGATGTCCATTACCATGGTGAATTGGGAGAAAATCAGAGTTCTGTCGCCAGATTCCTTGAAACGGGATAGGAGATCGCAGAGCTTGGCGACTTTACCGGAGTTTATCCATTCGGCGGATTTCAGGGAGAATTTACCCAGGGAGTTTGGGTTTTCTGCGCACATCTGGTGGCATTCTAGGTCATTGTATGGCTGCAGGTCTTCGTAGATGAGGTCTGGATCGGATTGAGACCATTTCTCCTCCTTTAGACACGCCTTGGCCATCCGGCTTAGAGTGGTATTGTCGTAGAGACGACGGAAGAGGAGAGGGTGCAGGGCGGCCTGGCGGAGTTTCATCAAGATGTTCGCGGACTTGTTGCCTGTTCTCTTCCCGGCTGCACGGTCAGCCAGAAGCTGTCGCACTTCTTCTTTCTGGCTTGAGTAGATCTCCTTCTGCGTGTCATTCATTTCACAGTACTCCACGCGGGAAATCTTCGGGGGGAGGTCGATGACCTGGTGCTTCTTGCGACGTAACACAAATGGCTTGAGCATAGACTTTGCGCGTTCTATACGCTGTGCGGAGAGAAGAGTAGTGCGCGATTCATCCGTCGTTTTGGCCTTGTTCGCGAAGATATACTGGAGATCATCCTTTTGCTCCTGGAATACTTTGGGAAGAATGAAACCCAGCAGCGATGCCAGTTCCTGAAGATTGTTTTGAAGGGGTGTTCCCGTCAAGAGAAGCCTGAATTGAGCAGGGATTCTGATCAATTTCTCATACAGGACAGACGTGCTGCTCTTGAGCATATGCCCTTCATCGTAGACGCAGACGCAAAAGTTCATCTTTCGGAGAAACGATGCGTCGTATTTGCCCTTCGCGATGGTGTAGGTAGTCACGACAACATTGATGCTGTCTAGGTTGCTTAGAATAGTCTCCTGGATACTCAGTCTTTCGTTTTGACCAGCGTAGTACGGCATAACGGAGAGGGCAGGGCAGAACTTCTGGAACTCTCGGAGCCAGTTCTCGATAGTGGATGCAGGTACAACAACAAGATGCGGTCCCTTGATACCACGTTCATATAAATGCGCAAGGAATGCAATCACTTGACACGTTTTCCCCAATCCCATGTCATCCGCAAGGATACAGCTGAGCTCGTTATTAAACAATAAAGACAACCAGTTTATCCCGACAATCTGATAGTCTTTCATCTTGAAATCCTTGTTCATGATCGATGGTTGCGAGATGAATTTGGTCTTTCGCGAACTGGTGTTGGTGGCAGGGCCATCGCTATCTTCGTCAGAGCGATTGCTGGAAGGAGTCCCGATGCCAGAATCATGAGACGCTCCAGTATCAATTGAGACCATCTCCAACTCTCCATCTCGCTTCCCAAAGATATCAACACCCCATTTCTTCATTTCCGAAGCAATTGGCCTTCCGATAGCCTCACATTGGGCCACCAACGAGTCGACGGCCTCATAGCCAGCCCACATGTCCAGACATTTATCCACGATCTTATCTCCAATGGGCTTTGGTGCCCTACGTCCTTTCCCGGTTTTAGGTTTCGACTCGTCAGACGGAGCAGTGACAGCGCGGACAACGTCCAGAGATCCGAAGGGACGGTTCGAGATTATGATTTGCGCGACTTCTTCGGAAATACCAGCAATATCTGCCAGATTGGCAGCGTCACACTGGTTGAAAAATCTGAGCACCTTAACATCTCGGTCGCCATCTTCGACTTCTCCATTATCCGATCCGGTATCATCATCTGAAACCTGTATAGGTTCCTCGGGAGACTCTGAGCGTGGTGATGAGACGACGGCTCTCCGACCGCGCACAAGTCGGCCGGGTTTGCGTTGTGACTGTGTATTGTCAGAACGGGCTGAACTGGCGGGTGAGGAGGAACGATTCTTCGGTCCCCTGATCAAGCGTCTCCGTGGCTTTTGCTCTTCCAGTGGCGGCGTCACCTTCTGGGGAGGATTCGGCATGCGCAGAGACGACCATTTATCCTGAATCGTACTGCGCGCTTTAATCTGCTGTTTGGCCGGCGCAGCGCCAGCGGGCGATGTGTGCCTAATAGCAGCCAGTTCGTCGTCGGACGAAATGTAAACTGGCGTCGCACTGTCTTTCTCTTCAGACAAGTAAACCAATGCATTGTCATAATCACCGCGCTTCGCAATTAGAGCGTCCAAGCAAGCCTGCAGAGACTTCTGGCGCATAACCGTCTGCAGTCTCTGTACTTTTACCCTAATCTGGTAATCCTCGATGTCATCCAGCGACGAGATGCCCGTACCAACCGGCTGAGCACGAGAGGGTCCATCCTGTCGAGGCTTTTTCACCGCGACCCCGATTGGAGAGGCGGAGCCCATCTCTGTCGACGTACGCTTGCCCGGCCTATACACGGCGGACGATGTGATCTCTTTGAACCGATCCATAGCAGAACTGTTCCCGCTCACTGGCGACTCGGCGATTTTCTCTGGGCTTTTAGTAGGTCTGGCGAATGTTGACGGCTTGATATCGGGACTTGGATTCGCCGTCTCGTCGTCAGAAGAACCACCGCGGTATACGGGACCGTCGTCGTCAAGATCGATAACCGGGGTCCGTTTCTCTGGTCGTGCAGGTGGGCGGAAACGTGTTCCAGCCGGCGCTATGAGGTTGCTCCGAGGAGGACGTGAAGGAGAAGAGGCAGGGCCTAGAGGCGAGGAGGCGGCGACTTGAACAACGGAATTGATTCCTGCTGAAGCGGCAGGGCCGCCAGGAATGATCTGAGTGGGCTGTGTCTGCAGCCGCTGAGAAGCTGGGGTCAAGGTCTGGGGAATTTGTGAAACTTGTAGATGCTGTCTGGGGTGGGACAGGGGAACTGTAGCAACCGTCTCGTATGCTAGTAAATCTGCATCGTCCGTAGCGGCCGGGGGAGGAGTGGTGACGACTTTTCTGTGGCCGATGGGAGTATTAGGAACGGTCCCATCCATGGTTTGAAAGGAATGGTATCAGCAGCTAGGCATCAAGGCCATGACTTTTGAGACAGAAGTATAGTAAGGCAACAGCCGTCTTCTCTGCACACCCACGGTTTCTACTGAAGTTGACTTTTCTGTCTTCCTTGACTTTCTCTGTTAACGCGATGATGCGCGCAATATCACGTGACATATATCAGAAAAGTGAAGAGCACAGAAATCAAGCAGGATTCACCAGATGGAATTGTCCTGCTCGTTCAATTTATTGATATCAGCTGAGACAGACAGCAACAGCTATTTATAACCCCCTTCTTCTTCATTCTGGTATAAGAAAACAATAATATCTGTAAAGTGAAGCTTGCATCCATCTGGCCAATCAGACCCCGTCTCTGCATCCATCCATGATTCCATTCTGCTGTTTCTCTTGAGCTCCTTTGTATATCGCCCTACAAGTCCAGTAGTTATTCCATCCCTACAGTTAATTCACTCTATCTTAAAAAGCCAAGATGACCAGTCGTCGCCCCCACGGCCAGTCCTATGCGGATGCTGCTCCAGCACCAGCTTCACCGTCAACTCCAGCCGATTCAGACGTAACTCCCGCCGTGCCTGCGTACGTGAAGACGATTCCACTACTTGCTTTCTTTTTAATATCAAATCAAATACTGACTATGTGGTTCATAGGCCAGTGATCTATAAACTCCTAGCCTTCACCGCGGCCATGGTATTTGGTCCCATCGGGATGTACTTTCTCACAGTGGAGTCTATCTTCAAAGGTAAGTAGGTATCCATGTTGAGACATACAAATGCATTTTTTTTTTTGTAACCTCGAAACTCACTTTTCAAGGAAATCCCATCTTTTCTGGTATTACTGCGGCGGTTACCGCGAACGTGGTCTTGTTTGCCTATATATATGTTGCGTGGAAAGAGGATCAAGGGGATAGACTGGAGGAAGAGGCAAAGAGGAAGGGGAAGAAGGCTGAGTGAGAGGACCATGGATGGTCTCTACGTGTATATCAAAAAGCAACTCTAATGTACTACTCCACTTTATATGTAGGGATTTTGGATGGACGGCGTTCATCGGGACTGCTTTACTTCACTGGAACAACAAACGGAAAAACGGGAAGAGATGAGAAAAAGGTGCATTCAAATATCCAAGATTGAGAGCTTCCCTAGCCAATTCTACACATAGTTCCCATCTCCAAGCGCATCGGTTATTTGTCCGTTGGATATCATGAACCTCCCAGAACAGAAATCAAGTGTCCCAAGTAAGTATATAAACACATCAAGCCAACCGCGCCTGTAATGCCATGCAAATCATCCCATTAACAGATCATGCCGGTCTTCTTTTCACGAATTCTTCCAAATCAGCCTTGGTCGCAACACCCAGTACGAATTTTCTAGCGGCGTCTGTCACCACGGCAAAGTCTTGCTTCTCCCTCTTTTCCCCGTTAGGGCCAGTCTCACTCTCGAAAAACTGTTCCAGCTCCTCCAGCGGCGTCTCCATTGTAATGACTTGGTATGTGCCCTTTTTGCGGTTGAAGCGGTTCATGGCGGCCGAGACGGGGTCTGACTCCGTGACTTTGCCTTCTTTCAGCAGCGCTTTCAGTCGCGGGATGCTAAGGTACCCGGTGAGTAATCGACTTGTCGATGAAATGACGGTCAGATGGGTGTAGTCGCGCTCATAGGCTGCTAGGAGAGCCGAGGAAATGGTGTGCCTTGGAGATACAGAAAGCGCTGGTGGGGGGTCTAAGTCTTCGACAGTCGCCTACAAAAGAGCATACAATTAGCTAGAGATGCTTGACGGGGCATTATATAGCTATTTCGACTGGAAGATTTCTCAATTATATATTATCTCGTCGACAACGTCTCTTTCTTGGAACACAGACAAGAACTGAAAATACTAACCCCGCGGTATTTGTTCGCCCAGCTGTTGTGCGAGGTCGCGCCTGCAGCATCGTTAGACGCCTTCTCGCGAGAATATGCCTCGCTGCCGGTCGAATAGGAAGCCATAGCAGGGTGGACGAGCAAGAATAAGCGAGTAGTCGAATTTCCTCCCAAGGCTGAAGCTTGCAAGGATGGATCGTCGCTGAAATAAAAATGCGGGACCCGAAGCGGCTTAGCGCGGATCCGTTCCGGGGAAGTCACATCGACGTCGTCACCCATGCTTCGTCCTCTTCTCGCCCTGCATCTCTTTGCCCTCTTTCCTCTCCCTCGTATTCTGTCCCTGGTATCCTCCGTCTGTGGACTCTGCCCGCTCCCTTGACGGTGACCTGATCATCCAGAAAGGTCTTTTGAGTTTGGTGAATACCTTATCACTGTTCATCCCGCTGGACGACACCGGAAGTGGGCATTCGTCCCCATAAATAAGCAGCCGTCCGTAAACATCATATCGTATATACAGTATAGCACCGTTTCCATGGCTTATGTCCGTTCAATCTACTGACGAACACATGGCTAATTGGTGGCAGGCCTAAGTGTCCCATCATGCTCCCATCTAGAGACACTATTGTCAATGCCTTCGGGCCCCAGCGCCCCCTTAGCCGCCCCAATCAGGAGCCTTCGGTGGACCCGGAACCGTTGAAACGGGAGCCTTTCCCAGCCTGGAGTGCAATTGATGATGCGAAGAAGAAGGCCGATGCCTTTGCCAAAGAAGCCGCGAGGGAATACGACGTCGCGAGCCAGAAGGTGCAGGCACGCACTGGCCATATCGAGCCATGGACGGCCAAGTATTATGCCTCCTGCACCTTTGGTGGCATGCTTGCCTGTGTAAGGATATTGTAGATAGCCGGTTCTATTTACGTGCCTGGAAATGCTAACCACTCGTAACTTTGCGACAGGGTCTGACCCACACAGCGGTAACGCCGCTGGATCTTGTCAAGTGCCGTCGGCAGGTTGATCCCAACCTGTACAAGAGCAATGTGGAGGGCTGGAAAGCCATCCGCCATGCAGAAGGCCTGAGGGGCGTGTTTACTGGCTGGAGCCCGACTTTCTTTGGCTACAGCGTAAGCTGACACAACACACAAGAAATGGCTGATTGAGAGGATGCTAACGCTGGTATCGGGAAACAGGCCCAAGGTGCATTCAAGTACGGTGGCTATGAATTCTTCAAGAAGTTCTACAGCGACCTTGTCGGAGAGGACAGAGCAGCTCGCTGGAAGACTTCCCTTTACCTGTCGGCTAGTGCGTCGGCAGAGTTCATTGCGGACATTGCCCTCTGCCCATTTGAGGCTGTCAAGGTGCGCATGCAGACCACCATCCCACCCGAAATTAAGGGAACCTTCAGCGGTATTTCTGGTGTGATTGCCAAGGAAGGCACTGGCGGGTGAGTAGTGAGCTTTGTTTTTTTTTTTTTTTTGCAAAGAACAATTGCCACGGGATTGACGCCAAATGTAGTCTTTTCAAGGGGCTGTATCCTCTGTGGGGCCGGCAGATCCCGTACACGATGATGAAGTTTGCGTCATTTGAGACCATTGTCGAGGCCATCTACAACTACCTTCCCGGGCAAAAATCGGACTACAACAAGGGGGCTCAGACAGCAGTCGCCTTCACTGGTGGATACCTGGCCGGTATCCTCTGTGCCATTGTGTCTCACCCAGCGGATGTAATGGTCAGCAAACTGAACGTTAACCGGTTGCCGGGCGAGGCCTTTGGAGCGGCGATGGGCCGGATCTATAAGGATATCGGCTTCGCGGGACTGTGGAACGGACTGCCGGTTAGGATTGTCATGATTGGTACGCTGGTAAGTAATGTCGCAAGCAAGGTCAACATGTGGACAGGGGGCTAATCCATTATTCGACAGACCGGTCTCCAGTGGATGATGTATGTACAGTGTACCCATTGTATTTTTATCTTGGTGAGTGACATGCTGACTATAATTGGCACTGGACAGCTACGATTCCTTCAAGATCTTCATGGGTCTCCCGACGACCGGAGGAGGACCTGCCAAAAAGGAGCAGAAGTAGGCCTGAACGCGTTGATGGAAGGTTGCATGGGCTGCGTGTATGAAAGTTTGAGATATGATTGTCTGATAGTGTGTAGCGCATTGAATCCATTCTCTCTGCTCCCTGTGTCTTTAAAATAAGCATAATAAGCATGTATACCATGCGGCCCATGCATGCTGGACGTCTTGTTGTCCCCGCCGTCGTGATGTCATCCCATAGCCCTATCCTCATCCTCATCGCCGGTATGGAACCATCTATGATAATAATAAGTATTTAAACACACCTGATAAGCCGGGAAGATGCTAATTTCCCAGCCATCACCGCACTCTTGGCAGCAGCAGATAAAAAAGCAAATCACGAAAGGGTTAGTCAATCTATCTTCCAATGCCAACGCCTGACCCTATCTCGCTGTCTTATCACTGGTTCATATTTCGCTAACTTCCATGTCGCATTGCGATGACTTAAATAGATCGTATTCGTGCATGCTTCGTATTTGTTCGAGCTCTCTCCCTCCTAAGTCGATTAACATATTATATTCGAGTCCGACAGCTGGTCTGCTACTTGCTTGCTTTCATCGCCTGGTCGGCAATTTACAGTGACGAATCAGAACAGATAATTCATAATTGTAATCGTCATGGCTGAGGCTCCGATCGTGTCGCATGGACGCGGTGGTATGTTGACTCATCCCCATCCAGTTGCTTATGGATCATGAACTGATGAATCGCAACTCTAGGACTTGGTAACATCGGTGCCGATGCGACGGAGTATGTCCCTTTCCTTCCCTTTCGCCCATTCCCCCTTTCACACCATCGACAATGGAACGAATCGAATACCGAATCTAACGAAACCAGATACGCAGACGCTGAAATAGTTCGCGAAGGCACCTATGGCGATCAAGGCGATGGCGCATACTCGGCCGGTGTACGTTTACGTTCATCTCGTTTTCTCCCATCATTCAATATACTATGCATGCCATACCATGTAATTCTCAGGACTGAAGCAGTGCTGATCTATTGTGGTTGATAATTCCAGCGCGGAGGAGCAGGAAACATCGGCTCCCCGCACGTCCGTCCCACGTCGCAACCGCATGATGCTGAGGTGATCCCGGAGTTCGCTATTCGACCGTCGATGGATACGGGGGATTATCATACTGGCGTATGTATCCCGCTCTTCCCTTTTTCTCTTCCCCATTCACTCTGTCTGGCTTGGCTGTACGTTATGCGTGATGACAATGCTAATTATTTGAATAATAGCGCGGTGGCCAAGGAAACGTCCATGTAGACAAGAAGGAGAAAGAAGAGAAAGCAGAGAAAGAGAAAGAAAAGGAAATGGAAAGGGAACAAAAGAAGGAGAAGCGCAAGTCGACGACTATTGAAGGTTTGGCGGATAGGTTGAAGCGAAAGTTGTTTGGGAGGTTGTGGTGAGCCCTTCTTAAGAGATAATGCAACCGCAACGACAGTCGATATTGTAATTGCAGGGCTCTAGGCAGGTTATTTTGTTTTTTGTTTGTTTTAATATATCCAACAGTCCCACTTCATTGAAATTTGAATACAGCAAAAATTGACTTGAATACATTGAGTAGACGGGATATCAGCCAACAAACAACTAAACAAAAACAAAAATCAAGTAAATCTCATTTCAGCTTCCATTTTCCCAGATCACACAAAGATTCCTTCAATTGCAGATAACTGTAACAGGCACAGAAAAGAGGCCCGCGTTGCTCATTCCAGCGTCCATCGTCGTGGCCTCGTATACCATGAATTCAAAACGTAAACCGGGGGGGGAACAAAAACTTATTAAATAGAATATCCATGAATCAATGATTTCCCCTGACCACTCAAAGGAAATAAAGTGCGTATCATCCGAGGCATTATACCCGTCACACATGAAAGAAAATAGGAATCCGTGAAAGCCGTATATCCAAATATGCAGTGCCTATTGCCCAATGTAATAGACAGCCATATTCCATGGTAGTTCATCCATTAATCTTTGCGCCGGCTGAATCTCTTCTTAAACCAGCCCTTCTTCTTCTGAGGCTGAGATTCATTCGTCGCGTTTGTGTTCGTGCGCATATGGCCGTTGTTAGGAGCTGCTGCTACAGACGCACCGCCAACAGGACCACCGGCATTAATCGTGCCGGCCCCTGATGGCCCTCCGGGAGCATTCGAGGATCCGTTGCCGGTGTTGCGTCTGTCCCAGCCGTACTTGTCAACACCTCCATACGCTTGTCCCGGCTGTCCTTGATCCATTGAACCGCCGATGGAGCTCGGATTGGTCGAATGGTTACCCCAGGACTCGGTATTGGGCACGGAAGCAGTCGTAGTATCATACGATCTCTGGGTAGTATGTTGCGAGGGGTAGGGATTCCGTGAGCTGCTTCCATTTCCATACGATTGATCGGTATTCATCCGCTGCACTTGGGGGCGGGCAGACCAGCCATTGTTCTGATAGTATGCGGGGCCCTCGCCAGATCCCATGTAATTGTCAATGTAGCTATCGGGTCGTGATTGCGATCCGCGCCCATTATACTGTCCGTTTTGTCCTGGAGTAGATTGGTCAGCACTGACACGTGCAAATAAGTAAGACCGATTTGAATGGACACTCACCATAGTAGCTGTCTCTGTCCCGCCTGTTGTATCCATTGGGGTGCATTGGTTCATCTGCGGAGATTAGCGGACCTGCCCATT
The DNA here is from genome assembly GCA_002976275.1 of Monascus ruber. Classification (NCBI taxonomy): domain Eukaryota; kingdom Fungi; phylum Ascomycota; class Eurotiomycetes; order Eurotiales; family Aspergillaceae; genus Monascus; species Monascus ruber. Next base: position 2,272,455 of record PSNO01000006.1, on the reverse strand, counting down.
AGAGATAGAGGACTGGAAGTACCTCTGATGTATGAAGTTGGCCTACTGTTGGTGTTACTCATGCCGTAAGTTCCACGAATGGCGGACTCAAAAGATCGGATGGTGTCCAAAGGACGCTCAAATCGAGGACGGGTAGGATTGGAACGATCGGGGTCAGCTAATTCCAGCCGATCGGGTCAGTTATATGCTCTCAATGTCGTCCACTGGTTAAAAAACACAAAAAAAAAAAGGTATGTGATCGGGGAGACAAACTGATGATATTTCCATATTGATCCTTGTGTTGCATGGACCTCAGTGAGCCCAAATTCGACTTTTCGAGTGCAACCAGATCTATACATCCAACTTGTCAGTTCGAGGCACTCGCAAAAGGAACAACAATGCAGCAGGATGGAACGTACTGGGCTGCAGTTCGTACATCGCGACAGTGGGATCGGCCTTGGTCGTGAGATTCCGCCGCGCCTTTTCTTCGTGGGTTTCCGTGAGATCGATCTTGTTTGCGGAGTTGTTAGATTTATGAGTCTTGTCCGACCGGCCACCGAAGCTGATCCGGCGGCCATGTCTGGGCGATGTGGGAGATTGAGGGCCCGCCATTTTGAATAGAGAACGGCGGGTCTGGCATGCGATACTCTAGGATGCAGATTCACTCGGGAGTGGAGCACGATAACTGTCACAGCGTGATGATTGAAGTGGGGATGATGGTCTGTCACAGCGTCGAGTCCTGCAGGGCAGGCGAATGCACTGATCAACGGGCAGCTGAAACGACTGAGGGGTTGGATGGACCTGATGAAGGACGGGACAAGTGGAGAGTCTGGCAAAACGCAGATACAGCGGATAGATCAAGTACGACAGATAATAGTACAAGGACCAGATACTCGATTTGGTTTATATACGTCCGGTTGCGAGATCCTGCTGCAGAAAAACTGGGTCTGGGCAGTTGATAAAGCAGGTGGGCCGTTGTCGCGGGAGATGTCTCACAACGAAAATATTGTTGGTCAATGAATGAATGATCGGCAAGAAACGAACGGGTAATAAAGAATAGGCATATGGGACAGAAATAAAGCGACAGCTTTGATGGATGAAGCGAAAGGGGGAGAGAGTCCAGATGAAGAACGAGAACGAGGAACGCGAGTGGAGGCGAAAAAAAGGTGGCCGGCGCATGTGAGCTGCCGCTATTAATATCTCGAGCCACGCAACGGATCGACTGTGCATTATCCATGTTCACGATTGTACATAATAATAGTGTCTATCTCGGAGTTCTAGGCACGTATGTATCTAAGGATCAATAGTCGCCTTAAAATAGGCATCAGGTTGTTTTCGTCTCAGATATGCTCTACTCCGGTGTGCCTTGGGGCAAGTTTCTACACCACAATAAATTTGAATAAACAGTAATAATGAATCGGTTCCTCTGATGCAGAGAATAAGATCTTAGCTACGGAGAAGCCTGGAATCTTTGACTTTACGTTGGATGGCTGGGTTGGTGCCTGTGAATTGTTGGCCTACCCCTACACTGCTCATAATGACATTACCTACGGAGTACTATCTACAATTCCTGTCTCATAGACATCATGGCCAATTCGTATTCAAATAAACAGACAGGCAATCCTTAATAATAACAAGATGGTAGGCATTCTTCCATTGCCCTGCTGCATCGCCTGCGGTAGGGGTCTACTACCCAGATGCACTGCAGACCAAATCTTCCAAGAACGCGAGGCATGGAAACCATTTCTAGGCAACGGCAGTCGCAGAGCCGCTGTCCTTGCACAGGCTGTCGTCGACGCCAAGGATGTCGAAGAAGTGCATTTCGCAGAGTCGTCGCTGTGGAGTTCCCTTTACCGCGCAAGTCAATATCCCTTTGCCCCCGAATGGTCAAGCTCATACTGATTATATGCTGTGCTTTGATCAAATAGTCCTCTGCGATCCTAAAAATGGCAGCATTGAGCTATCAGGGATCACACAGCTCAGCGCGAATCTCGACTTCGAAACAATTCCCGTCCCTCGAGACCCTTCCAAAGCAGCGATTGGCAATACCAACGCCAACAATATACGCCGCGGAGACAAACGATTTTCTAAACCGTTCGTTATGGTCGATATGGAATACCCAGACAGAAACAGAGGACGTAGCAAACTGTTCGGATATCCGATTCATACGCGCTGCTGGCTTCTGCTAGACCGTGTTATTGGACAACGCGAAGTGCAATCCGATCTGAGGATATTCGTTGGCGCGATCGAGCAGTTTTGGAAGAGAAAAGAACACCTCAAAGTCTGGGGGAAAGACGACGAGTACACTGACGATGTCTCTGATCGTTTCTCCCATCCCTATCTTGCTATCAGTCGGAAGAACCTGAGAATACACCAAACCGTTTCTGATCCCTGGGAGATTTATGATGAAGAGGCTTACGATTCCTTTAAAATCATTCTCCAGTGTTTCCGGCACAATGACTACGTGCAGAAAGCTGGGGAACTGGTCAATACGTACAAAGATTTATGGATCATCCCTGAAATACAGATGCTAATCCAGCAAGCTATTCAAGATGAAAACAAGTCTGCCCATATAGTATCAAGATGCGGTCAGACGGGGAGATCTTTCGTACTACTACCGTTTGACATCGTCCTGATTATCGTTGAAGTTCTCTATGATGAAATCAGAAATGAAAAGGCCAACATCCAAGACACAAAGAACCTGCTCTTTGCATTCCAATGGCGGCTGCCGGACACCTACTGGCAGAGACGGTGTGACACAGAATTGATATTTGAACTCGGTGAGCTGGTCAGACAAAAACGCCCCGCTAACTGGCAGCATATATGTCTAGGGATAGAGGAGTTGTTGCTGCAAGAGGGCTGATATGATGCGAGCAGGTTAAAAAACCCCGCGCGTATTTTGCATCTCCTCTGGGGTATCAAGCGCGAGTCCTTGGGTATGCTCAACAAAGAAAAAAAGACGAAATAGGTAGATGAGGAATCTGCGCATATCTATATGACCATTGTAATGGGGGTTATCTTGGAGTAAGAGATCTATCTCGATGCAATATACCTCTCCATCCCGCACCATTCAGCAACAGCTGGATTTCTTGCAGTTAGGCTTGTGATAGATTCAAGGAATATTGATACAAATATGTATGAGCACGTGACATTAGTGGTCCGATGGGACCAACTTCGGGAGAACCCCTTTTAGATAGTAATGAATCCTCAATGAGCTGAGCAGCATACAACGGAGCGCGTTGAAGGCTTCGTGTAGAGCATAGATTCATTCCAGGTCCGGGACCTGTACCAAAGGCATCTACTTCTTAGTAGGCTACGTGCGTGTAGCCGATACCGTCTCGTCCAGCCCCCCCTTTCCCTTGAAATATACAACAAATATCAACAAGGCCTGATTGACAGTTTCCTCATTCCTCATCTGTCTCCGTATCCAGAAACGGATCTTTCATATGTTAACAGTGGCTCAGTATTCATGCAAATACCACTGATCCTTCACAGATGCATTCCTACCAATTCTATCCACAGCTTCAGCGAGTCGTTCCGCGGGTGTGGCGAGGGCTTCACTGGTGTAGTGGTCGGATCGTTTGAAGAGCAACAGACATCCAGACATGACCGCAGTACAAGCGATTATTGTATCTCTCTCCTATTCCCTTAAGGGTACCAAAATCTTGGGGCTGCTGAGAGCAATAGAAAGATTGTTTAGCCGAGCTTGCGTGTTCTTCTACCAGGTAAAGCAACATATCCCGCCGGTGTTGAACTGTACCGGACAAACTTGGCTTGCTTGCAAATATGATAAAGGAACACTATTTTCGGTTTCAGATATGTATTTCATATCCCACATTTTCTTGCAATGTCAAGATACTATTCCATAAGTAACTGTAAGCACCACTACCCAAGTATGCGAAGGTTTGAAAGAAAAGGTCCACTGACGCAACTCACACAGTCCGTATTTTGAACTCACGCCATGAAAGGCATATATTATTGATGAAACCCTTCTTGAAGAGCGAATATCAAGGGACTTTGAATGCTCAGTCTGTGGACAACTATCATTGTCTTGGAGAACTGTGATACAAAAAATGACCAAGGTGTCAGACGCTGGTTCTTTCGATGGGGCGAAGTGCCTTGAAAGAGGTTCAAGATTGCTGAATGATCCACGTACACCGTGAATCTATTGCCATCGAAGTATTGTCGTGATCATTGTATCCCCCAAACCAGTGTGGCAATCTCAAGCTCTGTTGGCCAGTAATTCTTTTCTGCCTTTGTCAGTCACTTTGATCGAAACAATATCAGTCTCTCTACTTCCTCATCGTCGAGCTGATGTAGTGATACCGAATCCGTATCCATTTGAACCATCAGTGTATAGGATAAATGGCTTCTTGAAATTGGGCAGTTTCCGCATGGACAGTCTTTGCTAACATACATCTTTCCACGCAGAGATCTTATCATCACTCTAACTTCCCTCTTTCATAGCTTTCGGGAGGAGTTGCTTGTCTCTGTTTTAAATGCCTTGTCAGTACTGTACTAGCTGTAGGCCGTGGATTCTATCAAGGATAATCTTCCAAATTGGGCATGAATGGGGATATCCGTTTTGTGGATATGAGGAGTCGCGAGTTGTAGGCAGCATTTGCATGCATATATATATATATACACATACACCAAACATACCAGTGCAGACGCAGATTGAAAAGACGGTAGATACCAGATAAAAGAACAACATGACAATGATATATCTATCTACCACTACATTCACAGTGCATCCAGTGAATGATTCAATGGTAAGCAGTAGTATTTGCCCACCAGCCAGATCAACCCAGATCAACCCTACCATTCACTACAAAAGATCGGTCTGAAATGGTTTAGGTAGAGGAGAGAACCGAGAAGAGCCCCGGAAGAGAAAAATGCTAATCCTCCATTCGACCTGGTAATGGTATTTCCAAAGAGGCCACAGGTGAAGTATTTACTGGTACGTTGTAGCTGTAGCTATATTACCACTTCGGTCCCGACTCGTACGGAGGACCCCATATTAGATATTACCTCATACTCGAGGTGGATGCTAAGCGGGGCCTTGTATCGCATCACATGTAGAATGATTCTATTGAGCATTTCTCGGCACTACCCTGAAGCTTGGCTCGTCGGTGGTGAGTTCTTACTGCCGAGCTACAGACGGAATATATGGCTTAGGGATTATGGCAGGTGAAGACGTGGGTAGCGTGGCCAATACTTCGTTTCCTGTCTCGGACCCAAACAAAGGCCTTAGATTTGCATACAAGACCGTCATGCTGTAGGTGGGCATTCGCCGAATGAATCATGGCTGTCGTTCAAGAGAGTCCAGAGCTTATCGTGCTTATACTGTGCATACTCGAGTCAACGATTTCAATGAAAACAGCGCGTCCCGAGATCAGCCGGTTAATTGGTATGAAAGCGTTGCTGTCGGCCAGTAACTATTTGGTTCGTCGGTGCAGATAGGATAACAGGGAAAATATCAGTCAAAAAAAGACAAACACGTCCTGGATGTCTATGAGTCCGATAGAAAAAAAATTCCCTTTCTTTTGTGTTAAATTTTTTGTCAAAGATTAATTCGTTGGGCTTGGCGGCCCTGCTTTCCCCATGAACGTCATCAACCCGCGAAACTCCATCACATCCACATCGGCTCGTGTCGGCGAATAACCCTGCCCGTCCGTCCGCGCGGAAAAAAAGGGAGTGACAAACTGAATTCAGAAAGGTTCGTTTAGATGTTGGAAGGGTACAGCATGACGCGCACGGTAGCGCCGAAGGACCTGGGAGGGAGGTTGTTGCGGAACTGTGCGCGGACAACACCGGAGTTACCTAGCAAAAGCGAATATCGTCAGTCTCGTCGACATGGAGCTTGAACTCGATTTTCTCATAATTCTCGCCAGCCCGGTGTGAAATGACTGATATTCACGTACCGTGTGTCCGGGTGATCTTGCCCCAGATAACCCGGATCTTGGAACCCCGAACCTCGCGAGACGTGCGGTAAACGAAAGCGACCTTCTTGCCCAGGTAGAAACTGATAGAAAAAAAAAATGTCTTAGCTGCCTAGCTCCAATCCCCATTCAGAATACCCAGTACTCACTCTGCGGCCTTGGAGTCGTCGACGCCCTCAAGCTTAATAAGACTGCCAAACAATGTCAGATGCCAGTCGAACAGTTCGTCCAGAGTTGCTGTAAGTACCTTGTGTTGGGGTTGTTCTGGCGCTTGGAACGCTGATAACTCAGGTGGCGGCCCCTGGCGAACGATTCGCATTAATGTCTTGTTTCTTCATCACAACGCCCAATTTTGATCCGACTCCGGTTTCCATCCCATGGACGTGTATCGCATGATTCACGAACGACGCAGCAGGCGGGTTTGAACTTACTTCACGTAGACTGTAGAATCACAAGACAAAGTCAGCGTATGATGCATAAAGCGCGGCAGAATGGAGCGCCTTAACAGCTCCCAATACAATTACTCACGTCTGTAATTCTTCTCCGAAGGCATTGTGACGGGTTCTCTGAGCAACAACGGGCAACGCAAACAAGTCGAAAAAAGGCAGAAGTGGCCCGCAAAAAGTCGGTTGTCGTGGTCCGGATTGTCGTCGCTTCGAATAAAACCAAGTCAGGCGAGCGGGCACGTAATAATGGCTCACTGTGCAAGTGTCGGACGGGCAGATTCGCCCTAGCCCCAAACGGGACGCTTAGCGAGCCGGGGCCGAGGGCTAGTTGAAGTCCCGTGATCTGAAAGGGGGATGCGCGCTATTCCCGATGTGGACGCAATCGGATAAACTATAACTCCGCTTAAAGGCTCGGAGTTAAGGGCGGCAGCCGAAGGTCGAGGTCAGATGACTTATCGTCGGTCTACAGTGATCCGTGACCGCCTTCCCGCCGCCTGCCGGGGTGGATCCGCCCCGCAAATCGACGCTTCTGCGCTCTAGAATTACCCGCTCACAAATCCACGATGACGGCAAGCTGCCATCATGTCGCTTAGCAGGGAGGCTCGCGCTGAAATAATATAACAGATAGGGTATCTGGGGATATAGGCAGGGCTGAACAGAGAACGCGTAGATCGGTAGAAAGGATGGCTGGGAAGAACAATGTCAGAAAGGAAGGAACAGTTCTGTATGCTGAAAGAAGCCTCAGCAAGTCTTCTCGAAGCAACGTGCAATTCTTATCGCTATAAGCAGACCGGGCATCCCGATTCGGAAGCACATCAGAAAGCCGCTGCCCCACAGGGACCGGTTGGATGCAGTTCCCAATAGCTCCAAGATGCGACAGCATGCAGTATATAGCGTACATTATACGGAGTACTGCAAGCATCCCTGTACGTACTACATAACTACGGAGGACGCTCAAGAGATCCAGCTGATGATCCATGTCGAAAGCATGCTGCTGATCAAGACAAAATTGCCGATCCGATGACATCGTGAATGCCGAAGCCAGTAAGCGGCTTCTAAAGCGCGTCGTCCCTGGCTTTATACCAGCATTACTACGGGGAGGAGATTGATAAAGCCGCCTGTTCCGCGTAAATTGGAGAAGTCGTACGGGGTAGATTACAGGAATACATCGCCTTAAAAGGAGCTTCTGCGCATTCCTGTCAAAGAGATCTACGGATGAATGATGCTACCAAGTGCGGAGTAGTTGCATTCTTTTCTTTTCGTATCCCTTCCTTGACCTATCTAGAAGAACAGTCCTGTCAGCAAAAGAAGAAGAAGAAGAAGAAAAAAAAAAAAAAAAAAGACAGCGTAAAGAAACGCTTCGGGGGGCAATGACCCGGACGGTGTATTGTAGCCACATTGTCCGCCGTGGGTTGAGTAATAATCAGGCGTTGATGATAAATCCATTAACCATGTATTACAGCGCAGACAGTCAAGGCCTACCAGCAATGCCTCCTCCTATTGCCATCGTGGGATGAACTACGACCTGCGCAGCTGACTGCATATAGATTGAGCAGGTTCCTGGACCCTCAGCCTGTCTCGGGTGCAGAATCATGATATCATGGCTACAAAGAGCAAAACTAAAATAAGACTGGTAGAGTAGTAATAACAATATGGGCACCGTACAGTATATAACAGGACGGCGGGTGGGAAGAGCCAGCCGGACCAACGTGCCCCACCACCTTGCGTCTTCCTGTCCTTCTGCAGCTCCGGAGCATTCAAAACTACCTACTGTTCCCTGCTCCCATCCCTCGACAGCTTCTCTCCACCTTCCTCCCTCTGCCTCATCCACCCCCTCTATTGTCTCTTTTTTGTCCAATCTACCTGTGTTCAAGCTCCCGGTGACTCTCTGCAAATATGACGAGCCAACTAACACAACCTTCCGAACTCTTCTCCGCGTAAGTTGCTCTTATCTGCTTTGGTGCGCCTTACATCACTTCCCTTGGCAGTAGTCAGAAAAAGAGAGGAGGAGGGACAGCCACTGTATCCCACCAGCTCCTGTCTATTAACCTGGAGCGAAACTATCAATGGTCAAGATGTTTCACTGAAGAATACACCCTGTGAAAAATTTACCATTTTATTAACACCCCCACTTCTATCGCGCCTCCATCCATCTCTTATCGTCATTCCTCTGCTAACATCACTCCTTACTCCAGCGTCACAGAGCTCAAGGACAACACAGCTATTGTTGTCCTAGGCGCTTCAGGTGATCTTGCGAAGAAGAAGACAGTCTGTCTCCCTCCCCTCTCTTTCCCGAACAGTTCTAGCAGTCGTTCTTTTGCTGACTCTTCTATCTCAATAGTTCCCCGCTCTGTTTGGTCTTGTAAGTGACAAAGAGTGTTTCCACCACCTTTTTCGCCTCCATTAGCCCTCTCCCAAATGCCAATTCGCATGTATTGACCATGCGATACAGTTCCGCAACAAGTTTCTCCCGAAGGACATCAGGATCGTTGGATATGCCCGGACAAAGATGGACCGCGAGGAATTCCTCAAGCGTGTGCGGTCTTATATCAAGGTCCCCACCAAGGAAACCGAAGAACTGCTGGACAGTTTCTGCGAGCACTGCACCTATATCGCCGGCAAGTACGACGAGGATGAGCCGTTCAAGGTCCTCAGCCGGCACCTCGAGGACCTTGAACATGGCAGACATGCCCAGAACAGAGTCTTCTACATGGCCCTACCCCCCAGTGTCTTCGTTACCGTTTCCGAGCACCTGAAGAAGAACTGCTACCCTAAGCACGGTGTCGCTCGCATTATTGTGAGTTCCCCTGTTTCCCATTTCCGTCCCTCCGATAGTGCTCTACCTCAGGAGAATATATCGGCTTACACGTTTGTGCTATACAGGTCGAGAAGCCATTTGGCAAGGATCTTCAGAGCTCGCGTGAACTATCAAAGGCCCTCGAACCCAACTGGAAGGAAGAGGAGATTTTCCGTATCGACCACTACCTGGGTAAGGAGATGGTCAAGAACATCCTCATCATGCGTTTCGGCAATGAATTCTTCGGTGCCACTTGGAACCGTCATCACATTGATAACGTCCAGGTAAGGGCCCAAATGTGTTTGAAGGTGTGTTCAGCCGCCTAATTGCCCTCAGATCACATTCAAAGAGCCTTTCGGAACAGAGGGTCGTGGTGGCTACTTTGACGAGTTTGGTATCATTCGTGACGTTATGCAGAACCGTAAGTTGAGATGCAGTCGCGGGCATTTGGAATAATTGCTGATTCCTTCACAGATCTTCTGCAGGTCTTGACACTAATTGCCATGGAACGCCCCATCTCATTTTCTGCAGAGGACATCCGTGATGAGAAGGTTTGTAGTGTCCCATTCCAGCTCACCCAGTTCACGTTGACATCTCTTTTTCGCAGGTGCGTGTGCTGCGCGCGATCGACTCCATCGAACCGAAGAACGTTATCATTGGCCAGTATGGAAAGTCTCTCGATGGTAGCAAGCCTTCGTACAAGGAGGACGACACCGTCCCTCCAGATTCCCGCTGCCCGACATTCTGCGCTCTGGTCGCATATATCAAGAACGAAAGGTGGGATGGCGTTCCCTTCATCATGAAGGCAGGCAAAGGTATGCCATCATATTTCTGTTGACCTGAAGTAGAATTGGGTTCTGACAACCCTATAGCTCTTAACGAACAGAAAGCGGAGGTCCGCATCCAATTCCGCGATGTGACTTCGGGGATTTTCAAGGAAATACCTCGCAATGAGCTTGTCATTCGCGTGCAGCCTAACGAGTGTGTGTACATCAAGATGAACTCTAAGCTTCCTGGTCTATCCATGCAGACTGTCGTGACGGAGCTCGATCTTACCTACCGCCGTCGTTTCTCTGACCTCAAGATCCCCGAGGCCTACGAATCCCTGATCCTGGACGCTCTCAAGGGTGACCACTCAAACTTTGTCAGAGACGATGAGCTCGACGCGAGCTGGAGGATCTTCACCCCTCTCCTGCACTATCTCGATGAGAACAAGGAGATTATTCCCATGGAATATCCATATGGTATGTTCGATCATCATTTCTTTTGCAACCGATGATAGGGTTGACTAACAATTGAGGCTCTAGGTTCGCGTGGACCCGCCGTTCTCGATGACTTTACCGCATCCTTCGGATACAAATTCAGCGATGCGGCCGGTTACCAGTGGCCATTGACCTCGACAGCTCCCACTCGGCTATGAGGAGTTGGAATTTCAACGATGGATGAGAAGAGGAAAAAAAAAATATAATGAGAGACAAATAATAAAAACGAGAAGCATGTTAAAATGATAAAGGCTAGGCGGTTCTTCATGTTACTTTACTATTGCAATACGGTGAGGGAAATCCTGGGTTTTAACATGGCAGAAATGAAATAAAATACATCTCAAGAGACGCTAGTCGAGGATATTTTGATCTGCTAGAGCTGACAACTGATCGCAAGCGATGGGATATGGACAGGTTTTCTGCTTTTTCTGCTTTTCTGGGGTTAATTCGACGATCATCAGATAAACATGGTTGGCCTTTTACTAATGGATGGATAATAGAAATGGCACCAAAAGCTCCATTCATTTGGAGATATCCAGATTCTTCTGGTTATTTCATTATGTGTAGAATGTAATATTGGGACCTGTGATTTACTAGATGTGGTTAGTTTTGCCGTTCCCGGCCTAGCGCTCCAATACGCTGTCACGTAACCTCTCCCTCCATCGCCTTGACATAAAAGACCCGACCTCGCTCTTTCGACCTCTTTTTCTCCTTCTTCCCCTTCCTTCAACTCCTCTATCTTGCACTCATCGCCGCCCCTTTTCTTTCACTCTGGGCCCCACCGACCACTGCGCCTTGGATTTCAGCCCGACGCACTGCCCCTTTCATTTCACCGGAGATGCCGCTCGAACCGACGCTCAGCTCGTTCTCGCTCCTTGAGCTGGAATGGCAGTCGCACAGGAGCAGAACCACTAGGATAATCCAGCCCGCAGCGGCATCGTATGAGTTGGCGTCGATACTCCTACTCCTTCCCCCAAGGAAGTGACTATGCACCATGCTACGAAGCTATCTAGGTCTCCCTCTTCCTGTGCGCCTTGCTCGTCCCTGATCTTACCGGCCTCCACATCCACATCCACACCCACATCCACATTCTACAACGTGCCGGCGTATTCTTGACGCGGCATGTCCCGCTCCGTCGGAGGCATCTGAGGTTACATTGCACTGCCCCCGGCGTCACAGAATGGCTCTGGTTGTCTGGCCGCCAATACCATTGCGCCCATGTGTCGTCATCGTCGGTCGCTCCGGTCCCTCCACACCCAGTCGATGAATATTCGAGAGCACGGCCCGGTGATATAGGCCAATAGCTAAAATACCGCGCGCCCCTGGCCTCGGTCAATGCTGCATCTTACGGCCAATGTCAGCATTACGCTCAAGATGAGGCATTTTAGCCCCCGGCCCGCCGCCTCGCACGGCAATCGGTCGGCCGATCGTCGAGCTTGCGCGCGTCGAGGGGCATTCGCGCATCGCTCTTTCTGGACTATCGCCCGAATGGAGCGGGGCTTCAAATCTGCCTTGTGGGCGCAAATCAAGGGCGAAGGCGTTGGCAGCCCTGGCTGATGGCGTCCGTATCAGTTCGGAACTGGGAAGCACCGGGATCGAACTGGTCAGCGCATGTGAACGACCGGACTGTCTCGGCCGCTATACGTGTCAGCCAGTGAATGCTAGGTCTGCGAGAGTTGACCATGTAACAGTGACACTCCGTTCATTCACGATGATCGTATTGCTCCACGGTGGCCATGTCGAAACTCAGGAACAATCTCTGAACCTGAAGACCTCGCCAGGCGACCTCGTGCAAACATCCATTCCCGTCAACCTACACAATTTTCCCTGCCGTCGTTCGCGTTCCGCAGCCCAGCTAGCCCCTGTCAATGAGTGCGCCTTGTCGCCGAGCCCCGTTGACTTCGTGATCGATTGGCCGAGAGGATGAGATAGATCGATGGGAAAGCAAGGATTTACTCCTCCAGCATGAGGTCATGCGGACTGGAAATGAAGAGGGAACTATTGTCTCCATGTCGGTGCGCCCTGCACGTTTTGTCTTTGGTCCTGGACCACGGAACGACTGGCAGGCAGAGCTCTATCGACCCGGCGGTGGCAACCAGACGCAGCGGATGCGCAGACATGCGTTCCCCAGAAATAGCAACAGCGATCTGCAGTGTGGCTATTGGATCGAACGGATGGGCGGACGAGTCATTCGTGCGGTAGTGCCCTGCACGGTGCATCAGTCACGGAATCGATTGGCAGGCAGGTCTCGTCTGGATGCCATCCTGCGGGAGCTTTTGCTCTCTGAGCTTGAAACTTCTCCGAGCGAGTCCACCTTAGCGTACAGGCTGAGCAAGGCGTGATCGGTCTGACGAGAGGTATAAAGCCATGTGTCTTGCACGCCGTCTTCGTGAAAAAGCAGTCAAGAATCCAATTTGGCCATTTCAACCAAGTGCTCAGTTTCCCTGCATTATCTAATACTTATTTGTTTCCACCTCTTCTACCGGTACAAGTCAATATGAGCTCTTTTACAGAAAAAGCACACGAAACCTGTGGATGGCCTCAAGTGGTCGTGCGCGACTCCATCGTTTCCCCCGAGTTAGGCACGCAGGCCAATCCCATCTTGATCGGAGATCTGGCTCCATTGGGCTCGGCTTCCAATCCCATCGTGATCCATGTTGACGAGGGTTGGTGCCGTGATGAGACCGACCAGCTTGGTTCCGATGCCGACACGGAGATCATGGCTACACCGGAATTCTGGGGGACGTTGATCGGTGGAAACTTCGCCGTCCCTGTAGACGAAAGTGCAGCTGTCGATTCGTCCTCTGTCCGTGCGTCAACCAGATCGCCAGTCTGTGAGGATCCAGAATGCCTTCAGCCATTCGAGCAATCAATCCCGAACTGTTTCTACTTTGATGACAAAGCACTTAAAGTGACCGAGGATTCGTTTCACGCGTCGCAGAATTTTTCGGGTCTTGAGACCGCAAGGAGTGAGAACGTTGCGAATGGCCACGCAGGTACGCTTAGCCGACGACTATTCGTGGCTGTTATACTAACGATTTTAGAAAGCGAGGAAAGCACGGAGAAAGGCAAAGTTTTTGAGGCCGAGGAACTCAGGGAGGCTCGCAGTGTGCCTGAGACTTCGTCGATGATCCGCGACGCTGTTCCACAAGAAATAACAGACCAAACTGATACTTTCCTTGGGAAAGGCCTTTCACGTGACTCCTATGATGTGGGATCGGCGAAACGCGTGGGATCGGCGAAACGCGGATTATCGCATGAAACAGGAGATAATATGAACCAAATCAAGTGCTTAGGCAAAGCAGCCTCGGCTTGGGATTCTTTCATATCTACTACCATCGGCGATGAACAAGCCGCGATCTACGATCATATGGATCACTGTCAGAATGCCGGTTGTCTACACGCTAGGGCTTTTTATGATGAGATTCAGTCCCCTCGTGAGTCATTCCGTGCTATACATGTTCAATCCGGTCGCTGAGACTTGATGTTACAGAAATCACGCTGCCAAGCAACTCAAATAGAACCAAACAGCCACCAGGACGAGACGAAGGAGGCCGCGTGACCATGCGATTGCATGTCCCAGAATTCCAGAAGGGGGCTATATGGCCAAAAGAATTTTTAGTCAACCGAGTGATCATCCGAACAGCCTTCTTTTCGCCACATTCATCTTGCAACCTAGAGATTTGCAAGCAAGACGATGTCCTCTTCGGACGAGGTGTTGTGCTCGTCCCTTTGAAAGGAGAAGACCCAAAGTGCTTCCTCACCTTCTCCCCTAAAGTTCGCCAGGACGATCACGGTACTAATGTCACTGCATCTGGAAAGTGGTCAGATGGCATTGTGATGATTGAATCGGTCGTTCCGGAATGGAAAAAGGGAGCCAATTGGCGACACGGCTTCATCGGACGAGTTTCTATCGAACTTTACAAAACATGGCCCCCTTCAGACTCAGAGTATGAGGAACGTGAAGACTTCTTTGGAAGAATTGTTCTGAGCACTCACTCGGATGCGGCGGACCCAAGATGCTTCCTCACCTTCTCTTCTGAGCAGTCTTCAGCCAATGGCAAGCCTCATTCGCCTGCATCTGGTAGAGGCAACGTTTCGCAAGCGGGGGGTTTTGACGACGCACCTGACCCTTCGATGACTGGCGACGTTATTACTCAGGAAACAACAGACCAAGCTAGTACTTCTGCTGGGCAGAACCTCTCGCAGAGCTGCCATAATGCGGGATCAGTGAAACGCAAATCATCACACGACGGTATTCGTTCTGAACTCAGACGATCGGAGCGATTGACCAAAAGAGCTAGAACCTGACTGCGATAGCTCCTTTCTTCGTGTATTCATTCTTTGCAATCCATAGCAAATACGCACTTCTCGCCCATTCTCTCCTTTCTGCCCTAGCACAGCACACTTCATTTCACTTACAGAAACTCTCGACGCCATGCATATCAGCCTTGATAACATTAACTTCTACGGTCAACCCCCTCCTGTAAAATCCCCGCCGCGTGCCGTCCCTGTTTCCTGCTGGAGGCCATATGAGACTCCTTGGAACGAGCCACCCTAGCTTGTCTAGGAGGAAGGGATGGACCATGGGCGCTGAGCGATGTGAATCCCGACATGGAATGGGACTATTTTCTCGCCTAGCGTCAGTCTCGAGCGCGGATGATAATGGTGCATGCAACTTCCGTGTGGCGATGAGCGCTGATATAGCGGTGCTGCTTGGCGGTGTTTTAAGAAGTGATTTCGGATACCTTATAAACACTTCTTGACCCTTCTCGCCTTTCTCTGTCCGAGCATCCTTTATTTCCCTTCCAAAAGAATCTTGACGTTATGTATATCAGCCTTGATAACATTAGCTTCTACTCTCAGCCCCCTCCTGCAAAGTCCCCGCCATGTGCCTTCCCTGTTTCCTGCTGGAAGCCATATGAGACTCCTCTTGCTCCACGAGCCCCTTCACATGCACCCCGACTCAGGCTGCCCTCCCCTGGAAGGACGATTACCCTAGCTTCTGATGCTAGGCCAGATGTATCCCCGGGATTTCTGGCTCCCGTGAGGGAAGATCCCGAATTGCGTTCAGTTCTCAATGAATTTGATATCGAAATAGAGAGGATAGCTATGGCCCAAAACGGCCAAGTCGCGCACGAGTCAGATCTGGACATGCACCACGACTCTGGGCTCCTGAATGGAACTGTTGCCGATGTGCCTCAAAGTCAGCGCACTTCTTTGGCTATAGGTATATCGGACTACTCATGGAGCCGTGACTAGCGATCTTAACTAACACAGAGGATCCAGACCGGCGCCCTTCGTTAGAGACTGCTAGTGACTCAGATCCAGCTGTTATACCAGCAGAATCAGATTTGCGTCCCTCGGGTAGGCGCGACTATCATCTCTTTGTTCGAGTGATTTCCCTAACACATAATAGGCCCGCCCATTACCTCAACAGACAGATTGGGATTGCCTCGAGACAGTACCCCGTCGTTAGGAACTTACGACGAGACCGACGGGAATCCTACTTCGTCCGAAGTCAGGTTTACTTGCGCATGTTTCTCGCCCCATCACCGTCGCCAGATTTTCTGGAAGTCGGCCCCCCCAGGCGGGGTCTAGCCCTGAAACCATCATACGTGACGAATCTGTCGAGACCGGGCCAGAAAGCTGCGGAGATCCGGGGGGAGACCTTAGGGATGGGTTGACCACAATACAAAGTGTCCAGATGAATAGTTCCTCGGCTCCCCGAGAGGCTAGCTCGGATAACGATGAACGAGGCAGACTCACCGAGGAGAGTCAGGCGCCTGCATCCCCCCGGTTCGGACGGCAAACTCGTCCGGTTGAACAATCGAAGGTCCCTCTAACTAGCACCCGTTCCCTTCGTCCGCGACCAAATGCGGAGTCCACCCGGTTCGAGCGATTACCTGCCGTTTCCGTGGTCATCCCAACCCGTCGAACCGAATTCGTAGCAAGTACCAAGACGAATGCTCCAACCAGAGCACGACGTTATGGCAATCGCAGCGGCAGCGACAGCAGCAATCTCAAGAAGGATCGATCCAGTCCTAAGGCAAGAGGATGTTCACGGAAAAGACCGAAGAGGGCAATGGAAAACACCTCCGCCTCGACTAATGATATCGTCGGGAAATGCACTGGCCAGTCCCAACTCCCTTCAGATGGTAGCTTTAGCAGTCACCCTGGGTGAAACACAAGAGATCTTCGGTCGCGGAATTCTCCGTATTCAAACTCATGGTCCTCGACGTGCTTATTTCATGACGTTCCTTCCAGAGGTTTCTCACCGCCCGTCCATGATATCACCGTCCAAGATGCCTCCTGATCAGTCTTCACCCCTAACGATTTCTCTGAGAATACATCCTCGCGACAAGTGGCATGCAAGAGACGTCGAAAGCGGACCGTGTCCACAATGTGTGAAGATGAAGACGAGTGATCGACCAGGCACTCGACCAATTCGGCGCGAAAAGGGACTGGGCGACCCCGACAAGCTGATCACTTGCTGCCTGGACTCTGGTTGCGTCATGACACTAATCGATACCAAGCTCGCCGCCATGTTACCATACGAGCCAGTCACCATACCTGCCATCCCCGTTTCGGGCATTGGATCCCAGCATATTAGCAACCAGTATGTCAGGGTCCCCGTCTACTTCATTGGTGACAAAGCTATGGGTCGCGTGTGGATTGAGGCCCATATTGTCGACGACCTCAAGGCCAAGTTGCTCGTCGGAACGGATGTAATGGGACCGGAGGGATTCATCCTTCACATCCCAAGATCCCAAGCGATCATTGAAGCCTGCGATAATCTCGTGTTCCCAGTTGCCTTCCATGCTAAGGCAAATCATTTCCGCCACCGCCCAGTCTACGCGGCTGAACGCACCGAGATTCCGCCACACACCACATCCTATGTCCCGGTCAGGGTCCGTGCCAAGCTTCCCGAGAATCGAGACTTTGTTATAGACGGACGATCAACTAGGTTACAAGAGCTACGGAAGGATCCCCGCCAGAATTACATGTCTGATGGTAGTTGTTAGGACTAGCTTACTGCGAGTCCGGAGATGGGTTGTGGATTAGAGTGAAGGTCCCAAGATGGCTCTGTATTCTGGAAAGAGACTAAGACTAGGGACCGGGTGTGCAGGGTTCTGCAGGAGCCGTAACAGTAGTCTCAGGCTCCACGTATATTGGGATACGGCCCTACTCACCTTAAAGCTGGAGAGTAATTAAAAATAACAATAACTTGTTGAATTACTAGAAATAGTGAAACTTCTGTTCTTTTTTTTTGAATGCTGTTCATTGACTCATATTTGAATTGTTGAACAACGAATAGTATAGTTGACGGGAAAAGAGTGCCAAGCCGGAAATTATCGAATGACTGGCCCGCCTAGACAAAGGGTGAGGGATCAGATTGTCCGCCGGCACACCGGAAATTGAAACGAAAAGGATCACAATTACGCCCATTTGCTCCGCCAAAATTATTCCAGGGGCCCAACTGGGGCTTTAAGAGTCCGAGGGTTGTCGTGTACCACGCCTTTGATGTGATCTTCAAGGAAAGGAGTTGGCTTATGCCCATTTCCGAAGTGTAATGCTGTAAGTCTCTTGGCTAGCTTGAAGTCCTCGGGTTTGTGTCGATATATTGTCCAGGAACCACTTCTTCGAGATAGACGTAGCAGATACACAGGTAGAACAATTTCCTCAATATGGGCTTTGTCATAGTCATACTCGTCATTGTTGAAGTCGATGGCGAAATAGGTACGTCGCGACCAAACTTCCACAGCAAGTAGCCGCAAGTTGGCTTTCTTGTCCCAGAAAGAGACGAAGTCGCTGATAGTCTCACGTGTCGAAGCCAGATAATCCTCGCAATTCAACTTTTCGGTAGGTAGTTCGCCAAGGATGCGGATCGACTTATGCTCTTCCAGAGCATCAAGCACAATTTGGTTCACTTTCTCCATTGCGATCGACAGACTTTTGTGTTCTCTGTATTCGAGGTACCGCGATGATGCGAGGCTTGATGGTGGTCGAAAGTTGCTAGAAACCAAGTAAACATAAACAGCTCACGAATCCAGGATCCTCTCGCTTTATAAACACAAAGTAATCTATGCACGGACCACATAAGCGGTGAGGCTTGCGGTCGCCGGACCAATGAATTTTGCGTTACGGAGTAGAATGCGACGAACTGGAGAACTGGTTAATTACCACCTAAGACCCTTGCAGGTATTTGATAGATTTGTGTCCATCAGGTCGTAAGACCCAGACTGACTTCATAGCTTGTTTTGATAGATTCCTTCGCCTGCCTCTGGTGAACCCAGTCTATATCCTTCTCCTCTCTCTCCTTCGTCCCCATAGGTTTAACAGTAGGATAGACTTTCCATCGTCTGCCCGACTTTCCCAGTATTTGTATGGAGTTCGAGGCAAACTTGGAACTACGGTGTAGTAACACACCTATCACGATGATACAAACTCACGAGAGTGTTTAATTGCTCTTACCCCTCTTCGATCAATTATCGGATTCTATCTTCAGTTGTACCCAGTAAATCAATTCCTCGTCCTGCTGGAATGTCTTATCAGGGTGGTTAAGTAGCGCAATTTAACACAAACACGTGGATGTTCCTAGGATGTCTACAACCCATTCAACATACCACTTAATCTGCCATGCAGTGACTCGTTACGAGTCTTACATTTGACATTCGAAGAAAAGATAGCAGAAAAGCGGCTCGTCATACAGTAAGTTCGAGTGTCAGGTTTTAGTGAAACCGCACGGACAAGTACTAGATGTGCCCAATAGAGAGAGTGGTTGATTAATGCATGGTTAAAAGCTAAGATCGAGTTTCCTGTGATCATCAGATAAACAGGCGATGGGATTTGTAATCCTACGACTCCCCATCCTGGGACCCTCTCTAACCTGGGCACGTTCGTTGCCTGGAATTGACCATCCCATGATGAATTCTATCACAGGATTGACTATCCTGGGATTCGTCCACTCCCGGAATCGATACTCCCAGGATATGGTGGACGTGGGACCCGTCAGATCCTGTGCGCCAAGCCACACGACCCTTAGAGACTGAAGCCCGCCGTGGAGATATACCCGAGGGTTTAGGTCCCTGGCGGGCCTAGGCATGTGGTCTGACCACCTACGAGGTCGGAGGCCTTAGAGCAGAGGGCCTGGGTGGTGTGCCCAAATACTGACGGCCAGTGTCACAAGGTCGGAAGCAGCAGCCCGGGGCCATCCGACCAAGGATTGCCAGACCAGGTACCCCCGACCGACACGGCCATCAGATGCTGGTCGTACGACCAGCTCGACCGCAAGACCGCCAACTGGCGACCTCGCCGGATGTGAGTCCCCAGCGGTCATCTATCTACATGCTTGCGACCCCGCTGGTCGGCCGGACCGCCAGAGTATCTTGGAGGCGCTACAACTCCTCTTCCTCTTCCTCTTCCTCTTCCTCTTCCTCTATGACTGGCCCGGCGGTTCCAACATTCTCGAGCAATTGTGTCACCGAGGCCACCAGGTTCCGCGTCACTGCGAGGCCCCGTCCCAAACCCATGAGGACCGTGAAACTTCCGTCGTCGATCGCCGCGCGGACACACTGGTCCACAGCAACTTTCCGTAGTGAACGATCATAGAAATGGACCTCCTGCTCCGGGTCTCGGGCATACCGCTCTGCGATGGCCTGCGCCTCAACTGGATGATCGGAATCCACAGACACCATGTCCCTCCTCGTCCATTCCCCTTGCTGGTAAGCGCGAAAGGTGATTGTCACGCGCCGTCCTGGTGACGAACCGCTAGCAGGACTTTGATTGATACTACCAATCACACCTGTGCTGACGGGGTTTGTTATGTCCCGCTGGGTGGCATCGAGCTGGGTGACTTCTCCCTGCACGCGAGCCGCGACATCGACCGCTCGTCGCCGGGAAGACAAACCGGCTCGTGACGCCTTGGACGATCTCCCCGGCTGAGCCTGCTTTGGTTTGACTACCTTGGATGGTTTCGTGGCCTTCTGGTTGCGCCGGGCAGCGACCGCAGGAGGACGGTCTCCTTCAAAGTCGTCCATTTCTGTGTCCTCCGCCTCTTGCATAACATGCGGAGTATCAAAGAGGAGGTCCTCGCCCTCCTGCCTTGCAATGGCTTCCCGTTGGGCCTGCTCTGGATCGGCCAGAACGGCGGGATATGGCTCAGCATCCTGGGGAGAGACCGCAGCTGTTTCGGCCATGTTCCCTCCCGCTTCGTCGCCGCCCCCATCGCTACCCCATAACTCCTCAGCGATGGCAGCATCTCGAGCGCCTGCCCGATTGACCTCTCGACGCGTCGTCTGATTCTTCCTCGGCTTACGGGCGGCTCCTGGTTGATGTGCCTGCGGACCGATCTTCGGACGCCGTTGGGGAGACCGGGGTAGATTCGTACCGGACAAATTGCTTCCGGCCCATCCCTCTTCGGTGCTCTGCGCGATGGGCTCTAGGGGCAAGGGGCGGAGGGAGGCTTCGTCCTCAGGGCGCGCAACGCTTGTGGCATCGGCGGGAGGTACACCAGTATCACGCTGGCTGCCTTCGCGCAACTGCGCGATGAGGCGGGGCAAATCCGCCGGGATTTCGGTGACACGGCGGGCGACAGCATGGGCTAGAGATGCTTCTAGCAGTGCTGGTGCATCTGCTTGCTCCTGCGAGTGTCGCTCTTCCTGGACAAGTTTTTCAACCTGATCGGCGATTGACTCTCTGCCCTGTGTCAATTGCTCCCCGCTTATTCCTTCTGCACCATCCGACGGCGGGATTTGTGAGGAGGCGGGTTTGTCTCCTTCGCTGTTTCGCTGTTCTGGTGGCTCCGTTTGGGCAAGGTGTCGCGCGTCATTACCAGCAGCGTCGCGCTGGGGCGCACTCGTTAATGTGCCATCCTGGTTTACGGCATGTGGTTCTTCGGCCGGCTGTTCCACTCCCGCGTGTTCCCCGATTGGTTGCAACGGTTCTGGACTGGGCCAGTGCTCTGCGCTTGGGCCCGGCTCGGTGGAGTTACCGACGGTAACTCGTTCCTCTTCTGCGGAAACTGTCCGGGCCGCAACGCGATTGCCTCTCTGTGCAGGATTATAGGGTTGCCAGATGGCGTCTCTATTCCGGTTCCTGCGTATTCTGGGCTGGGTTCTTGACGTGCGTGACGATCGTAATGGCGAAGAGGCCTGCACTGGTCCGCTTGAGCCTGTATCGTCCCCCACTGTCCTCTCTTCTAACCCCTCCCATACACTCCCCCCCACTGGTTCTCCAGGAATCAAAGTCGAAGTCTCAATCGTGGAAAGATTCCCTGCCGTAAAGTCCTCACCTTCCGCTCGTTCTGATCCGTGTGGCCGCGGATCGGTCCCTGTACGCCGGCCAGGGGACCGTGGTGGATTCACATCGCCCGAATCGTCTCCATACCATCTCCCTTCCGTGTCCTGCACGATGGGCTCAGTGCGTAAGGGACGGACGGCGGCTCCGTCTTCCGGATGCGCCGCTGGCGGATCATCGACGGTAGGTACACGCTCATCACGCTGGACACCTTCGCGCAATCGTGAGATCAGACTTGGCAAATCCGCTGGAATTTCGGTCACACGGCGGGCGACTCGGGATGCTTCTACCTGAGACGGAGGATCTGCTCGCTCTAGGGGATGTCGTTCTTCCTGAAGAAGTTCTTCAACTTGGTCGGCGATTGCCTCTCTGTCATGTGCCACCTCCCCAGTTATTCCTTCTCCAGGATCCGTCGATGGTATTGGTGAGATGTGCTCCTCGCCTTTGCGGTTTCGGTGTTCTGACTGCTCCGCTTGGGCAAGGTATTGATCGTCATTTCCAGCAGCTTCGCGCTGGGGCGCATCCCTTGATGTTCCAGGGGATGTGCCTGGTTGTTCAGCCACAGGATGTGGGCCGACTTGGGTGACCATGTCCGGACTTTCGGCCACCGACGAAGCTCTTTGAGAGGCATCGTTAAGGGTGTGTGGTTCTTCGGCTGGCTGTGCCACCTCCGTGTGTTCCCCGATTGTTTGCAATGGTTCTGGACCGGGCCGGTACTCCGCGATTGGGTCCCGGTCTGTGGCATCGGTAACTCGCTCTCCACCTGGGGAAACGGTCCTGGCCGCGCGGCGATTGCCTCTCCGTGCAGTGTCATAGGGTCGCCAGATTCCGTCTCTATTCCGATTCCTGCGTATTGGCCCACTCGGCCGTGTATCGTCGCCTCCGACGTCGCTCTCGTCCTGTCCTTCCGGCATCTCTCTTTCGGTTGGTGTTCCAGGAATCGACGTCTCAACCGCAGAGAGATCCCTTGCCATAGAATCCTCACCCTCCGCTCGGTGCAAAATCTCGTTTTCGTCTATTTCTGTGCAGTTATCCTCTCCCGCCCCGCCCTCTCTTCTTTCGTTAGTGGCTGGCTGATCTTCTGCGTCAGAGCTATCCCAATGGTCGGTAGACCCACCCGCAGCGGGAGGAGATCCCCTTCCTGCGGAGCTATCTGGAGACGGCTCTCTGGCCGGAGACGGACTGTGCATTGCTGTCGGCGGCCGCGAAGGCTGTTGACCCTGCCGCCGCCCTTCCGGTTGGTGTTGGCGAGTTTCCGACAGTCCCTGACGGCTACCTGATGGTCCTTCACTCAGACCGCTTATCGACATATCCTCAGCGTACGGTTCGTTTGCGGGTGTATTGTCACGTGGAACAAACAAGGGCGAAGAAGGCTCGCTGGCCGATGACCATGCTGGCGGAGTGCGAGGCATGTATGTCTGGGAGGATGGCTTGCCGAAAAAGGCGTAGTATACGCTCCGTCTTACTTCTAAGGACGACAAGTTCCTTTGCCTCGACGTTGCCGAATGTAGCTGGTCCAAGAAGAGATGCGGGCGGTCCAGCGGCTGAGCATGTTCCGGAGGAATTCCATATCGATCTTTCAATTTTATCGCCCGACCAGCGGTAAGTGTCATTGGCGGGCCTTCGTTCGGAATAGCGCGAGCAAAACAACTAGCAATCTGCTCGATCAAAGACTCGAAGGTTTCCCTGTCGTAGTGGAAGTGATCAGGCTTCCGAGCTTTGAGCAGCGCGGCCCGAGCGATCTGCCGGTCAGGCGATTGCTGGAGGATTGCGCTAATCTGCGTGGTCCGAAAGCCCAGCTTCCGAGCAAGAGTAGCCATATCATGAATCACGCTCTCGTCCGCCTTCGCTCGCGCCTTGGCCCGGGCCGGGTTGGCAGCCTGGCCGCCCCGGATATTCTTGGCCATGTCCGGGTAATGTCGCATAGCATACAGCCAGATCTGGCGGTATCCCAAGGACAGTCGTTCGTCGTTCGACCCCGGCTGTCGGCGGAACGTCGTTTCAGACGTCTGGATGAGACAATCTGTGTCAGCGGGATCGGGTCGAAAACTGTGCACTAGTGCGCGCCGAATGGTGGGGTGCTGCTTGTTCAAAGCAACCAGCCGTTTGACAGCATTGGCACAGACTTCCAAGTACAAAACGTCGCGGAAAAAGGTATGGAGGGACGGGATGATGCCGTCGCACGTCTCGTGCGACCGTAGGCGCCCCCAGATCGCGGCACGTTCCGAGCGGCTGAAGTTGCAAAACACTTCCCCGGTGAGGATTTTGCCTTTCACGATCTTCCGATCAACTGTAGACGCCCGAGGAGCATACAGTTGCAGTGTGTCTACCGTATGTAGGTCGATTCGGGCCATCTGGGCACGGTCATGGTTGACCAGCGTCGCCCAAAAATTCTTCACATGCTTCAAGTAGTGGATCACCTCCTACCAAGGTCAGAGATCAGGCGACAGCGACTGAGCGTTAGACTAACTTCGTCACACTTCAGCGCCATCACGGTGTTCAAGGAGCCCAGGCTCATCCCATTCCAGAGCCCTGGGATTGCGAGCAACGCATCAAACGCGGCACAGAGGTAGGTATTGTCCGGGGACGTGAGTCGCCGTAACCGCTTGGCTTTGTTCGGCGATAGCCGGGACCACCAGCGATTTTGAAAGAGCGCGTTGCTTTCGTGTTGGTATTGACGGATCTTCCGGTACACCTCCCCATCGGTTGGGGGCTTCTCATTCGCATATTCATCGACGAGGGCATTCCGTAGGTCGGGGCTAATATCTGCAGGCCAGGGTCAGAAGAGATGGGAACACAGCACCATGGAGATTCAAACCATCCAGGTATAGGTCGACCGTCCACCACCGGTCGGAGGGGGACAAGAAATCTTCGGCTGCTTTGAGTCGATGTTGTCCATGGAGGCATTTGACCTGTCGGCCACGAAAGCCCAGGCGTGGATACTGTTGTTGGCGAGACTTCAGTTCCTCCAAAGTCAGTCCCGTGGCGTGGCATGCTCTCTGCAAGTGTTGCCTGGACACCACTGCAGTCACGTGGTTCCGTAGGTCGAGGCGGTTACACCCGTCCTTGGCAAAGATCTCTCGTAATCGCTCCACATTTCTGTGGTCGATCTCCCGGCTACGCAAAGGCTGGAGAGAGATCTGGTCGAGATTGACTTTGGCCGTCCCTTGGTATTTAAGCTGCCGCTCTGTGGTTAGTCGGTGTTCGGCATCCGTCAACATCAACTCCATAGCTAAGGAGAGAAGTGGCTTTGATGCTCCTGGTCGGAAGTCTTGCGTGGAAATGGAGGTATTTAAGCTGGTTGCGGTGGATAAAGTTCAGCGCTGAACTGCCACGGATTTAGAACAACTTCAGCCCTTCAGCGCTCTACCCATTACCGTCCACTCCTCGTTCTCATAAAAGCGTCGTCCTCCAATCTCCCCCATGGATGTCTCGTCTGACATTAGGTCTAGACATCCTACATCATGGCTAAGCGCGTCACCCAGATATTCACCGAGGAAATTGCAGCGCCTGGTCCTTCGGCACCCACCCCAGTGCCTAGACAGACGGAGTCTCAGCCTTTAGGCACCCATAAACTAACGAAGGGGGTGAAACCACGATCGCAGCAAGACCTGTCCAAGAATGTCCTGCGCGACCATGGGCGAGACAACCGTCGAGGTGAGGGTCTGGCGGTGCATTCGCTGGCCATCCAGAGAGGCTGTCCCTGGGACACATTGAAAGATCTATTTACCTGCGATCTTGCCGGCCCCGTATCTCTTGCCATCCACAAAGAGGACCCTCGCGAAGTGATCGCTGTTCGTTCTTTCTCCAGGGACAAAGCAGACATCTGGCTGCAAGTCCTTCGGAAGACCAAGCATCCCAATGTCATCTCTGCAAGGGAGATTTTCAAGGATCATGGGACGACCTACTTCATCGTCGATGACCTCCCTCTGACTTTGGAGCATGTAGTCGCCTGCGATATCTTCCCGTCTGAGCTTCAGCTGGCTTCTATCCTCATACAGGTATGGGTACACAAGTCAAATCATAGCCGATACTGACATCATCCCTGGAAGGTCCTTGATGGGTTAGCACATTTGCTGGAATGCGGCTTTGAACATGAATCCTTGACGTGTTCCAATATTCTTCTCGGGCAAGACGGGGTCATTCAAATCGGTATGTGCGCCAATCATTTGGATACATCTTGCTCATGATCCCGGACAGCGGCCTTGGAGCACTGCATTGAGCGCCAGCCGAATCAATCCCAAGCGAGGCCTCTCCGCGCTTTGACCAACATCACCACGCTTCTCATGCAGAAGTATTTGAAGCCGGATGGTGTGATTGGGATCGACAGTACGCGGTGGCAGTCAGATCCCCTAGGATTTCTGTCCGCTACGGCATCCGTGGCGACAATCCAAGAATTGAGAAAGGTTTGTTACCCTACTGGATTCAGAGCCGCTAAAATCTTACGGGTAAATAGCACTCCCTTATCACCAAGCATCGCTGCGCTGCAGGAGCATTGGTCGGGCTTGCCCGTCTCTGTCTCATCACCACGCGTACATTCATACTGAAACCATGGTCTCAGGGAACCAAATAACGGAAACAGCCTGGGATTACGTGACTTAAGAGGGCCCGGTGTCTTGTCAATTATATTGTTAGCTTGCATTTCCTGCTTCTATCTAAGAACGTGTGGCCATCGATGGCCGAACCAATAAGTCTACGGACTGAAAATCTAGTAGTACGAGGCGGACCAAAGTAGAAGAAACCACCGCACTAGGTCCAAAGCTGGCAAACCACAAACGAGTGGGGCAGTGATAGTCACCAGATAGTCAATAATCTGGGAGAAACTCAGCTATCTTCTTCTCTGCAATAGGCTCGACGTCTATCGCCATCCAAGTCTCTCCAATCTGTTGGCGGGACAAGGCTTTCTGGTCCGATTCATAGGCGCACTCTAGTTCAGCTTGTCTGACAGTGTCAGCATTGCTGGCTTCAAGAACCGGGCGAAGCTCGGATGTAGTCGCTCCAGAAGCTATTGCCTTAAACACTGGTTCCCAGCGACCAAATAAGTTGACGCTGCCTGGTCGAGTGCGCAAGATCAGCGATATAAAAACTTGTAGTTGCTCTTTTTTCGAGCTGGTTATGATTCTATGAACGTGAGTTAATCCAAGCACAGTGAACCTCTCGGGAAGGGCGTACTCAGTCTCCAAGATACCACTAGCATGCGTCAAGATACCAGAACCTAAACACGCCGCATGTAGCCACCATCGTTCTCCTCGGCGCTTGTGATAGCCAGTGATGTTGTCACGACGGGATTTCATGAGCTTCGGGTCTTTTGGCTCCTCGGGGCACTCGTTTAGGATAAGTGTGGCGACGGACCCTGTCATATGTTTTTCCAGCCATCTATAGTTGAGATAAAACAGTATCTGTCCAATACGCTTGGCGAGAAGACTAAGAGGTGACCTTTTCTTCGCGGCCTCGAGCGTGCGATAGTAAATCACAGCACCCTCGAGACCTCTCCATTGAAGCGGAAGGCCAAGGGCTTTTAAGGCCGGCGTGTCGTCCTCTCTGTGATCCAAGAGGGGCTGCAGCAGCCTGGTACAGTTATCCAAGTGAAGTCCAGCTTCAGCTTTAAGGGTTGATGTGATTTGGTCATCCTCCAAGGATCCATTGCCGTCTTCACCAAACCTGCACGAATGCAGCAGTTGTCGCTTCGTCTGGCTTGAAACGTTGGAATCCAGCGGGGCCATTGGTTCGTCTCCGGGGGGAGAGTTGATAGATGATGTGAAGGGTGTCGGATAAGACGAAGGCGTAAAGGGGCTGTCAGCAGATCGCGGAGTATCCATGGATTGGTATCGTGAGAGGCCGTGTCCAGGAGCCGGAGGGGAAAGCGGCTGACCCCCTGGGGGTGAATTGACAGAGGAATGAGGTGTAGGGTAAGAAGACGCATCTGTACTGGATTGGGGAGGGGTCACTGGTTCCTGGCAAAGAGTAACATCATGCGGATGCTCGGCGGATGTGCTGTATTGGTTCAGAAAGTAGTCGTATTGTTCAAACAAGCGATCGAATCCGTCACCGGCGGTCGCGTCATAAGAGGGGTTTAAGTTGTAGTTACCTATAGTGTGCCGAACCGAAGGTCAGATGGAAGAAAGATGGAAAACTAGTGCCATGGAAGGGAGGACACACCCAGTGGTTCAGACGAGTCAATATTGACAGGCATTTGATTCTGCAGCAGGTCAAAACGTTCGATCATGCCGGCGTCGCAGAGCCATCCAAATAGGCATTCCATTTCTTCTTTCCCCAGTTTCCGGATCTCATCCAAATCAACACCGAAGTCGTGCGTAAACTGGCGAGATGTGAGAATACTTTGGGAGAATAGTCGGAACTGACTAACCTTTCGGAGATCCGTTGCGCTCATGGTAACCATGCCTGCACCAGGATCCTACAAGCGATGATGAGCGGTGGGGAAAGTGTAAGTACCCTGGAAATTACCTCAATGCCGACCGAGACTTCGTAGGTATTGAGACACCCAGCTCGGAAATCCGACGAGAGCACCTCTTCCTCTGTCGCCAGATGATGCCATCGAATATGTCCACCTTTTTTGCAACCCCCCAGCACGTCGGACCTCTGCTGCAGAGGAAGTAAAAATAACCGTCGGAGATTCCCGCCGTACCGGTTGACCAACTAAAGAAATGTGAGCGTCTTATCGGAGTTTGAACACAGTCTACACACATCGGCGCGTTCGTCTTCGTCAAGATAAAGCACTTGAGTACGATGAATCTCCAACCAGAAAGGTGAGCAGTTTGGTCTATATCCTTCGACGGGATGAGGGAGCACTTACAGGAAGGCCGAGCCAGAGGTAGAGCATTATAGCGGACCAGCCGCAAGAGTAAAAAAATCAATAGGATGAACAATGAAGCGGTCTAGGGTAGCGAGGGAAAATGGTCCCGTGTGAGGTTGCCGGTCGGCAGAAAGATTGGCAGGGAGGGCGGAAGAGCAATCGGAGGAAGAAAGAGTGAATTCATTGTGGAAGGAGAGACGGGGTGGTAGCGTCTATTTATAGAGAAGGGGAGCCAAAATCGGCCGCCAGAAAGGCCTTGTGAAGGTGGTCAAAATGGTCAAAGAAAGGAGCGTCCTCTGACAAGAATCGATGGCCATGGTCTGGAATCGTGGCCCTGGACCGGAAATTTAAATAAATTACGTCAACCCCACCAGCTCCACGCACGCCCAGCGGTTCCTGCAGATCAGAGGGGACACCACAATACAGCGATGCCTCCAGAACGTATGAAAAACAAAAGAAACAGTCCAGTTTCACGATTCCATGACGTTCTCTTCACTTCTACCCGATGTCTCCGTAATTTCTATGGTTATGATTTCAATTCGCTATGCGCTCCTACCATGATCTCCCGCGTTATCACCGACTTCTCAATCACTGGGCTGGTACTCCAACTCGGAAAGCTTTACTCCCTCGTGGAGGTATTCTCGTACGACTCCCCGTATGCGATCCCGAAGCTCATTCGTTGCCGAGACTAGCCAGGATAGTTAGCCAGTACTCCACATGGAAAATCGGAACACCTTACCCATGACCAGCATCCGGCCTTGCTCGTCCCACATGTTCGGCAGTCTTTCGATCTGGTTACCGCTGGCTTCGAGAGAAATTATGCTTTGGTAATCTGGTAATCCCTCGTATAGATAGACTCGTTTGTGGTCCCCCAATAGGAACTTCTTATGGCCAAGGCCGTCCCTGACGTAAATAGAGATGTGGAGTATCTAGACCCATGGATATGATCAGCCTCAGACGGAGTTTCCGCGTTGACACAATACCCACATAGCCTCCATCCACGATATCATCCTTCAAAAGGCGATTCAGTAGGGTCAGAGCTGCGCTCATCTCGTCGATTGATTCTACCTGCCACACTAGATGCAGCCGGCGGATCTGAGAGGTGCAAGTATTGTAACCGTAGATCGCTTTCTTCAGGTATGGTATGGCCCCGGCGACCCCACATCCGCTGGCAAGCAATAATATACTTTCGTAGTGACCAACTTCTTCACTCACTCCATGAGGGCCAGTGATGAGGGCCAAAAAGGAAATGGAGATCCCCTCGCTCTGCTCGTCAGTGGGTGCATAACGGGCGAGATCCGCCGTTAAGCCTCTGCGTGGCTTCACCAGGAGCTCCATGGTATCCTGCTTGCCTTTGGACCACGACATGACGGTGAATGGATGTGTCTGCATCCATGAACATAGACTGACTGACGGCATCCAGAGATTGATATATTGACCGGCTTCCACTCTCACAGGTCGAGGTAAGAGGACACGGACATGGACCGCGTTCACCACACTATCTTCCTCGGTCTTGCTCACGCTAAATGAGACGACGGCCCTGGGAGTGCCGCGGCCCGAGAACAGGCCGTTTCGATATAGGAAAACTATACTCTGTGAGAGTAGGGTCAGCCCAAAAACACCCAAAGCAACCAAGAGATATATTTCGGAGGCATGGCTGTGGGAGGGGAGGTGTTGCCAAGTGCCATAGACAAAGAGCCCAGCGAGAACCTGATGTGCTCGGAGGAAGATCTCGTAACACAACCGTCGAACCGATGGGAGAGCAAGTAGGACAAGCAAGCCCAGTGAAATTGCGGCCTGTTGCACGTCAGTCACTTGGGGTGTCGTATTGGATATCCGAAGCTATACAAGTAGGGCGAAGAGGTTTCGTACTTCCCGAAGAGGGAATGTAAAGTCTTGTGTCTGAAGCGCCACGATTATATGAAACAATAGCAGGGAAATAGCCATCCAGCCGGTAGCACGATGTATCTTGCGACACGACTTCCATGTGATACCTAGAAGATCAGCC
The DNA here is from genome assembly GCA_002976275.1 of Monascus ruber. Taxonomy (NCBI): domain Eukaryota; kingdom Fungi; phylum Ascomycota; class Eurotiomycetes; order Eurotiales; family Aspergillaceae; genus Monascus; species Monascus ruber. The sequence goes on along the minus strand of PSNO01000006.1, from coordinate 2,241,909 downwards.
AGGTAGCTTAAATGGATGGCGGACAAAGGGAACACCAAGTTGACGAGAGCCAACTCTCCAGCCCGGCGACCAGCCCCGGCCAAAGAGTTTATTTTAAAGAAAAGAAGTAAGAGGTTGGCTGCCATGTATGTCAGATGCAGTAACACGCCGGCTCTAGTCCACGGGCCACAGAGACGATGCCTTCGAACGATGAAAGGGAGCGTCAGGTGTCGAGATGCAAAGATACGAAAGAAATCTGCCCAGCTTGTAACGCTAGACAAAGTCTGGACAAAGAAGAATGCAACAAAAATGCCGCCAGCGGCAATCGCATAGATGGCTACAATGTCCATTCTGCTATGAAGGATAGCCAATGTGTATAGCGGGGAAAAGCCTGGAGGATAGGGGTAGGCATGCTGTGAAGAGTAGGCCTTTTTATACGAAAGGAGGCTGAAGACAACGTCCTCGGCGCTGAAGTTCTCTGAAGGACAAGAGGAACAGGCTGCCCTGCCGGTAGGTCAAATCATTAGACCCAAAGATTCTCTAGGTAAGCATTGAGGTAGGTTCTGCCACTACATTCCCAGGAAAGTCAAGATTTAATAGACCTACGGCGTGCCAACCTCTAGTTCCTATTGATGAAGAATCCATTCTGAGATTGGACACTTGCCAGGATGCGAGACCTATGTGGTCGCCGCAGCACGGATGGTGGAACGCCCAGGAGATCTCGCGGCAGATGAGGGCTAAGCCTTTTCGGGTTAGACTGGCACTGGTAAGCTTCAGCGCTTCCGCATCGTTTGACGGATGAAGAGTTACCTTCAGCAGCGCAACCTCCCAGCGCTCCCTTCCCATTATCGAGGAAGCATGGCTCCTATCCGTCGAGCGAATTCTCGTGCAGCGAGTCTCCATCGGTCCTGACCAGCGACCTCGAAAATACACCGCCAACGAGAAAGATGTCCACAGGCGACCTGCATTCAGCGTCCGGTCTACATCTTCAGCGGAAAGGGTAACCTTTTCATCACGTCGCAACGAATATTAATGGCCCTTAGCAACACCCATCGCACCCGTAACACCCCCTCGACTCGTCGTGGCCTTTCCTCGCGGTCAATTCTGGATCATGGATCGTCCCAGTGTCAACCCGTGGGTATTTAAACCTGCCATCTCCTCATGGATGAGAGTTGGGTAAAAGGTTCCTGGCCCATGCACAATGGCAGCGAAACGAAATCTCATCAGCAGACGCCGCTCCAACAGCCTCAGATCAATACGCCAGCAACAGACTCGTCGAAGAAACAGTCTTCTCCGGAAGTCCTTCGAATATTGTCGGGAGTGTGATGCCGATGTCTTCATGATGATACGGCTCAGACACAACGGCCAAATAGTATTTTTCAATTCTGACAGCCAATGGCCTCTATCACGGGAGCAACTGGTAGGTGTCGTCACTATTCAGTAATTATCCGCTGACGAGATAGGCCTCGCATTACCCGAAACCTCAAGAGATAACATGGCACGAATTAGTTGCCAAATATAGTGGCAAGGAGTAAGTACTCGCTGGCAAGTGCATGGCCTGGAGGTTACTACGCGAAGAACACGAGATAGAAGGAGACAACGCGTTTTGGTATGGGACGACCGGTACATTCGTCAGAGCTGACGTGGAGATAAATATCTGTTTCCTCGAGGGTAGAACCATAATATAAGTCCAAATGAACGTGTTGCGCTACCCTGAATGTCAAAATCTCCCAGGCCCACCACAAAGCACCCGCTATGGGTCTTATTCTTGCTTGGAGTGGAGTTTTCGGGACGCTTGATGTCAATTACACAATGGCAAACAGGGATACTATTTCCATGCATGAGAAGCGCTATGAACATTGCCCTCGGACGCCAGGCGAAGCAGGCGCTAGAGTACCAAAGTGAGATCGGCGGATATCTCGCTCAGACTCCTCATGCTCCATGGTCAGCAAATGGGTTGTGAAGCTCGGCTTCGGCTTCGTTTTCCATTTCCTCGGCAAACGACGTCACTGAGAATTTGTGCGAGTCTCTGTCGTACTCAATCCATCGTTCCAACTGTGAACAGTGTTAGACAGAGCGTTTACGTTGTATGGAGGACGTACACTTGAAAGTCTCACTCCTAGCCAGAGACATCTGTGTCTCCTGGATTTCTCGAACGTCTCCGGAGGTATGTTGCGTTCATCTTCTTCCGTTGGGCAATCTTCGAAGAAACCAGGCGGATAAAATAAGTGACTCCAGATTTGTCCGCGAACCAGAGTGTCCTCGGGTGTCCATCCTATGTCGTTGGACCAAGGCATCTGGTCTCCTTCAACAAGCTTATCTTCAAACGGAAATTGAGCAATCCAGTTCAAATATCTGACAAGCTTCCCCCAAGGTATGACGACCTCGGCGTATTTCATGCCAGTGGCCGTCTGCGACAGATACCACAGAAATAACAGGCAGACGTTCACTCCGGGGACTATGTGCTTGTCGTAAATCTGATCAAGGAATACCGACATGGTTTGGAATGCGAAGAAAGATCTGTAGAAGACAAAGCGCGACGAGTCTTGAGCGTCGCCAAGAGCAACAAAATCTAAGACAACCCCCCGAGTATCGCTGGTCCAATTCTGTGGTTGTGTTGATTCTCTATGGCATTCACCTCTTAGGAGGGCGTTGGCACTGCTGTATTCCAGCACGGCGGCAAAATTGCACGAGGCAATATGAACTCCTTGTACTCGAAACGCCGGGCCAATTCGCGTGATGTACTTGTCTAGACGAGACAAGAATTTGACGCTTAATAAAAGGAAAGAGTCTGCGTTTTGGTTGAAGAGAGCGCCATGAGCCGCTACAAATGCTTGTAAGAGCTCATGATCCGGACTTCGGTTATTGGGCAGTGAATGGAACAGGTCCTGAATGCGCTGGCGTGTTCCAGCAAACGATCGCACACTAACAAGAGACTTCGTGTAATAGAACAGCTGCTGCAAAAGATGAGGTCGGGCGAGGATGGCCAGGTGGTATTGGATTCGGCCGACATCCGGATTCATATCCGCAGCTTTCGTATACCAAGACCTCGCAGTCTTAGTCCAAACTTCTCGCTCTTCCACATCGAGTATCCCGAGCTTCATGGAATATTCAGATAAATTCCCCAGCGCCTCCGCCCACGTACTTTGATACTTCGGGACAGTCTCCCGAAGTAGACTCATCATGGAATAGGCAAAATTGATATAACTTAGCATATGCTCACGGGAGTCAGGCAGGCGATGTCGGAGGAGCTCTAGGAACGAGTGGATGCTGTACCGCCACAGGCGCATAGGCGTGGCGTAAATCTCCGGCAGGCGTTCCAGCACGTGGCTGGTGGTAAGGTGCTGGGATGCCCTGCAGAATTCGTGATGCTCGTGGAGGAGCGCTTGGTGAGCCTTGACTAGACCCTGCCACTTCTTATTGTCAAAGGGCGCACGGGAGTCAGACTCGGCGTCACGGAGTTCCTTGCACTTGCTTTCCACCCTCATCAACTGTAAATAGATCGTTTGAAGCTCTTCTGTGGCCATGGGATCTGGCCGAGGAAAAATCCTACGCGATGCTGTACCTCCGGCTTCCTGGTGCTGGCCCGAGTCTTGCGTCCGTTGTTGTCGATAAGCCGGATTTTCGCTGGATTGTCGGGGTCGCAGCGGTAAGGGCGATATCACGGACGGGCCGGCGACAGTCGGACAAGACTGAGTAGTATCCTCGCGGTTCGAAATGGGACTGGGGTATGTCATCGGTGAAGGGAGTTGAGAGGAATTAATCTCCTCTCCAGTCACAACTTTGCCACATTGACTTGCTGAACTTGAGCCCGACTCACGGGGGCGAAGGGTGATATGTCTCCAATGAAGTTCAAATTAGCGCAGTTCCCATTACATACTAAGCTAGATACAATCTGACTATTAGAAACTAGGCATACCGAAATGAGTTGACAAGACCTTGTAGTTGCCCTATCGCCCTTTCGTACCATTGCCTCAAAGCCATGTCGGTCTGCCGTAACTCATAGGCCCCTGTATATTGCCATAATGCGTGAGTGTAACCACCGAATTTCTTCATATGAGGGTCGTTATACGGTTGCATCTTGATTACAGGGTCATCGCCACCTAATCTCTGGAATGAGGCCAACTCAAAGAGCTCTTCAACTCTCGAGATACCGTTAGGCGTAACGGCAAGATCGACTTGGAAAGTGCCCTGACCATCCGGGCCCAGTGGGATTGCTTCTCTGACAACATCTCCAAGACCTCGCTCCAGGATGATCTCCCAAGGGTGGCTTTTGTAGCTCGGACAACAGATTCGTATGGTCTGAAAGAATTAGCATATATGCCATGGACCAAGAATGATTTCGTACCTGTAGGGTTTGAACGTCTGAGAGTGTATTCTCAAATCCAGCTAGCCTCTCAGCGGTCCAGACCTTGGCCATAGGGTCAAGTTTTGGACATACTTCATGAAGGTATCGAGAATACCTTGCTGAGATATCCCTATAAGCAGCAATCCGCTTTTCTTCCATATCCTTGCCTTGGTGGACGAGGACCACAGGATCCTGATCACTCATAGGGACAAAGTCGATTGGTCCGTACTTCACAAGAACTGCGGTGACACCTGCCCCACGAACCGCTAGGTCTACAAGGACAGCGCCTTCGGGATGTACGGTCTTGTCCTCAGCATGCCGTCGGTAGTTGGGATCTAGGAGAGGGACTGCAGCTATGACCACATCGGCAAGGCCTTTGAATCGAACATCGTCCATGACATTCTCTGGGTGACTTCGACACCACACACGCATGGTCTGTATCATTAGCGGTGAGCGGACAGAGGTCGAAAGAGCCTTACCTCACAACCGTGGACTGTTTTAATGTGTCCCTCAAGAGCCCCTATGCAATTCCCAAACCAGTTGTTGATAAGCTCATACACCTCAGGTCCCCACTTTTGCACCTGGGACTGTTGAATGCTCCGCGCTTTACGATACCCGTGGAGGACTTTCATGCAAGCGACAGCTTTCTTCAGATCACCATCATTGTCTGGCTGCGAGAATACCAAGGGATCATCGTCACTAAAGGGAGTAAACCTCACTGGTGGATATGCGGAGCGAATAAACGAAACGTGTTCCGGCAGAACCGCCAAGTCGACTAACATAGCACCATCTGGACGACGACTTGGATGCACTGGAGCATACACGCTGCTTGGGTCTTCCAGCTGAACCTCTGCTAAAATCTTGTCGTCTATACCTTTGGCTTTGGCATCTCGCATCAAGGGTCCATCGTTAATGGGAAACCATATTTGCACGGTCTTTGATGTTAGCACTCAACGTAAAAACTGGAGAACGGCCATACCTGGACAGCGTCCTGAAGGTTGTGTAGTTTGTCGTCGATTAGTGCAAGTCGCCACTCAAACCAGGCCTTCATTTGCTCATTGAAGTCTTTCTCTTTCTTTCTTTCCGCGAAACAAATACTGTACGCGTTGCGCAGGTAATTGCATGCTTTATAACGTTGGAGCGTCAGGGCGTTTGGTGTCTGGGAGAGGACGACTGGGTCCGTGTCGCTAAGCAGCTGAGAAGCCTCAATGTCGTATCGGGTGCCAACTCTTTCGGCATCGGACTTCCGCACAGCAAGATCTGCCAGCGTCTTGCCATCACGCGTGCGGAGGAGGGGCACGATGATTTTGACCTCCGGACTCAGTGTGCGATCTGGGAGCCAAACTCGGAAAGCCTATGATCTTAGCAAATGCCAGGTAAATTCAGATGCAGACATACTTCCAGGGAATCCATAATGGCGTCCTCTGGCATGACTGGGAGGTCCAATTCAAACCAATCTGACTCGCGGCGGGAAGCTCGTGATGTAGGAAAGCACTGTAGCACGTTTGAAAGCAGCTCGGCCGGCCACTTGAGGAAAGCAGTAAATATTGACTGGCTGGAGAAGACCATGACACAATTGCGATGGGTTGATGGAGAACTGTCAGAGTCTGAGGGAGCATCCAGGCGTCTTATATGCCAAAAACAACTCCAGGCGATCGGCATATGTCCATGGAAGCAATACGATATACCTTAGCCATATCACTTGTCCAGTTCTTCCAAGACTTGCCTAGCATCCGCCTCCAGGAAATGTTTCCAATGTCATGTTTGCTTCTACTGTTCCTCATGGAGTATACATCTCAATCTGTGTGGCATGCCGTTCTTACCCAAAACTGAATGGTGATTGGCCGGGGAAAAAACACTCTTCTGGATAAGGTTAAGCGCCGAGACACACCTGTCGTATTTCCCGATCAGCAGGGGCATTCAGAAATTTTCGGTTTGACCCTTGTCGATTGAACTTTTCTGTCAGCAGGGGCGTTCAGAAATTCGCGATCGAGCCGTGTTCAGCCTCGTTTGCTGAGGGGAAAGTACGTCCTGCAGCTAACATGGAAGGCTCCCCAGACAGACTCTGCCATTGGTCTGCAAGAGTTGGGCCTTGAACGTTGGGAGGAGGCCTCTGATTGGTCAACGTTCCTGTTCCTCCCCATCGAGACTCCTTGTATACAATTCTGTATACATCAGCGAACGTGAACGAAGAGTCCTCGTAATAATGGTGGAATCATATTATTAGTTGCTAATGGAACGATGGGCAGGTATAAAGGCGGCCGAAAGACTCTATTGCAACGTATTCCGTAGCCCTTCCGACTTCAACAAAACGTTCTATCGAGGTTACTCTTTCATAACCTTCTCACAACTATCATCTACATTCAGAGCATTCGTCGTCAGCAGGATGTAATCTACTGCTAAAGTCGTGTCAACTAAAATCATTGGAGTTCTTGCTCTGGGCGCACGTATGGTGAAGGTTGGATATGTGGATCAAACAGACATTTGGAGAAGGGTCCATGTCAGCGCAGAAATCCACCAGAAGTTCAAGGAGACTGCTGAGAAGCATCTTTCTTCACTCAAGCCCAACACCGACATGGTTGCTCTTCAGTAGGTATCCTCGTGGAGAGATGCTCATGGTGGTTCTAACAACTACCATAGAGAGACCCCCCATAAGAGCGACTCCGACCAGCGTTCTCATTTCACTGCAGTGTAAATCGACGGCCAGGGTACGGTTGTGGCGAAGAGACGCTTTTCTGTTGAGTAGCAGGTTGTCCGAGAGCGGCACGTCCTACACTGGTGTGAGAAAATAGTCTCGTGGTCCATAGGCCAGACAAGGCATGTTTTGAACAATGGAATCGTTGCTACGCCCCGATAAGCTTGCAATGCATTAGTAGATGTTTGTTGCAGCGTTTGTAAGTGATTAGTAAGACAGATTAGATTCGAAAGGCCAGTGGCTGAATGGGGATAGGATAAAGTGGTTTCTAACAAAGCACAGAAAAAAAAAAGATCCTTCCATACATGCGCCCTGCAGAGTATTAGCAGAATATACTTTGGAATGGATTTGGCTTCCATACCAAATAAGGTTAGTCGGTAAATAGGTCAATCACGGGATGCGCTTACTAAGATGGTTCCATGCTCAACCTGCCCCTCCATCTTAGGACTTCAAACGAAGAAAGCGGCGTGGAAGAGGTTTGATTTACACTGTTCGAAGATGCCTGGCGCCGGTAGGTTCAATATTTTCTGACGCTTGTCTACCCATTAGGCTGATTAATGACTCAGAACGACTATAAATACGCAGTATAGCTCCGAATGTCCAACTTGCTTTGGGCGACAACTCTGGCGCTCGTGTCATAAGATTTCCATCCCTCCCCACCACCCTGCCAATCGACGTTCCTGCCTTTTGAGGACACGAATATATATCTTCTCGAAATAATTCTGGATTTGGCATTCAAGCAAAGAACGATATTCGAATACTCATTTAGCAACCATGAGCGGAAACGGTCACGTTTTTCCTGTCGACGACATAACGCATGACGATGAGCAAATAAAAAGAAAGGCCCAGCAAGTGGTATGATAAATAGCCCTTTCACCAATCGATACGATCTGAAAGTTTCTGAGTGTCGATAGTGCGAGTGTGATGTCTCTTTAGAAGCATGGAAGCAAGGTTCCGACTTCGAAACCCTCAATGAATCCATCTGCGCCGTCTTGGTCGATAAGGGGGCTAGTGGTGGTGCTGTGAGGATCTACAGCAACCCCGTGAGAAATATAGTAACTGGACAAGAAAAAGGCGTCATTATGGCTATTATCGAGCCCGGAGTGGTGTGTAGGATATTCGGCGGTCCTCTAGTGCGATACATCCGTCGTCAGCCCTCTTAGGGCGAGGACCTCCTGGACCATTGCCTCGCATGCTTGGAGGGAAAGCTCAATCTTTGCGGTGACTGAATTGGAAGGGTTCAAGGGCATGTCGATGAATGGCAATGGAATGCCCAGCCAGGGGCAGGTCATTTTTAATTCTGGGCAGCTGTCTTGGAAACGTTCGAGGAACCTCACAAGGTCGGTGATTCTAAGATATAGCTGAGAATGTGGCACCACTGCGGGTGGGAAGTCAACAGAGTCGACAGTTGAGTCTGCGCTTGTTATTATCGTCTTCAAGATACGGAATTTGTACATACCTTCTGATGATTGAGTCCTCTCTAAAGCCTTCCAACTATTCTGAGTAATGCCGTCCACTTTTTCCTCTGATATTCAGTTACCATCCATATTAAGGCGGCGTGCATTGCACCTACTTCTTTCTGGTGTTCCGGACGAATGTGCTTCGATGTTTGTTCGCTGCAATCGGGGCTCTGCACTGCGAGAGTAAGACAACGACAGAGATTCGCAGCTTGTTTGTGTGTCTGGTACGTAGGTTACTATGGCCGCTCTTAGAGTGATCAAAGAGAAACTTGCCTTGATCAACGCAGGCCTGGTCAGGCACCAAGCGTCGTCTCTTCACAGTCGGCACATAATCAGAATATTCGAGATCGTGATAGCCTTCATCCTGTCAGGAGAAACGACCAGGGATGAAGAAGGAGGGAAGTTACGTTTCTTGAACGGTCGGATGTTTGGTAGATCGGATTTCTCGACCATTGCCAATTGTACCTCTTTGCAAAATATCCATGTGGAGGGAACGGATTTGGATTGGGCGTATGACGCAGCATTTTGAACCAGATAATCAAACTCAACACGGCTCATTTTTGCAACCTCCAAGGGCGTGTATGAGGCCGCTATCAACAGGAATGTCCCGCAGTCAAGGTCTCGCAAGCACTGCCATTTCGCATCGAGATTGGCATTTACCTGCTTCGTATCGCCGTATAAAGTGTCTAGAAATTTACTGATGCGACTTTGTGCGTTAGAAGTGGTGCCGTTCAGTACAAAGTTGACTGTCTTCTGGAGTGCATGTTGGACGGCGGTTTGTGCGTCCAGTTGCGAACATCTTGCTCTCAATAATTCGGACACGTCGTCATCAAGATCCGTTTTCCATATTTGTTCGCTAAGTTGATCCAGGAGAGCGACCAATCGATCCATGGGCGGCGTGGTAGGGATTATCTTGCTGGGAACGAGGTTTTCGGTAAGTGAAGGAATTCTGAAAATTGCGGTCTCACTAACACGATCAGCGGTTTCTTATATCCCTGATGATTTCAGAAATTTCGGTCCGCTGGAGGAACCAACCACAAGCATCCACGTTAACAAGCGGCTGACCCTGGCAAGGTTCAGCTACAGCCTAGCCAACGTCCAAGTCAAATCTATGCCAGCCGTTTGACTTACTAAAGTGGCTCAGCTGCCAACCCGTAAGTCTGATTGGCTTAAGGTCAGAAGTATCCGACCACCAGAACTTGGTCGTGGCCGCTCTCGTCTCCTGCGATCCTTCTGATAATATTTAATAAAGAATAACCCAACACTGCGCACGGGTAGGCGCCTAGTTCCCAAATTGAGTCGCGCTTAACCCTATTGATCAGCACAGCTGCTCCGTAATATCAATTGATTAGTGCTCGTGGGCCATCATTAGCGCCAAATGCAGGTGCCATCACACTCGAGTTAACCAGGAGGATGCAGCCTCAGTGATACTACATGTAGGATAGACCCGTTACAGACCATCTGGTGCTCACGAGGCTATTGTGTATAGAGACCTTGCCGGTTTGATGTCCAGGTGACTTGTCACGTCTTTTACCCCGCTTTCTTGGTGTTTTTAAGAGAGCGAAAGGAACAGTTGTGACTTGAAGTTCTCAACAATCACGCTCGCAGTTTTGATTCTCTGAAACTAGTCGACAGACTACGTACTCTGCCTGCTTTCCTAAACCTCTTCTCTCAGACAAACACCTGCAAGTCCTTTCAAGTATAGTACCCGTGCCCTCTGTTGCTGATCGGCGGTCCCCTAATTAATATCTGTATAGTCTCTGCCTCCATCATGGCTTGTGAATCCGACATAACCGGTCCCGTGGACGCGATCAAATGTTGCACCTGCGGACAGGAGAAGAGCTTTGTCCATGCAGACTGTGGCGCTTGTTATGCCTGTTGCAATTGCTCCAAGAAAAAGGAGTAAACTATCGGAGGCGGGAGGTGAATAGCTGCAAGGGTTTTTTTGAACTGTCACTGAAGCTGCTTGACCGGCAACAAACATGAGGTTGCTCCTGAATAATGACTCTGCCGGCTTTTGTGGAACAGTGTACGAAATCGATCGCAGCGCCTAAGGGGTGTGAGACACCAAGTACATAAGTCTTTCGTTCTGAAATCCATTTCGTATTTGCGATGACTTGTAGTCCACCCTCCCTAGATACAACAATAGGTTCTTTGAACTCAGGCTTCTCGTATATCCAGATTTTGTTGGCGTCTACAGTACAAATGCAACCCTTTCAGTGCAGAGCATACCTCAACGTCATCAGGATGGCTTGGAAGGTTATAGACATCATAATCAAGCCACATTTGCCTTGTCCTCGGAGATTCAGCATCTGCCAATGGTTTCCTGTGGAGTGTCGTGGTTAGAAATATTCAGGGATCGACAAAGCGAACTTACTCATTGTTATTGAAGACCTCAAAACCGGTGGAGATGATGAGCAAAGGCCGAGCAAGATCAGCGATGATTTGCTTGACTGGCGCGGCAGCAAATGGGGATATTATGATCGAGTCCTCGTCAATTTCCGCGAATCCTCCTGCACCGTGAGTTCCAACAATTTTGAATCCGTTCCTGATTAGAATGTCTTCTGCGACTTCCGTATACTCTGGGTCCTGAGCAAGTAATGGCAATGTTTCCTTGCCACGACAAAGTCGAGCAATAGTAAGAGCCATCGAATGCTGAATCATGCAGCCCAACACATTTTGCACCTCCGAGTTCTCATCCCAACAGTCGTGCTGCTTCTTGAGCCACTCAGGCGCGGAGCGGCAAAAATCACCGAGCCCGAAGCAGAGAACCTTCTTCACAGCGTTCGTACCGAGTACATCTTGGACCAAAGCTGCCAACTGCCTGCAGGTCTTGCTGTTCTGCCACAACAATCGTTTCTCGTCAAAGACTTGCGTAGGCTGTGCTATAAGCTCTCGAAAGTTTCGTGCAGTCTGATTGCTCCAATCCACGATGTAAGAGCATAGGTAAGTCTCGATCGGGCCGTTTGGTTGTGCTTTCACAAGTTGCCAATATTCTTGGTACTTGACATGGGGTTTCCTAAGGAAGACTTAGATTGCAGGCTGACAATCGGTCAGAATATTATATCCACATACCAGATAGGATTCTGCACTTGGAACATGGGATTGTAGATTTGGATTATGCTACCATCTATTCGACGGACTGAAAATCTTTCCATCGTATAGGACTGGCGCAATTGTTGCTCTATGTCTTCGAGATCCTCTTTGTTCCAGAGCCTGGTACCAGAACTGTACAGATCTGCGGCTCTTTGACTACTGATCCGCCAATCCGTGCATCCGTAGTCAAGCGGTCTTAGTGTTTGATGCATGTCTGGTAGCTGCCGGTCGAGCAAGGGAAAGGAACAAACAATGTGGTGAATTGCCGGGAGAAGAACCCAAGATTGTTTTGGGGGGAGAGGGGAGGCTTATTCGAGTACAAGGGTCAAAACAGAAAGGCTAGGACTGAATTGTGATACCAGATGGTTGTCTATTTCTGAGGATGGCGCCAATGTTGGATACAGTAACAACGTTCACTTTGATGGATTAGAAAAAGTTGACCACCTGGGAAGCTCTTCGTAACTACTTAAGTACTGGGCAGGTCAGGGGGCCCCAGAGGAAAATTAAAATTCCGTTCACCGCTTTAGTAATCCAGGGCATGTCAAATGTTATGCCACAGTTCACACCCGATTCTACACCGCCTTATATCCTACTGTAAATTGGGACGAGCTCCCGATCCCGATTCTCTGCACCTTGATGGGACACTTCGTAGCACGGCCGGTCTTAGCTATCATCATTCCGAAGCATCCTGCTCCAGTATTGATAGGTCAAGTACATAATTGCTTATCTTAAGAGGGATTTTCCAAACGGAACTCGTCTTGTACACTAGTGAAAGCCAGTGCCATTGCGAAATTCATCGAAGGCTTAGGAACGCCCTTCATCGTCCGTCGCAGGAGACGTTCTAGGACAGGGAGAGATTCCCCTTGGGTGTGGGAAGTCCTCTTACAAAAAGTGGGAGTTCTTTCCCGGCTCGGAGCTCGGGAAAACTCTGAGCCTGCTGATATCACTCTCGACCACATTCTGCGACCCAGGGAGGGGCACGGCTCTGTCGTTCTGCAACTACATATTACTCCATATATTCGGAAGCAGGACAAAAACAAAACAGATTGGAACATGAGAGGCATTTCTCGTTAAAGTGCTCTCTCCATGAGGGTCGTGCTCCAAAAAACTTGAATAGATCCCCGGCTCCGGCCTGGAAACTGGTCCAAGAACAATCTTATCACCTCAGGGCAAGGCCGTTTCTCGTCTCTTCTCAGTTTCAACAGGAGATCCTCCTCTTCAGACGAATACGGCAGGCCCTTTTTGGAGCTGCCATGGGGCTTTTCCGAGGCGTCTTCTAAGCATAATATAATAGGATGTAAAAGATAATTTATGGCGTCCAACGGTACATGTTACTCTGGAAGGTCATCATCTGGGACATCCTCAAGGTCTTGTCCCGCCTCCCAAGCTTCTAGCCATTCCCTCAACCTTTTCGGGGGCCCCGGTTGATCTGCAAACACGCCGTGGAAGTTCTGGATCTTATACGGAGCACCCTTGAATCCGCGGGCTGGATACCAGGTAAGGTCGGGATCACATCCTTTCCACTGAGCCTGATATTGCAGCTTTCCTCTCCATACCCGGGACGCCAGGATTTGTTCCACCTCCCATTCTCGCTCGTCGAGGGGCTTGCATGTAATCGTAGGAAGAATATCATTTCCGGAGGGAAGTCTTCCCTTCTTAGATCTCTGAATATTCTTCGGCCCACGCGTGGATGAAGGGGTCGTCAGGCGGCGCGGCTCGTCAAGAGAGAATCGAAGTTGCGGTGCGTCGGGCTCATTTGGCGAACTTGGCTCGAAAGAGAAAAAGTACGAAGTCCCCAACGCGTGAGTCTCGACGGTAAGGACGGCAATACCCAAAATATCTTGACTGTGGTAGGACTCTGCTGACCGCGCGGACGCTGAGCTACCTAGCGACTTCCCGAAAGGTCCAGAAGATGGCCGGCTGGTCACTTTTCCCACACGTCGAGTGGCACGTTTGCGTCTCTTTGTGCGACGCGGGCTCTCTTCCTGGTCAGGGCGGTCAGGATGGCGGTCATGCTGAACATTATCAAATTCGGGCTGGCAGCTGCGGCGCGGCCGGCTTCTCCGTTCAACAATTCGCGCCTGGGCGACTTCAAAGGACTTCCGTCGGGGCGGCTTTGTGATTTTGGATGGCCGCTCTAAACTCGGGGTAGCAGCAGCTACCTTGCGAGGAGGCATCGGACTTCTCTGGAGAACAGATGCTTTCTTGGACACCGCCGAAATGGAATCCGACTCTAAATGGTGTTGGTCTTCTGGGCAAGAGGCAACCCCACTGATCGAAGGCAGTTGTTGATCGTTTAGAAGTGGTTCTCCCTCGCTCAAGGCTGGTATTGAGATATTTTGCTTCAGCTGCTGTGGGCCGTCACCCAAAAGAACCTGATCGTTTTCTCGCTCTCCGATAGGCTTGTTGCTCTGAACGTTCTGTGCTGTATGGATGTTGTGGTTGCCGTGGTTGTCATGGTGCGAGGTACTCGAACAGCGCCGGTTGTCTACGCTGGGCTCGTCGTGATGTGAGACGCAAAGCTGTATATCTGTGGAAGTCAATCAAAATGTTGTACACAGCAGGTGTGCGTATGGAAAGGCCTTACCCAGAGGCTGATCCCGTTCCTGTAATTCCGGAGATAGAGGGCATATATGGCCGTCAAGTTCTGTAGGAATTTCAAGCCTTTCTTGACTTGCCGTACTTCCAAAGGGGCCTGGCAGATCTGTTGCTTTTGGGGGGCTCGAGAGCGAGGGAGACGAAGTCGGGACTGCAGTGTGAACGTTAGCAAAACGACCAAATACAGAATACCAATCCCCAAAAGTCGAGACGTACAGAACGTGGAGGCATTAAGAGCCTCGTTTCCAGGTTCACTCGGCATGAGTTCGTCATCTGTAGGGGAACTTGTCGCCAGTGATGCTGCGTTCGCGCACCTGGCCAACTCGACATCAAATGAATTCAGTGACGTAGGATTGCATGAAGAATTCCACCCATACGGACGGTCAAAAAGCAGGGCACTATCGCCGCGAGGGAGGGTTTTGCGAGTAGCCACACCCGGGAGGATAGAAAGAGCTGATTCTGGCTGAAGTGATTTTGAGGGCGGCTGGGGCCGGTAGAACTCGATATTGTCCAGATCTACCAAAACCCTCCTGGGCACCGGCTGGGTCATCACGGAGGGCTGGAGGATAGGATTCGGGCGAGCAATGGGAAGCGATTAAAGAGACAATGGCTCGCTCAGCTTTCGGTGCAAAGAAGGATAGACCCAGCTTTATAGCAGAGCCGTTGGGCATCCAACGCATCCAACAAGTCTCGAGACGGCCGGGCGACGAACGGAACTCCGGCAGGTCCGTGGATGATCTCTCGAATTCCAATTACAGTCCAAATTGGCCCATCGCATGCGAGCAAATCCCGGACGTCTCGCCGCCAATTAGCTCTTCCAACAACGCGTGGGACATCGAGTCCGCCCGGATTTCTCAGCGCCGGTGCCAGGAGTCCCACAGTCAGCTGCAGGGTGCGATGGCAACCCGTAGATCCAGTATGAGGCAGTGCTCGTTAAGTCGGACGCGTCATCGGCGTCGAAAATAGATACGCTGTCTGCCCGGGAGCGGGAACGAGCCCTTCCGTCGTCACCCAGGGCACAGTCGTCATGGATAGGAGCTCCTGAGGCATTTTTTTGATTGGCTACGACCTGATAACCTTTGGCGATGCGCATACGGTTGTCCGTACGGCCAGAGGAAAACTGGCCTTTGGGGGATTTGGGGGATTCCCCAGGCTCATCCCTCAAGCCACCGAAGTCGCAGTTCGCAGTCGCAGGGACGAAGAAAAAAAATGTCCAGAACAAGGCAAGTGGTGAAGTCGAAGGTATCAAGAAATCGTTCAAGTCAAGGGGCCATGAATCATGGCGGAAACACAGCCTGGTCGAATCGTTCCCCGATAGATGCATGAAACCAGAACCAGCTCCTCCTCCTCCTCTCCTCTCCACTCCACTCTCCAGGCAGCAGCATTCCTCCCTGCGCCCCTATGATCCTTGACCCGAACGCAACGCGCGCTGAGCGCCGGAAAAAGGAGCCTGCAGCCTCCAGAGAGCGAGTCAGAGAGCTGCCATCAAGCCGGAGTGGACACGTCGGGTCGTGTGACGGTCAGAAATTTCCGGACGGGCTGAAGGCGACAGGGCAATTCGGCCGACGGTCGGAGATTAGTGTCTCACCGCGGCATGGGGGCGAAAAAAAGGGGGAGGGGGCCAGTGTTGCGAAGGGAAGAAGGAGCAGTTGTCGTCGAGCGACGCACTCGATGCTTATATAGTTGCGGCGGTCCAACGACGGGCGGTGGACGGCGGCAGTTCCTGTTCGGGGATGGCTCAACGCACCAAACCGGATCGGGACGCGCTAAACCAGAGGGGGCGCGGTCACGGCGGCCGCTAAACCGCAACGGGCGGGCGGCCAGAAACGGCGGCGGCGGCCCAAAAGGAAATAATACCTTAAATTTTTGTGAAAAATAGATGTTGCTTTGCCCTTATAATCTCATACTTGTGAAGTCAATAAGTATCAGAGGCCGCGCCAAGCCAAGTATTACCTAGTATTTCATGATATTGCCAAAAGCTTATAGCTTAACTTAAAGGGACATGCAATCCCAGAGCTGTCAAAAGTGTGGTTAGGACTCAAGAGCTCATTTGCACATTTTCTCAAGCATAGTGACTAGTCCCAGATGAGGTTTACCTTAATGATCAGATGAGAGATAAGATTATAAATAGATCACTATATAAAGTATTACTGTTGGCTGCTTTGGCCTAGAGTCATTTCTGATTTTGGAGTTTTCTGTGGTTATGAGGTATCTACTGAACTAGATACTAATCAGACCCGGGCTCTTCAAAAGCTAGCCATGTGAAGGCATTCTTAGGTGTGATTCATTTTCGGAAATGCTGTCTCAAGAATGGTTCCCTCTTGAGAGGATCTGCTTAGGTCAGTGATATGCACAAGACAGAGGCTGTCCTAAGAGTTCTATCACAAACAGCCCCACCTTCTGTAAACCTTTTTATGGGTTTAGACATTTCCACAACCCTCAATTTCAAAAATTTTGACTAGTCAGTCCACATTACTCTGATTATATTCTCTTACACCCAAGAAATTACACAGTTCTTCAAACAGCAAGTGATTGAAATTAATAACAGCATATCTTCTGTAATATTGTAGTCTTTATATCTTTCTTGACCACTTTAATCTATTATGCCATTTTAGTCACAGTATGTGTGGCAGCTAATT
This sequence comes from Monascus ruber, assembly GCA_002976275.1. Classification (NCBI taxonomy): domain Eukaryota; kingdom Fungi; phylum Ascomycota; class Eurotiomycetes; order Eurotiales; family Aspergillaceae; genus Monascus; species Monascus ruber. Next base: position 2,225,094 of record PSNO01000006.1, on the reverse strand, counting down.
GGCTTGTAGACTAACAGCCCGCCCACAGGCCCAGCCCTAGGTCTTACTGGACTCCCTAGTCTTGCTGGACCCCCTAGTCTTGCTGGACTCTCTAGTCTCGCTGGACTCTCTAGTCTTGCTGGACTCCCTAGTCTTGCTGGACTCCCTGGTCTTGCTGGACTCACTGGTCTTGCTGGACTCCCTAGTCTTGCTGGATCCTTCTTCCATACGGAGCTTTCTTCCATGCGGAGCCCTCTTCCACGCGGAGCTCCCTTCCATACGGAGCCCCCTTCCATGCGGAGCCCCCTTCCATGCGGAGCCCCCTTCCATATGGAGCCCTCTAAGACAAAATCTAGATCTGGCTGGGCCCAAAAGGCTTTCAATGTTTATTGTGGGGTCTATGCTAATAGCTGTATGTTTAAGCATTTGTTGTAACTAATCACTACCATAAGGCAAAGAGTATAGGGAAGAGAGCATTGTGCCCCGCCAGCCTAATAATCAGAGAAGGGGCCCTCATTACTCTGTTTCTGATTGGTCAACATCCTTTACTCTTTCTTCCACCTTAGGATAAATATGCTCTTCCACATTTTCTTCTACAGTTTGAAGTTCAAACTTATTTATAAGTATTATCAGCCACTCAACCTAATCTTCAGAATTTAGAATTTTTTGGCGCATGGTTCCATGCAGCTTATTGTGACATCTTAAGTCACACTACATAGGCTCATATTATGAACAGATAAGGCTCACTATATTCTGAGCTAGTCTAGATCCTATCTTTGCATTATATCATACATAATTGGTTTGCTGTTACTCCTTTCTCTATTTTAGAGTAGTTGATCCTGAATGTGGGCCAGGACCCAGGCTAGCCTCAGAACCACCTAGTCACCCTTGATAATTTAGTCTTGACTTAACATGTGAACAAAGGGCCAATCTTCTTGGGTAGGTTAAACATGACAATAGTAGAATGTAAAAAGAAGCTAAGCTGGCATTCAAATCCCTATAATCCTCAGGCTTGAACTAAATAGTGTATATAGTAGGAAAATTAAAAAATTATAGAAAAGCTAGACTTTGGTCAAGTATATTGCTATGCCTAATGCCAAAAAAATAAACCAATGTGGCCAGAAATAAAATTAATAAAAATGGTCTACTGTAGAGATAAATATAGTTCACTATCAATATAGGGGTTCAACTTGCGCTCAACATGAGGAAAAGCTATGTTCAGCAAATAAGAAGCAGAGCTTGCTGAGTCCACAGATTTCATGAGTCATGTTTTGTTGTGAGGATGATCTGGTTCTGCCTGGCCGGCCCAACCTGATCTTATCTGAGCCATTTGCTACTCTAAGGTGGAGAAAGGAGTAGCAGCCAACCAATGACATTTAACATAGCTTATCAAGATTTATGATTGGTCAATTATTACTCTTTGACACAATACAGATATCAGCCCCCAAGGTCTAGCCTCTAGGTCATTCTCATTGTGCTTGCAAGTAACGTCGTGTCTGGGGCCTCTATACTGGGAGGGCCGATTACTCTTTTCAAGGAATGTAGAGTAACAAGCTGACAGACCTGACATGCATCTCCCTGCCAGTTACCACCGCATATTTCAGTCAAGTTCCCTCAATCGCCGCTTCACGTATTCACCATTAATCTAGTTCACTGAGCCCCCTACCCTATTTGCCTCTGATACAAATTAGCCAATCCTTTGTAGTCTCTCTCTGAGCACTTGAGTATGGTCTGTTGATTGTCAAACCTCTGCACTTCTAGATATTTTTATACTTTATTTTTGGACTGTTGCTACTGCACAGTGGTACTTCAAATCTATGATATTTGTGGTCTTGTATGATAATGTTCACATCACTTCAGAACCAAGGAAGACTGGGATACTTCTTCATGGCCAGTGACACTCTTACTCAGGATACACTGGACCAAATCTATTCTACAATTAGAAAGGGCCTACTATGTGGCTCCTATGATGCTGGATCAACAAAGCGCAAACCATGATCTGTTTTAGGATAGGTTCCTAAGAGAGAAGCAGAGCTGTCTATGATAGCTTAGAAGCAGTTTGAATTAGAAAAAGATGTGAATAAGCTGTAATATTGGGTGAAGACTTGCTGTATGGAGAGTACCAATAGCTTGGAAGGAGGGAAACATGGTTTGTCTCAGGATATGCCCTATCCAGAGCAGCAAGGCTGCCTAGGATAGCTTGTAAGGAGGGAAAAACATGGCCCATCTCAGGATACGCTCTATCCAGAGAAGCAAGGCTGCCTAGGATAGCTTGGAAGGATGGAAAACTGTGGCCTGTCTCAGGATATGCTCTATCCAGAGCAGCAAGGCTGCCTGGGATAGCTTGGAAGGAGGGAAAACCATGGTCTATCCCATGAAGGGTTCTCTCAAGAGGATGCAGATCTACCTGTGGTAGTTTAGAAAGAGGTGAAACAAATAGACAGCTATGATGATCCTAAAAGAACCCATGACTTTCCTAACACAGCTTCTAGAAACATTGTGAAATACAAAATATGCCTTGATATAGCTGTTATCAAGGTATGTTTTAGTATTACATATATAAGATTAAAATCACACCACAATCAACTTCTTCTAAGATATTTTATGGAATATAACAGGGAAAATAAAGACTAATAAAATTTTTATCACACAGTTGTGACAGTTGTGTCTTCCCTAATCTTTTCTAAATCTTAGTCTATAATCAATCTTAGCATTGGGTAGTAGGAGCCCTAATAAGTTAGCTTTCTTTCACTAACAAAAGACTTTGCCACATACTAATTATGAAGTAAAAAAAGCCTAAAATCTAGAAGCATCTGTAGACAAAAGATATACCTAACCCATCTCCTAGATACAAATGCCTATATATATATCTATGTCACACATCTTACTACATTCACATGCCTTTCTCATCAAACTTGTTTTGTGACAGCATTGTTTTTGGCACATTAATTTTTTTTTTTAGGAGGAGTAATTAGATTGGGTTAAGTTTATAACAGCCATTGTGAGTGGTTACCTTATTCTTTAGAGGAGTGATGAATGTGAAAAAGATCAGAAATGCAAGCTCATATAGGGATAGTCTGTTAACAAGAAAGAGCCAAAATGTGCATAAAGGGGTTTCAATTTTTGAACATATAAAAGACCATGATTATTCTCATAAGGAAAACCATGGTCTCTTGCATGTTAAGCTCTAGGTGGGTGCTAAGATAGCATGTAGCTGTCATGGCTTCTCTATATGATAATAGTCATTAGCTGTCCAGCCAACCAAAAGTAAGTAAGTGGAGAAAGTAATACAGAAAAACAGCTTCTGTGCTTAAAACTTAAGTCATTAAATTAGAGGTAGGATTTATAATCTATTAAGATATTTTGGCTCAACAGAATACAAAAGAAAAAAAAAAAAAAAGGAAAAAAAATCCAAGACCACAAATCACCAAGCTTGTAATTGCTTTGACCAATGAGGTGTAGATTTAATAGTGGATACTTTCATTTTGCCTGGTTACCCTTTCCCCTTTTGCTCCCCACTAGGCTATTCTTTTAGGCACCCATATTTTTAAGATGAGTATGTCATATGCTGTGATGGAGACTCTAGCCAAAGACCAGATTTTAGATTTACCACCTTTGCTGCTCCCCTCATCACTTACTGTGTAAAAATCTTCACCAAGTTTGAATTAGTGCTCATCACTGGATATCCAGCAGAGGAGGTGGAAATTTCAATACTTAGTGAATAGATTGATGGTTCCATGACTGTGATAGGACTAGGTTCCATTAATCAAAAATTAATATTTGTTATATCAAAATCAAGAAAAGAGGTAGGAGTTTCAGTGCCTTGCTAAGTCTCTAACTCTGTAGATATCTCTCTAGAAAGACCATTGTTAGAGCTAAATTATGGCATTTTGGGGAGATAACATAATTTAATCCTAATATTATATTTGTGTTCATTATTAGCATAAGCCAAAAATTTGGTGATACTGGCAAATTTAAGAAGATTATAGCAAGCCTCCTAGTTGCAACTGATTCCATTGTGCACATAATATAAATAAGAGTTGATAAGATAACAACAAAGAGAGTCTGGACAGTTGGCAGGAAATCTATACAGAAGAGGGTTTGATGCTAAATAATAAGATATATTATAGTAAATAATGCAGACATCTATTAGGCATTTCTGATTATTTTCTTCAGGAGGCAAAGATTCTTATGGTTATTCTGATGATGGGTCATCACTCTTATTGTCAAATTTCCAATCAACATAATTGCCTCACCTGCTGGGCTCACAGAGCCCAAAGAGCATAACCATGTCTTTAGTTATCTAGATATAATGAGCAAGCAGCTTATCATCATAATTCTCCACTTTAGGTCTATAAAAGTTCTCCACAAGGTGAGCCCATTCAGGAAAAATATATTTTGGGGTAGGCAACTCCTAGTCCTCATTGTCAGAACTATCTGCATTATATGATTTAATCTTAAGCTTACTGAGGAGCTATTTGATCTGTCAGTTAACTTCAAGTACAGGTGTGTTATGAAAATAATCCTTTCTGGCTATCTCTCAGGTATTGGTTACTAAAGTCTTATAAAGCTTGGTTATTTCTCTGTTGACAGCTTTGTGCCATTAATAAAGGTGTAGAAAGGGCTTTTAGGCATTCTTCACAATGCTAGCCAGAGATCATATCTCTGTCATAAGCTCTCTTTTCTCTCATTTTAACTCCAGCATTTCCAGATGTCAGCAAATAACATATTTATGTGTATTAATAAGCTTGGACAATGCTAACAGATCCCTCTTCCTAAGCATACTGCCAGCAATGTGCAATAAACCCTCTTAAGGTGGTTAAAGAAAAATAATATGTTAGAGATCATATGCAATGAACTGTGACTAGTAATGTTTTTCAAAAACCATATTACCTGATTGACCAAGCACCCTCTGCTACTCTTAGCTAGTGAAATTCCCTATCCTTTCCTAGTCAGACCTAATATGACAAGAACTCCATAGAATAGTAATAAAGTTTCCAGAGATTTGGCACTAAAGTGATTTATGATTAACTTCATTTACAGCCCAATAGCAAAAGTTGTAATATCTAATATTATTTTTAAATTAAGTATCTTAACCTAACTCTTTAAGTGCCTGTCAACTTGACTTATAAGTTATCAGCAATAACAGATAAAGCTTATAACTACATATTGTGTAATCAAAATATTAAAAAAAAAAGGTGTTAAGAATCTCAGTCTTCTAGTGGAGTAGGAGGGAGAAACTATATTTTAGAATTTAGAGCTGCTAAATAAGCTCTAATATAAGGTTAATATTAATAAATACTCTATCTTGAAAAATGAAAGAAATGATTTAAGTAATTGGATAATATGCCAATTGATAATCACTATGCATGAAAAATTTGGTTCTGGTAGTGACTATCAGTAGTGAATCTAGTGCTTTAACATTTAAGATTATAGCCACTCTTACCCATCAGTACCTTCCAGCCAACCTTTCAGATTACAAAACTCTATAACCACACAGAGAATGTCACATTTGCTTTAAAAGTTATGTAGATAGAAGAATTTAATATCACAATAATAGACCAAGTCTGGAAGGTCTATTATAGGGATGTGCTTTAGAAGATCACTCTAAAAAGTGGGATTTTATTTGCACTTACTTAGGAAGGGATTATTAGGTAGAGAGGTGTTCTGTGGAAGCAAAATGCCAGGTTAGGTCCCAGTAATGGTAGACCAGAGTTAGATGGTAGCAAATTGGATGATCATACTTTCATAATAAAAAAACCATGAATGGACCTAGTGATGCTAATAGATCATACAAAAGATATCCATATCTAGAGTATTCTTATCCTTTATTTGTCTAGAAATTTTGCACTTAGCTGGAAATACACTATTGAGAAACTATGCTCCAGTTAGCTTAATCCCCTTTAGAATAGAAGGAGCAACTGTACATGTCATATCTATTTATAAATATCATCATTAACACTACAGCAGGCAAATAGCTCAAAATATTAATAAAGATAGCATCAGTATTTATTATATAATTAAAGTGCTTTCTTTTGTGATATCTTAAATATCCAGTTAAAAAAGTTCATGTAAATTACTTGATCTTCCAGCAGAAGATAGTCTATGTAGTCCTAATTTAATTAAATACAGTATCTATGTCTGTGTTAGTGCCTAACCACAAGGTTTTTATTTCATTAAGTATAAACCCACTTCTACCAGTACTGTTTGACCACAGCAATTCTTATCAGCATTCTTAATTTAAAGTTTAGAGGGAGCTATCTAAGACTGTGGAAATGTTTCAATCTAGCTTGTGTTTTCTCACAAAGGATTGGATCAGTCCAGTATTGGTGGTCATCAACTTGAGCTGGGGGTATGGACACAGGCGCCATGAGGAGAATTCAGAGACAAAGGCCAAGGTTTAGATTCTGTGATAGGAGACTTGGGAATCAAGTGTGTTGAGGTTGATCAAGGCAACAGAGGTGGGATGAGAAGACTGTTGAAAGACCCCCAGGGGAGAGGGCAGACAAACCATCTTATAGCTGCTTGACCAGGCTGGGCAAAAAGAAGGGAGGCCTGGGTTTAGATGCAGAGGGGAGCCATTTTTGGTGTTGTCTTGGTCACTAGTGGAAACAGGGGGAACAATCATTGAAGTCCAGCATCAACAGCAGGACGAGAGGTGGATGACTAACAGTCCTGGTTGGGTGCAGAATAGAGGGCGGTACCAGGCAGCAGGCGGTCAAGCGGCGGCTCGCTGCCCAAAGTTACGGGTGGAAAGGACGCCGTTTCTGGCGCCAGAGGCTGTCATTTTCGGCGTCGTTTTCACAGGTCCCTATATTCTATATGTAATATAAACATCGCCATGTGCTCGGGCGCCGCAAATTCGTCCAAACTCTTGCTGAATTCCTCAGCCCGATATGCTGGGCTGAGCATCCTTTTCCTGTCTCTGACGTCTCAAGTTGAAAAGCTAGAAAGGGAGAAAAGCGCTCTAGAGAGTTATTGCTTGGGATGGCCATACGAGCAGATGGGTCGTATGAGTAATCGCCAGTTCGTTCCTCGTCATTTGCGGGCATAAGCATTCGCACTTGAGATTCCATGGAGAGGAAGAAGAACCATATGGGGAACAACTTGAGGCAACTGATGATTTGATTAAGGGTGTGATACAGTCCAAGATCTAGATTGCCAGAGCAATCTAGTTTTAATAGGCTTGAGGCTTTGTCAAATACAAACACCATAAGGGGTTCATACCCATTGTGCTGAAACCTTTTTAGGTTTTCTATAAGCTTCTTGGCTTCTTCCATGAGACCCTTTAAAGCATCCTGGGATTGGAGCTGAACGTGAACACAAGAATCTCTATTATCATGGAATGAGTGTCTCCAAGCTTTGGTCTAAATTAAACCATCGGCAATCTGTTCTGCTTGGGAGACTATTGAGTGACAGAAGTTGGTGTGATCTTCTGACCAGGAATTCCAGTCTGTCATGTCTCCAGTATCATATCAGAGTGGTGCCATCCTCTTGTCTGAAAGCTGCCAGTTCATTCAAGCTTGTGTCAGCATCTTGTTGCCAGAACCATGCATTGACTGGCATATAAGTTGTTGGAATCAGCATCTGCCCTTCCAATGATAGCAGATGTATGATAGGAGATGTAACCCACACATGTTGAAGCTAGCCTGGAGCAATCCTGCTGCAAGACTGTGGTGCCAAATGGCGGTTGCCTGCTCTCCAGAAATATTTCAGCTTCCTACTCTCCAACTCTCACAGAGATTCACCTTCTCCTGGCCCTTGCAAAGATTCTTCTGTTTCTGTCTGACTTGGCCACTCAGCAGCCATCTTTGGGTTCTCTTCTGGCAGCTGATTGTGTATGCTTGACTTCTTCTTCAGTGTCAGCGAATCAATAATCTTCCTCTTGTCCCGTTCTGGTGTATGCATGGAGGACATTCTCTTCTTCTTTGGCATATCGAGGGTCCTTGGTTTAGTCTCTTCTGATAGCTCCTTGCGCAGAAACGAAAGCACCTCGCCGTCAGCGGGAGGATAGCCTAGCGTTCCTTCTTCTCGAAGGATGAAATTGACCACTGGCCCTCGAATCGACGCCGACAAGAGCCTTGAGAATTAAGTCAACCTCGGCATGGCTCGCTTCAAGTATATGCTCCGGCAGGTACCGGGGCCTCCATCCGATTTGACTGCCAAGTACTGCACTGGAGATACGTCTAAATGTGATCAATTCGGATGTCCAGAAAGACCATATAGCTTAGCGCTGACTCAATGGACGGCCGCGGCCCCTTCCAGCAAATGGCCTGTTTCTATCCTCCTCGATCCTAAGCCAGTTCGCCCGTGTCTCTTCAAGTAATTGTTGCGGGGTCTTGCCCACCACATTCAGTTGGTCCATTAAGGTACTGCCTCCAGCTTTCAGGAGTAACCCAATGATTTCATCCTGCACACCTACCCGATCATCCAGTGTCACAGGCCCAGAATACCCCATGTCAGGTTTACAGTGCTGGAAGGACTCCACATGCCACAACTTCACAAAGGGGTGTGTTTCCCTTCAAATCTCTAGCATGGACATCAGCTCCTTGGCTGATAAGAAATTGCGCTGCCTTCACCTGCCAAAGATTCCTTGCCATAATGTGTAGCGCGGTAGCGCCATCCCGGCACTATTATGTGAACTTCATCTGCTCTGGACCTCTTGCACGATTTCAGCTAATACGCCGAAACTCTCACGCGTAAGGCCACACAACGATAACCAAAGATGGAGACGACTTGCAGTCCCGGCATTCGTTTATGGTATGGTTCAAGGTCTTATGGAGCAGGTACCGGTTCTAGTTGGCACGTCGGAGAAACCATCTTTCCAACCTAGTCGTGACCTAAACAAGCGAGAAAGCACAATATAGCTGAGATCCTTCACCATGCAAGCTGAATGAAAGTTATAACCATAAGGACTCACGAGAGCGCGTTTCGAATGCTTAATCCATTACATTGGCACAGGGTGAACTGAATTACTGTTTGCAAGGTTGTGAAGCCAACACACCAAGTGAGGATGAAATGATGTGGTCGTGGTACATATGTAGTGCGCCCTGGAAGTGAAGTATCAAAAAGGTAAAGATGTATGATTAGTAAGATAATCGTTATTTGGACAGGCCCCGGTGATATGGCTTTTCTGTCGTTCTGGCTATATGCTCTGCTTTGCTGTGTTTGCATCATTTCGAGGCAGGGATGCAAACATGCAGTGCAAATAATGCAAATAAATGCTCTGTCACAAAGAAGAATAAATTCTTGTCGCTCCACCTTCATTTCCCAGGATTCCAGGAACAAGCAAGGTCCATGGTCAAGGCCTCGCCAGACAGGGTCTGCCGCAAGGAGGCGCGCTTGGCCCGCAAATGATGTCAGTTTCGATCCTCTTCCGATGAATAGCATTCACGTATCATACGCCAGATACCTGACTCAACGTTGTTGGTCAAGTTCTGATCCAGACTGCTTGACGCTTCACAGACAGCGTCAGACTGGATGCGCGCTCTCGTCCCGTTGAGCTCGAAGGAGTCTCTCTTATGGCCTGGTCTTTTCTATGTTCTTCTCCATGCATTGGAACCCCGGACCCACGCACCTGTTAGTCGACGACGATCAAAAGCCATTCATTTCCTCCCATTCTCCCTTTTTTAAAATCTCTCCTCTACGCTGTAACTTCGATCCTCTGTATCCACTGTATCTTTTTTTATCCGCGATTTTATTCCCTCACCAAAAGAAGATCTGTGCGCTGTTCGCATATCGTAATTCGACACGCGAGGCTCTTCCGTTTCACAGGCGTCCACGCAACGGTTCTTGGCGCTTATTACCACCAGTCGCTCACATATATACCCATACACTCCCTCGTTCGGGTTGCGGCGGGTTTAGGCCATCTGGCAGTTGGCACCGAACCTGCTCTCCACCGGTCCTTACGATACGCAGTACGTCGACCGCTCGCGCAAAAAGCGATCGGGCTAGAGACGAAGCCGTTGAATTTAGGACTCTTTCCCGCGGTCATCGCGAGCAAATCCAGGCAAAAGCAAAACGAAAAGGAAGAAGCATTGGGAGGTCTTTGGTTCATGCTGGTCGCAGTACAACCAGTATGCCGCAAGCTGCAAGATGGGCGGGTACTCCCTCCATCAAGGGCCGGACGGAGTCCATGCGAATGGCCCTGTTGACGTTCAGTTTGGTGGGACTACAGTGCGTGTTTTGCCTTCCGTCTGATTGTGCTGCGGTCCATCGTTTCGTGCGTGTAACTGACTGGGATGCTCCTGCGATCACTAAATAGATTTACCTGGGGCATTGAGATGACCTGTACGAGATATTGACTTTCCAGTTGATTCCGACCGGATCCTCCTGGCTCACAATTCATCCATAGACTGCACGCCGTACCTCCTTGACCTGGGTCTTACAAAATCGCGAATTTCCCTCGTCTGGATCGCTGGCCCACTGTCCGGATTGATTATCCAACCTCTCATTGGTGTCGTTGCGGATCGCTCACGTTCAAAATGGGGTAGACGCAGACCATTCATGATAGCTGGTTCGTTGGTAGTTGGTGTCTGTTTGCTGGTACTGGGATGGACATCTGAGATTGTCGGGATATTTGTAAAGGACGCAAATAAGGTACTTCTTATTGCCCTTTTCCGAGATGCGGTGCCGGTTGTCGGCGATCTCGCCTATCTTTGAAGTATGGTATGGGTATGGGTTGGAGTATACTAACCTCTGTCGCTTGACAGGTCAAGGATGTCACCGTTGCTGTCGCCGTTCTAAGTATTTATGCAGTAGACTTCGCCATTAATGTCGGTATGTTACTTAATTGTTACTTATCTCCCCCTTTATTATTGAAACAAGCTAACAATCAGAGCAGTCCAAGCGTCTTGTCGGAGCTTGATTGTCGACACATTGCCCATTCACTTGCAACAGGCCGGATCGGCATGGGGTAGGTGGCCGTCTCTTTCGTGTTTCTGGCTTCCATTGACAGCGTGAAGCTGGCAGGATGTTGGCGATTGGCAACCTTATTGGATACGCCATTGGCTCGATGAACGTGGTCAGCATATTCGGCTCCTCAATAGGTGACACGCAGTTTAAGCAGATGACTGTTATTGCTGCGATATCATTACTGGTAGCGGTTTCGATTACATCGTGGGCCGTGCAAGAACGAGTCCTGCTTTCTGCAAGGTAGGTTGAAGAAGCGTCGGGCTTTCCCTCCGCCGTCGACAAGTCTAATGGGCTCTTTGTGATACTAGGGACTCGGATGGGAAGACGGGAGCAATCCAAGTGATTTCGCAGTTGTTCAGAACGACGCTGAACCTGCCACCTCGCATTCAAGCTATTTGCTGGGCTCAGTTCTGGGCATGGATCGGTACGTGCCCTACGTCATACTCTCAGTTCAGGGATTCGGGTCCACTGATGCTTTTCAAGGCTGGTTTCCGTTTCTCTTCTACAGCACCACGTGGGTTGGTGAGACATACTTCCGCTATGAGGCGCCTGAAGCAGTTGAAGGTTCCAAGGATGTTCTTGGCGACGTTGGTCGTGTTGGTAGCCTTTCGCTTGTCGTCTTCTCGTGCATCACGTTTCTTAGCTCGGTTCTCCTGCCGTTTTGCGTCCAGCCGCCAGATACCAAGAAACCAAGTTTTACATCCCGCCCGCCTCCGGGTCTTGCGGCCTTTTTGAATAAGATCACAAGGTTCCGCCCAGATCTGCAGAAAGCGTGGTTGATATCACACGTCTTGTTCTTCGCGACGATGATCTGGGCCCCCCTGGCCCGGTCGCGGGCTTTTGCGACGTTGCTAGTTGCCATTAGCGGCATCCCATGGGCCATCAGCGGCTGGGCACCCTTCGCATTCATGGGCGTCGAAATCAATCGACTTGGAATGAGTCCGTCTGCCGCCGCTCGGTCCTCTGGGGTTACCATGATTACGTCGGCTACCTACCGCTCCGGCGCGTTCCGCGGTGAACGTGATGCTGACACAGAATTGGATGTTCTCCGTCTCAATCACGATGATACAGAATACGATACCGACGAAGAAAGCGCCTCCCCTTCTGATGTCGCCTCAACCGGGGAGCTGGCTGGTATTTACCTCGGAGTACTGAACGTATACACAACGATACCGCAGTTTGTGGGCACATTCATCAGCTGGGTTGTGTTTAGCATCTTTGAACCAGGGGTTAGCACGCAGGAGAATCCAGCCGAGGGAGAACCATCCGGAACTCCCCAGTGGATGAAAGCCGACAAGGATCGGCCCAATGCCATCGGCATTTGTCTTTTTATCGGTGCCATAAGCGCCTTGGTGGCGGCAGAAGCAACCCGACGACTACAGTACGTCGGTAGCGGGAAGGTATAGTCCATTGCTTGGATAACCAAGCCTTTGAGCTTTTTCTTTGATGGATTTCTTATACTGTCACTGCGATACCCGGATGGATTTTATTTTTATTTTTGTATATTGGATACTGTACTATATATTGGCCTGGCATTGCGGCATATTTTCGGACGACAATGTTTTGTTGGAAGCATTATTGCAGGTCCGAACGTGGCAAAGAAGCCATACCCACTAAGATATGATAATGCTTGATCGATACGAGCAACGGGAGAAGGGGGAAGGGGGAATCAATCCGTCAACTATATTGGGGAAGGCGATGTTGAGCGGGTTGGTGCGTACTTAGGGCTGAAGTCTCGCTCCCCTATATAAGGCGTACCTCCGGACGGTTCTGATCGAATGGAATTGCTCTTCGAACCCTCGTCACATTGGCTGTACTTATTTCCCCTCTCCCATCTTTTTATTCATATCCTTTGAAATACCTTCACTTTCATCACATGCAGAAGCTGCAATTGATTGACGTGTTGGTTTGCCAAAACGTTGAAGGTTGTTCCTGTCCAAATCAGAACCCTTCACGAAGCAATTCGCTCCTAAGCTCTGGATTATGGGCATACAGCCTGCGCCAGCAGCCATGCAATTTATCTACCACATAATCGACATGGCTGGTCCTCGAAGAAACCAGTCCGTGTCGAAGTCCGAACTCGTAAGCATATCACGTAGTATGGCTTGTGAGCGCAGAGCGAAGTGACGCTGAGGGGATCATACAGACAGCTGTCGAATTCAAATCTCGACATGATTGATCACTTTTTTTTTTTTTTTCTTTCTCTTTCAGTGCAGTAGACAATCAGTCACATGCTATTATTACGGTGAATGGGATGGCATAAATATCTCTCAGATCCCGTCGAGTCTCTCCTCGATCATCAACCTTCCTAGTAAAAGGAAGTGACAATGTCCTCCTACCTGTCGTCAATCACAGATTGGGTGAAGTTGCTAGTATTTCCCATTCTACCATTGCTCTTCTGACTCTGATCGTCCTCTACAGCGCCTGATGGGCATTGCATACTCGCTTCCTCCATCCCTTATCCGATGTCCCAGGTCCATTTTGGGCCTCCGTGTCAAGTCACGGTTAGGGTATCATGCGTCAGCTGGACGATTTGAATATTTGCAAAGACAAGTTCACGGGAATGTGGTATGCTCAAGGAGAGAGACCAGGGCAAGTTGATGCGGGACAACTCGCGTGAGGCTTGCACCGGACGAAGTTTCGATTTCGGATTCGAGCGCCATTAAATCATTCCCAGTGTCAAGAGCGAGCTCGCATTGATCTCTTGCTGAAATTCCACCGGATTCGCGATAAGAAATCGGAGCTTGATATACGGGAAACCCAGAACGAGGCCATTGCAGCCATGTAAGCGACCTTTTTCTCCCTGTCCAATGAGAACAGAAGGTCGGGGTCGGCGTGGCAGTCATACATCTGGACGACGAGGGCATCTTCGGTCCTGACACCGGCATTTTCGATTCGGATCGATGGATGCATCACGATAATCCTGCAGCCGTAGTGGATATGGCATTATGCGTTACCATATACCACTGCTTACGGCGCAAGAAACGAAATATATAACTGACAACTCTCACAGGCAAGGGATCCGATGTCCGACGCAAAGAACATATGCGGCTTCACCTCACGAGCTCGAATATCTTTGATACCCTGATTGATAGTATGGAGGCAGATCGCCGTGATCTGGTCATGGAGAACTATGTGGAGCTGAACCGAACAGTAGGCGAGAAGGTAAGGAATATATGCAACGACTTCCACTCGGTCGTTGCCGAGGAGGGTGAGGTTGCAGAGGCTACGAGGTTCCCTGAACTGGCGACTTCTCTGCGGCGGAGGGTTCAGATGGTCCAGCAGACTCTCACGCAAGCACAGAGAATAGTTGGTGAGTTACGGCATGCACAGCAGTGATTCAGAATTCAGGATTTCAGAATCGATGGCCGTTCGGTGTATATGGTTTATGCTTCAGTGACGTGATGGTGATATATATAGCCTTCCTATGCTTTACTACGGAGTAGCTATACTTTATATTGCATTCTAGCATGAACAGATAGGAGAATCAAATAAAACATCCTCAGAAATACGCGAAATGCCGCCAAAAGTCCTTGTCGTCCTCACATCCCAGTCGTTCATCCCTGTCAACCGATCTCCCACAGGATGGTACCTTGTACGTATATCCAAAAAAAAAACCTCCCTCACAAGCCAACAACCAGCTAACAAAGAGCGTTCAAGCCAGAACTAGCCCACTTCTACGCCATCGTCAAAGATAAAGTCGAATTGACCTTCGCTTCGCCCAAGGGCGGCGAAGCCCCCCTGGACCCGGCCTCAGTCAAGGCATCCCAGAACGATCCCATCTCGACCTCATTCCTGAACGAGGAGCGACATCTCTGGGCGAATACGCATAAACTAGCCGAGCTGGTACCGCGGGCGTTAGAATTTGAGGCGATTTATTTCGTTGGTGGTCACGGACGTCAGTACCCCGTCTCTCTCTACATCGAGGTCTAATCACATCACTGATGTTAATTGATAAAGCAATGTTCGACCTGACCCACGACATCGTCTCATTAGCAATCATCCAGACCCTCGCATCGGCCCGCAAAGTCGTCGCAGCCGTCTGCCACGGTCCCGCGGCTCTGGTCAACGCAACCACGCCCACCGGCACGTCTCTGATCCAAGGATCAATAATCACCGCATTCTCCAACGAAGAAGAGGACCAGATGAACGCGTCTGCCGCGATGCCATTCCCGTTGGAGACGCAGCTGAATCGTCTCTCCGGGGGTGGGTATATGAAGGCCGAGAAGCCTGAGGAAGGAAAAGTGGTTATTTCAGAGACGGCGTCGGGGGGGCCGTTGGTGACGGGGCAGAACCCGGCGAGTACGAAGAGGCTGGCGGAGGTTGTGTTGAGAGTTTTGGGGGTATAGTTCGTTGTATCATGGTGTTTATACGGAGTCTACTAGATCTTGGCATTTCTCTTGGCGGTTGAAGCTTAATTCCTTTCCTAAAACGGAACTCTTGATTTTCACTCCAGCTGCAGTAAGCATTATCAACATGGAATGCCTCCACGCCCGGATTCCATACTCGTCATGGCGTCTACGAGTATTCAGACAACTCTTCCTATCACTTCCCAATGGCACCCATCCGAGCCGTCCCTTAAGCACATCCCGTGAAGCAGACAGCAAAGATGGCAGCTCGAAGCTCGATAATTCTTCCTTCTCCTCCACCCCCCGTCTATCCGAATTACTCCCTCAATCGCCTTTTCTGAATCTCCCCCCAGGCGGACTTGAGAAGAAACGCAAGAAACGCCCAAAACCGGAGGACACAAAGGACCTGCGCAATAACCCCTGGGCCATGGCGCTGGTGTCTCCCCCGCGAATGTGTGCAGCGACCGGAATTAGGCTCCCAACTGCTTTCCTGACGAAATGGGGACTGGTCCAGCGGCCTGGTTCGGAGGATTTATGGCTCTTACCCGTGGACTATATGGAGGATGAACTTGCTACGACTACACACGCAGGTACAGACACACACCCAGATGCAGATTCTAAAGCATCCAGAAATAATGCTAAACGAAAACGCCCCCTCGCTCTACGACTTGTCGACCGGCTTTTCGCCATTAGAATGATCACGGAGACATTTGCCCGCGTTGTTTCGTCGAAGAAATCCCCCGCCCTGCGTTTGGCGCCCGCTCGATGGAAGTACCCTCTCGGCCCTCTTACTCCTCGGGAAGAAGATAAGATTATCTGGCGGCAGGATATGCCGGATTTTCTCCTCGGGAGGGCGAGGAGGGAGGTTGTTGAGAGTCTGAAAAAGGCGTCTAATCAGTTTAAGCGCTCTGGTCGCGAGAAGGGGGTATGGCGGGAGGTTGAGTTGGATGGAGACTCCGAAGATGCAATTGTTGAGGGGTTGAGGCGATTGCCGTTGTTCGAGCGTATGGGGTGTGGTGTTGTGTTGATCCTGGAGTCCGGAAGGCCATTATCATCGTCGCCAAAACCAGCTGCCTTGAATTCTTCGATGTTTCCGGACTTTGTGACTCTCCCGCAGACCAAGTCCAAGGTCCCCGTACTCGATCTTTCCGTACTTCTCTCGGAAGATGATCTTAACGCGCTCCGGGAGTATCATCCACGTTTCCGGGAGAGGATGCTGTTCTTCCGGGCTGAGGACCGTGTCACGGTGGATGCGATTATCAGCCTGTGGAGGTTCAAGGGGTCGGTCATGCATGACAGGCAATATTTGTCCTAGTCTTTCTATGCAAGTATAGAGAAGTGTATGTATTATCGAAGTCTATCATGTCTAAACATTCATGCAAGAATCATTCAAGAATCAGCGCCCAAAAGATCAGACAGCTTATCCACATAAGCCATCGGCTGAACCGACGAGGTAAACAAATCTTCCTTGGAACTAACACCTGTAAGAACGGCCAAAGTTCCACCCAGCTTCCCCTCGATCCCAAACCGAATGTCAGTATTCACCCGATCCCCAACCATACACGCCCTGGACTCATCAAGCTGGAACTTCCCCTTGATAGCCTCCATCATAGCCTGACTCGGCTTCCCCAGCGCAATAGGCTCCTTACCCAGCATCATCACCAAAGGCGCACTCATCGTTCCCGCACCGGGAAACAACGCCCCGGAATGCGGATAGGTGCTATCGATATTCGTCGCGAGAAAGACCGCCCCGCGCTTGATGTAGTGATACGCCAAGGCCAGCTTGAGATAGTTCAACTGGAAATCCAACCCGACCAGCACAACCCCCACTTCAGGATCAAGCAGGGACGGATCGCCCGCCGCAATTCTAGCATAGTCATCCGCCACGAGTGTGCGGCGATATGCAGGATCTGTGCCGCAGATATAGGAGATATTCTCCGAACGCAGCTCTTGTTCGATTCCGGATTCACCGATGATGAAGACCTTGCGTTTGTTCGGGGGCAGTTTGAGGATGCGGGAGATGTAGATAGAGGAGCTGTAGGCTGAACCGAAGATTTCTTCGACGTTGCTGGGGATTCCGAGGTTGTCGAGTTTCTTCTTGTAATCTGCTCGGGATTTGGTGCTGTTGTTTGTGACGAAGATGATTTGTTTGCCTTTGCTTCGGAGGAGTTCGAGGGTATCGACTGTTCCTGGGAAGAGATGGTCGCCGGACCAGAGAACGCCTTTTTACTCTCAGCATGTATTACCCCCAGCATGTCATATCATTGTTAAATGTGATTGTAGATGCAGATGACAGCGGACTCGAAGAACGAAAGGATATCACGAACCATCACAATCGAAGAGAAACACCTAGCAGAGACGAGTCAGCGGAAGTGATCTGGAGATCTACATCCATTGAATGAAAGAGCAAGAATACTGACATCGAATCGATCCAGGAACTGCTTCAGAGCAGGACCGTCCCCGGTCAAATAGCGGGGTTGCGTCTTGGGTGTTGTCATGGCCGCTGTGCTCTGTGGTGTTCAACTGAGAATGTAGAATGTAGTTCTGACAGGGAATTATTATTATTTTTGTTTGAATTTCCTAATCAAATGAAAGCAGATCAATTGGACTGGTATCAGTGAGAGTAATTGTCAACCCGGAGAGAGAGAATATGACTCTGGATGGAAGGGCGTGGCATTTGGTGGGGCTGTACCTTTTTGTATGTTTTATCAATTAACCATGTTCATCACATCAAATATATAGAATACATCAAAGGCAAAGGCAAAAGAGATCATCTTATACCTGTCTACTTTATCCTTATGCATTCCAATTGTCTGATCAGACCACGCAATCCACCTTCTCCGCAGGTCCCGTCGTCCCTCGGTGAGAGTCTTCCTTGCCTGCTAAAAGCTTCCTGGCATCACTCAGCAGACTCACTCCACTAGGATGTCCCTTGAGTTTGATTTCATCACAAGTGCGCTCGACCTCGAGGTAGTCTTGCGGCGCCAATCCCCGTTTGAAGTAATCAGTCTGGGCCTGGACGTATCTGATATTAATATCAATGGAGTGGCACGCCGGGATATACGTAACGGCTGATTCACCATCGATATTGTGCTCAATCCCAATGCCATGCATCCCATCATAATGCCACCAGACAGTATTCCCAACCGGAAAGACGGACGCAGGAGAACATATGCAATGGCTTCCCCTACATATAGACGGGTGAATAGACCTGATCGGTCATTTTCAATGCTCGACAGTGCTGTCCAACCCTGGAGGCGATTCGGATGTTCTCGTAGGAGAACCACTATCTGCTGTTGTCTCAATGTTTCTCATGGATTCTGTTTGTTCTCAGTTTAGCTTCAAATGTAGGTAGAATTAGGAAGGCTCAAGAAGATGCAAGGATCACTAGATGATTGCAGAGGCTTTCTAGCTAGATACCACTTCCTTAATCTTGCAGTATTGAACAATTAGCTCAAGATAATTTGTTTCAGTTCAGGGTATATACACCTCATCGTAAACAAAAGCAAATACTAGCTAGAAGGAGGCTTCCCTTCTCCTTCACCCCCTTCACCCTCAGGCTTTACCCGTCGATCAAGAATCTGATCGACAATACCCATCTCTACCGCCTCCTCCGCATTGAGGAAATAGTCCCGCTCCATCAACTTCTCAATCTCCTGCAGAGACAATTCTTTCTTCCCTGTCAAATGCCTCTTGTATATCTTATTTAATTGCTCACGAACGCGTAGGATCTGCTTAGCGTGGATAGCAATATCGGTGGCTTGTCCCGCGTAACCGCCCGAAGGCTGATGCACCATGATCGATGAATGCGGAAGGCAGTATCGCATGCCCGCATGGCCACCGCATAGGAGTAGTGAGCCCATGGAAGCTGCTTGACCGACGCAGATCGTGCTGACGGGGGCAGAAATATAGTTCATTGTGTCGTAGATGGCGAGGCCTATGACAGTAATCCTTAGCACTCTGCATACGGAGCAATGCACAGTAATCACGAACCAGCAGTTACAGAGCCCCCAGGCGAATTGATGTAAAGATGAATCGGTTTCTCAGGGTTATCCGCTTCTAGGAAAAGGAGCTGTGCCACGATCGCGGCGGAGAGTGTATCATCGACTTCGCCATTGAGACAAATGATCCGTTCCTGCATCGAGATTAACACGGGTGCCATCAACAACCCCCGGGGGTAGAGATAAAAGCATACCTTCAAAAGCCTGGAAAAGATATCATCTGAAATAGATCAGTCCCACCTGGTCCTTTCTCGTCTCGATGCCATGCCTAGCTGCAAGACACGTACAGGTATGCCAACCACCTCCCTATACAATCAGTTAAATATGCCATATCCATCTGTTTCTCATATTTCTGATAATCCCAGAACTTACCACTGTTTCCGTCACAAAAGGCGTTGGCGTCCAGCTTCGCGGCGGCGAAGGCGCGGAGGTAGAGGCGGCGCTCGTAAAGGTCCGTAACGAGGCAGGTTTGAATAAATTGGAGCGGATGAGTCGATGAAGGGAACGACACATGAACATTGTGAGAAATGGATATTTTAGAAAAAATAAAAATAAAAAGAAAGGAAGAAAGAAAAAGATGGGAAGGAAAAGGTCCGAAATGACGTTGTGAGACGCGATTTCAGATCGGGAATGGTAATGCCGTTTTAGGCAAGTTGTCATCCTAACGCTGTTGTCCAACATTAAAAAAGTAGAAGACTGCCGGTGTATAATCTTGTATTATCTATAGGAAACCTGGGACTATTTATTGAGATATTTTGACGTGCCATTGTACGTATATACGGATGTAATAATATATAAGAATTGAAATGACTAATGGTACAGCATCAAAGCAAAAATGTATGGCGAAGGTGAAACAGGAACCCCCGAGAATCACCGTTCTATCCTCACAACGCGCCCATCCGGGGTAACCTGAAGCCCAAATCGTTCTCGAAGAAAGCTGGCCGTTTCATCCGATGGCAAGTAAGACGTTCGTCTGGACAAAGCAACCGGGCTATGTCGCCATTGCTCCCGAATGGCACTTATTAGACCCATATCCATAATGACAGCCTCTCCAGAAAAAAATGAATCCAGAGCATGACTGTCCCTCGTGCTCTGTGAAAGGTCACCCTCAGGAGAACCTGCCAAGAGCTCTGCCCGTTCCAGACGTTCGTCTATGCTGGAGCGTGTGTGTGTAGGGCTGTCACGGGGGCCCAGTCCATTAGACTCGACATCACCCCCATCATGACTCGTAGATGCTGTCAATGCAGTCCCTAAACCGCGTTGGAGAACCCCCCTCTCTTCAGAATCATGATCCTGTACCTGTCTTCCAGATGTATCTCGTGTATCGGAAGTCGATGTACGATCCGCCGTGGCGGAAGCCAAAGCCACTGTTTTAACTCGCTCTATGACGAGACCCATCATGATGAAGTCGATAAATAATATGATAATATCTAGCGATATTAATCGGAGCACAGAAACCGGCGCTTTCTCCCCGATGAAATCGATGAACAGTCCGCCATGAAGGTATCCGCGCGTTGCCTCCCCGGCTTCTGGGTGGGTGAAGAAATTATGAGAGAACATGCAAAAGAAATTGCTGGCAAAAATGGCCCCGACATACGGTTGGTTTCTCGTAGGGTCGAACGGCGGCGCTTTAGGCGTGAAGAAGATCAACTGGACGATGGCGCGGATGGCGAAAAGAATGATCGAACAGCTATAGCGGAATGAACTGTCAGCGTGCAAGGGTTCCAAGGCGATCGAACAGCTGCCATTCAAGTAGTCAGAGGAGGATAGAGCAGACTCACTCCATGTAGTACAGCGCAGACAACTCGCAGTAGATCAGAATATCCAGGTCCCGAAGACAGCGATCGATGAAGGCGACCTTGGCGGCGACCTGCGCCTTCTTCGCGGCCTCATCGTGCCGTCTGCGTGAAGCGGAGCGCTGAGAGTCCGTCAGATCAGAGCTGCTCTCGTATGGCAGGCTGGACACGTCAGCAATGTATTCCGCATCTCGAAAGGCATCCGGGGTTGTCATAGAGGGTCATGAGGGCATGGACGGCGGTTGGAGAGCACGAGGGGATCCTCCACGGCGGGATCGGGTCACTGTGCTAATGGAAAAGTGACCAGTGGCAGGATGAATGCTGGACTTGGAGGATAGAGATATGAAGGAGCGCTTTGATAGCTTACGGCGCTGTGTCCTTCTCTGTGAAGCGCCAAGTCCGAGTTGCAACTGCGAGGTTTCCGGATTTTCCTCGGCCCGGGTACATTCCTCAACGACTCTATAGATGATTTCCAGCAATTGACCACCTTTCCATCACAAGTTGCTCTGTCAATGGAACATCTCTTTGGACAGGTGAAGGTCCCTCCCTCGCAGGCATGGGGTGGCCTGGTCCAAGGTAGAATGAATATCATATGACCGGGGGAGTTGTCTACCAATGCACCCAACACGCGCGTTCAGACGGCGTCAAATCCCATCAGGAGAGATCCTACGGCGAGCTCTTACTTAGCTGAAATGCTGCATTGGTGCAATACTATCCGCGTAGTCCTGCTGTCATACGATCGATGGGTCCATGGGAGGTAGAAAAGACATGGAGAACTCCGCGGAGCTCTATATGGGAGCGACTACCTACGCAAGAGAAACGACACACCATAGAATGGGTAGGACTATTGGTGATCGGGCGGGGACATTGCGTCGATGCTGAGAATATGATGTTACATGACCTCATGATGGAGAAACCCTGTTTTGCGAACCATCTGATTGAACGAGCTGCTCTCTGCTATAGCAACAGAAGGTATTTAAGGTTGGGTATTAACCCTGATAGCGCTCTATGTAGCAGCCTTGGTATTCCAATTCAACCACGACCTTAACACCATGGCCGGTAGGACAGCCCTGAGACATGTCTTCAAGACAACTCCTTCGACTACACTCAGATATTACACCAAAGAGGCCCGTATGGCTCCTTGCCTTGGGAAGAGTCAAGCTTGGAATAAGCTCAGTGATAACGCAACCACGCTTCTAGGTCCCCCCAAGTTCCCCTTTGCTCGGCCTCACGGATACGAGCCACCGGTCGAATATGCACGACTTCGCGCGACGAATCCCGTTTCTCGCGTCGAATTATGGGACGGAAGTCATCCATGGCTTGTCGTGAAGTACGACGATGTCTGCAATGTATTGTCTGACAACAGGCTGTCCAAGGTCTTCAGGAATACCTCCATGAGTGAAACTTTCCGCTGAATCGTTCGTGCTGATTCAACCAGGAACGCCAACGACCGGGCTTCCCCGAGATGAGTGCTGGGGGAAAGGCAGCTGCGAAGAACCGGCCGACGTTTGTGGATATGGATCCTCCAGCTCATATGCGGCAGAGGTACGGAGTAAGATACGGAAGAAAGACAGAGACATCATCCTGCATCATGGGGGCCATGGCTCATTCATTATAGGAGTATGGCAACGCCCTTCTTCACCATCGAGCATATTGAGGCTATGCGTCCCGAGATCCAGAGGGTTGTCGACTCCTTCCTTGACAAAATGGTTAAAGACGGGTGTACAAAGCCCGTGGATCTTGTCGAGAAATTCTCTCTGCCCATTCCTTCTTATGTAAGTGACTGACTCTCACAGACTGGGATGTAGTCAGAACTGTGCTTACTGACTGACAACGGATACATCCTGATAGATCATCTTTAAAATGCTCGGAGTCCCATTCGCGGACTTTAAGAAACTGACTACGATTAACGCCGTTCGTACCAATGGAAGCTCGACTGCGGCCGAGGCTGCGAATGCCAATAAGCACGTTTACATCCTTCAAGGCCTGCTCCATCTGCAGCCGTACTGACAACAAATGATAGTAAATTGCTCGAATACCTTGAAGGTCTCGTCGACAAGAAGATTGCCGACCCATCAAACGACATAATCAGCTCCCTCGTAACCAAGCAGGTATCTTGACCCCCTTGCTTGATACATAACAATGCTCACCGCGTCAGTTGGAACCGGGCCATATAGACAAGCTGGATGCTGTGCAGATTGCGTTCCTCCTGCTGGTGGCCGGCAACGCAACCATGGTCAACATGATCAACCTGGTAAGCCAGACCACTCCTCGGTTTCCTCAAGAACAACATGTCTAATAGGGACCCCAGGGTGTTGTCACTCTCCTCGAACACCCTGACCAGTTAGCCGATCTGAGGGACGATCCATCCCTCGCCAAGCCGTTCGTGGAAGAACTGTGTCGATTCCATGTTGGCTCGGCATATGCGACACGCCGAGTCGCCAAGGTTGATATTGAACTGCACGGCCAGGTAATTTGTCTTCTAAACAAGCTTGCCTAGTGCATCGTGCTGAAATGATACTAATCCCATTTCCCATGCAGAAAATCAAAGCCGGGGAAGGTATAATTGCATCAACCCAATCCGCAAACCGAGACGAGGAAGTATTCCCCGACCCGGACAAGTTCGATATTCACCGCGAACGAGGATCAGAGGAGGCGCTGGGCTTTGGATACGGCGAGCATCGCTGTATTGGGGAATGGCTTTCTCGTGCTGAGCTGGAGACTGTTTTCTGTTTGTCGCCATTATTGCCCATAGTAGATGTTTCTAGCTAACCTCAACCAGCAACTCTGTTCCAGAGGCTTCCGAACCTGAGATTAGGCATCCCCCGCTCGGAAATTAAATGGACGCCTCCGACGAAGGATGTAGGGATTGAGGAGCTTCCTGTCATATGGTGAAACGCATGACTATGGTTGTTGCTATTCGGAAAAGCATTCATGACTCCATCAAAGCTATCATAAAACAAACACAACCCAGCTCTACCTAGGTAATATATTTGAAATTCTTCTGCTGGAAATCCGTCCGATCCGCAAACGTCTCCAGACCCTCCTCATTACCATCTCCATTCTCCACCTGCTCAGGATCGACTCCGTTTGTCGTGGCATCGCGCCGCTTATTCAGGAACGCAGCCAGCACCCAGTAAATGGCCATGAGAACGATACAAATGCAGTAGCATGCGAGCATGGCGATGAATCCGCCCGTGTACGCGGGGGCTTGGTTTGCTCGGAAGGTCTGAGGGCCGATAAGGTTTCCTGTCATTAATCAGTATGGCGCTTGAATACTTGCGGATGGGGATAACGACGTACCCACAGCGTAACCGATGTAGAGGATGGAGTATTGGACGTTTTTCTTGGTATGGCCTGCTGTGTTGGCTTGAGCGAGAGAGATGCCTGAGACCATCAGCATGCCATGTTATTAATTATAGGAGAATAGAATGAAGTTTACCAACAACGTAAGGCCCGAAGTAGGCGTACATCTGAACGTCCATGCCAGTCAGTCTAATCCAGATCCTGCCAGTAAAAAAGAAGACATACCAAGTAAATCCCCACCATCTGTCCACCGATATTGGACCGGGGGAGGGTATACACGATAATCGACCCGACCATGGGGACAATCGCAGCCACTATGGAGACAAGGCACCGTCTGTTCGTCCACCGAGCGGCGATCCACGAAAACACAACGGAAGAAAGCGTGGACATGACTCCTGTCGGCATATTGAGCAGCGAGGTGTTGACGGCCGAGAAGCCTAGGTTATTGATGATGATGTTGCTGAAGGTAATGAGTCCTCCGTTTGGAATGTTAATTGCAATGTTGAAGAAGAAGAGAATCCACGTCTTGGGGTCGATGACTGCCTCCCACACCTGGTCCCATTTCCATTCCTTGTTCATAATGCCGGTTTTGTTCTCGGATACGCGCTGGATAGCATGGAACTTCTCTTCCTTGGTGAGGAAGAAAGCGTTCATCGGGGAATCGGGGAGGAAGACGAATGCAATGATCGACCAAGCCATTGATACGGAGCCTGAGGATCGCAAAACGAAAAAGATCAGCCATTGCATCCTATGATAAAGCGAAGAGACTGCCTACCAGTGATCAAAAAAAGATACTGCCAGGTATGAAGAGGTGCAGACGACGGGATCTGTCCCACAGCCCAGGACAGGAAGCCATTAATGACCGAGCTGACGGCAGCGAAGACGATGGCCGTCCGCGGAGGCTGTTCTGCTTTCTTGTAGAATCCTGCAACGAGCAGTGATATGCTCGGGACGATGATTGCCTCGAGGCATCCTGATCAGACGTGGTGAGTCAGAGTTCTTTTTCTCGGACGTTGCAAAAACAGGAGCTGAACTGCTCACCCATCAAGCACCTCAGGGCCAACAAGCCACCGGCATTGTGACAAGCTGGGAGCATCAGGCTCATGGCTGACCATCCGATTGAGCATGCACAGAGATACTTTGCAGATGGCAATCGATGGACGAGATACGAGGAAGGCCACATTCCAACAATAGCCTAGCACCATCATGAGTTGAACAACCCAGTCCCATATCGTAATAGGAATGCCACCTACACCAACAGACAGAATAGAACCGGCCCAAGAGTACTCCTCGCCACTCAGATGGAGATCTACAGCCGAGCCGTCAGCGGAAGACAGACAGAGAAGGGAAAGAAAAAGGAATGTGCATACCGGTTCTGAGGCCGTAGATCGCCGCCGTACCGAGAGTCACCTTGTCAACTGCTCCCAGGGTGGCAGTAACGAAGAGCTAGGGCATCATCAACACCAGAATCAACAGAAGGAGGCGTCCGCTTCCCTTAGGGCACGAAGGCACAGACCATGGGAATAAGAATCCAGTCCAGCTTCCGCACAATCCTCTTCTCCATCTCGGGAGTCATGGGCGGCAAATCCACCGCATTCTGGGCAAGGTACTCGGCGGCCTTGTCCATGCCCCTGGAGACTTCCACCGTCTTCTCCAGGGACGGACGGGGTTCTTCGTTGACGGTGTGTTCCTTCTTGTCCATCGTGATGCGATGGGTGGTGGGCTAGGAGCTAGGGCTAGATCAGACAACAAGGCAGCGGAAAGGGACTTGTCGACGAGAGGGCTTTCCGGGAGGGAGGAGGAGGGAAAGAAGACATGGTTATATACCAGAGCAGGGATTTATATGGTTCCATCCGTATACAAGATCCAAGGCAGACCAAGACAAGGCCTCCGTGACGGTAGAGCAAAGCGGCATGGAGATAGGAGATTGTTCCACGAAGCCCTAAGGAGAACAGAGATAGTACGCATTACTCTACTCCATACAGCGTACACGCACGAGACGCCAGAAAGATACCACGGCAGGACCTTCTGCTTCTCCGCATTTTGGGAAAAGCCATCGAGATAGGACTTTTTCCCAGGACAGGGTCGGGTTCCCCCACAGCATGCCCGAGCGCGCTCTGCAAAGGATAGTCGATACGGCGCATATTGCAGTGGAGACGCTACAGGAGTATGATTATGTATAATTCTCTAATTCTCTAATTCTCTAATTCTTTCTCGGAGGAGATCCGTTCTCCAATAACCGCGGCTCTGGAGATTCGGAGACGGCTCAGAGTTTAGATAAACTTGGCACCGAGGATTGGCTTACATTCTGCAGAGCCAATATAGGCCGTAACGACCTTCTCATCTGGCGGAACTTCTTTCTATTCCATAGTAATGCCTCCTCCGGGTCTTCCCTGAGATAATGTATCTACGCCTTGCAGTGACTGGTTGCAGTTCTTCCGGTCTGCAGACCCGCAGAGCGGTTGGTTCTCTCTCTCTCCAGACTGCCCGATATGCCCGTATCGACCTGACAATTATGCTGAAGGAATGCGGGCTTTATTATTGTAGCAGGCCTGCGTGTCCGTTCCAACAGCCGCTCTGAATGGATATAAAACGAGCCTTCGCGCCTGGTCGAGGTGGAATCCGTCTCCAACCCACCACACCGTTCGAAGGCTTCGTCGACCATGAAAGAACGCATTAAGATCGCGATAGGTTCGTACGACCTTCATGGAGAGTGCTAGCATGTATCTAACTTAACAGATCGCGGTGGCACATTCACCGACATCTGGGCCAGTCTTCCCGGGCGCCCAGATGTTGTCCTGAAGATCCTCTCTGTTGATCCTGCTAACTATAGCGATGCTCCTACGGAGGGTGCGTAAGAAGACCCCAGATCCGGATCTAGCTCTACAGCTGCTGACTGGTCCCAGGCATCCGTCGGGTCCTCTCTCTCTACCGCGGAGAGGAACTGCCCCGAGGCGTCCCCATCCCCAAAGACGACCTGGAGTTCATCCGGATGGGAACCACCGTCGCGACCAACGCCCTTCTCGAACGCAAGGGCACCAAGCACGCATTCCTCGTCACGAAGGGATTCCGGGACCTGCTGAAGATCGGGTACCAGTCCCGACCGCGTCTGTTTGATCTGAACATCGTCAAGCCCGATGTTCTATACACGGAGGCCCGCGAGATCGATGCCAGGGTCACCATCGAAGGCTTCGATGAGGATCTCGACGAACTGTTCAAATGCGACGAGGAGATCCCCGGGGTCCTTGTGAGAGGTATGAGTGGAGATATGATCCGGATCCTGAAGCCGCTCGACGAGTCTGCGGTGCGGGAGACATTGCGAGGGCTTCGTGCGCAGGGGATCGATACGCTCGCGGTCTGCTTGACGCATTCGTACGTCTACCCACAGCATGAGCAGCGCATCAGGGAACTCGCCGTGGAGGAAGGCTTCACTCACGTTTCGCTCTCCTCAGAGGTCGCTGCGAATATGATCAAGATGGTTCCCCGCGGGAGCTCCGCGACGGCAGACGCTTACCTGACTCCGGAAATAAAGCGGTACCTCTCTGGGTTCGCGAAGGGGTTCGAAGGCGGCAATCTTGACGGCGTGCGATGTGACTTTATGCAGTCCGATGGCGGATTGGTGAGTCATAACAGCTTCAGCGGACTGAAGGGCATCCTGAGCGGCCCTGCCGGTGGTGTCGTTGGATACGCCAGGACATCCTACGACGAAGCCTCCAAGACACCGGTCGTGGGCTTCGACATGGGAGGCACATCAACCGACGTCTCCAGATACGGAGGCCACTTGGAACACGTCTTCGAAAGCGTCACGGCTGGCGTGACTATCCAAAGCCCCCAGCTCGATATCAACACCGTCGCCGCCGGCGGCGGTTCAATCCTGTTCTGGAGAAATGGTCTCTTCGCCGTTGGTCCGGAGAGTGCTTCATCGCATCCTGGCCCGGCGTGCTACCGCAAGGGTGGCCCCTTGACAGTCACCGATGCCAATCTGTTCCTTGGCCGGCTCATCCCCGACTTCTTCCCAAAGATCTTCGGGAAGAACGAAGACCAGCCCCTGGACGCCGAGATCGTGAGGGAGAAGTTCACCACCTTGACTGCTGAGATCAACGCCGAAACAGGACGATCCATGACGCCGGAAGAGGTTGCATGTGGATTCTTGGATGTCGCCAATGAAGCCATGTGTCGGCCTATTCGGGCCCTGACAGAAGGCAAGGGCTATGACATTGGTATGCCATTCCTTTTGCTTTCAGCATCGAAACACTCTATTGCTGACAGAATGCAGCAAACCATAATCTGGGCGTCTTCGGCGGTGCAGGCGGCCAGCACGCCTGTGACATCGCCAGGAAACTGGGAATCTCAACCGTCATCATCCACAAGTACTCGAGTATCCTCTCTGCATACGGTGAGCATCGATAACAACCAGGACAGTTATGAAAATGCTAACGTAGACAGGCATGGCCCTCGCCGACATCGTCCAAGAAGCCCAAGAACCCACCAACACCATCTACAACAGCAGCACCAAAACCCAGCTCGAAACCCGCCTTGCCGCACTACGAGACAAGGTCCACGACAAGCTCCTCAGCCAGGGCATCCGGAGCGAGGACATCTCGTATGAAATGTACCTCAACATGAGATACCAGGGCACCGAGACGTCCATTATGGTCCTGCAGCCGGCCGACGGGGACGGCGACTTCAAGGCGGAATTCCAGAAGACACATTTGCGGGAATTCGCCTTTGTCTTCCCGGACGAGAAGCCGATTTTCGTGGATGATATTCGCGTCCGCGGGATTGGGAGCAGTCGTCAGAAGGAATCTGATGGGCAGCAGCTGGGAAATGAGTTGAGGGAGCGTAAGTCGTTTACTTCTGCTCCGAGGGATTCGGCAGAGCGGTTTGTAAGTCGATCTCCGAGCTTATTGCCGACCCATATGGCTCACCGTTTCCATAGACGAAGGTGTATTTCCAGAACCTGGGATCGCAGAGTACGCCGGTGTTTCTGCTGCAGAAGCTGTCCTCCGGCCTTGTCGTGCCTGGACCGGCTATTATCATCGACCAGACTCAAACGCTCGTCGTCACGCCGGGGGCTGAGGCCAAGATCCTCCGTTCCCATGTTGTCATCGACATCGTTTCGTCGTCGACCGTCGCATTGAAGGATTCCACGGTTGTCGATCATATCCAGCTGTCTGTCTTTGGACATCGCTTCATGAGCATTGCAGAGCAGATGGGTCGTGCCTTGCAGAAGACGGCAGTGTCGCTGAATATCAAGGAACGGCTCGATTTCTCGTGTGCATTATTCGGACCAGATGGTGAGTGTCCTTTGCTCCTCTTTCTCTGTCGATGTAGCTAATAATCCAAGGTGGCCTCGTCGCAAACGCCCCCCATGTCCCCGTCCATCTCGGCTCCATGAGCTACGCAGTGAAATATCAGCACGAACTTCACAAGGGCAAGCTCAAACCCGGCGACGTCCTCGTAGCCAACCACCCCGAAGCAGGCGGAACGCATCTCCCAGACATCACGGTGATCACGCCCGTCTTCGAGAAATCCGGCAAAGACATCGCCTTCTACGTCGCCTCTCGCGGCCACCACACAGACATCGGCGGACTGGGCGGGACTTCCATGCCCCCCAACTCCACGGAGCTCTGGCAAGAAGGCGCCGCCATCCGATCGTTCAAGCTCGTCCACGCCGAGAAGTTCGACGAGGAGGGCATCACGGAGATTCTCCTCAGTCCCGGCCAGTACCCAGGGTGCGCAGGGAGTCGGCACATCGCGGACAATATATCCGACCTGAAAGCACAGGTCGCGGCGAATAACAAGGGGATGGTGCTTGTCCAGGGTCTGATAGAGGAATATACACTGCCCGTGGTACAGCTGTACATGAATGCGATCCAGTCAAACGCGGAGATCGCCGTCCGCGCATACCTACGGTCCATCTTGGCCAAGTTTGGTTCTCGCCTGTACGCAGTGGACCAAATGGACAGCGGATCCCTGATAAAACTCGCCATCACCGTTTCCCCCGACGGCACGGCCGTATTCGACTTCACCGGCACCAGCTGCGAGATGCTGAGTAACATGAACGCGCCCCCGGCCATCACGCACTCGGCCATCATCTACACGATCCGCCTACTCATCGGCACCGACATCCCCCTCAACCAAGGCTGTCTTGCCCCGATAGACGTCATAATCCCCAAGGGAACATTCCTGAACCCATCCGCCGGACCCGCCGTCTGCGCTGGAAACACAAACACCTCCCAGCGAATCGTGGACGTCATCCTACGGGCCTTCCACGCCGCAGCCGCCTCGCAGGGATGCATGAACTGTCTCGGATTCTTCGGCGAAGGAGGCAGAGACAGCAACGGAAACAGACTAAAGGGGTACGCATACGCGTTCGGGGAGACAATCTGCGGCGGATCCGGTGCTACATCAATTCGACCCGGTGCATCTGGCGTACACACACACATGACAAACACACGTATCACAGATCCAGAGAGTCTCGAGAAACGGTACCCCGTTATCCTGCGTGAGTTTGCAATCCGCCAGGGAACCGGGGGGAAGGGACGGAACAACGGCGGTGACGGTGTGGTGCGGGACATCGAATGTCGGGCGCCGTTGAGTTTCAGCGTGATTACGGAGCGGAGGAGTATCGCGCCGTACGGGATGGAAGGGGGTGGAGATGGGGAGCGAGGCGCGAATTACTGGGTTCGTCGCGTGGAGGGTGCTGAGGGACCGGAATGGAGATGGGTTAATATGGGTGCTAAGAATATGGTTCGTATGGAAGCGGGGGACCGGTGCGTGATTCACACTCCTGGTGGAGGTGCCTGGGGGAGAAGACCCGAGGAGGAGGATCATCAAGTGAATGGGAATGGGCATTCTCATACGAATGGTGTCGTCGATGGGGTTCATTCGGGTTCTGTCAATGGTTCAAGTTCCGTGCAGTATCCTCGTGCGTCTGGGAGTGTGGCTGCGTATATGTCTGCTCAAGAGGCATCGGCTTAAAGATTGGCTTGGATGGAATGGATAGATTGGGTATCTAAAACTATATCAGACTAATAACTTAAGTTCATGGAGTTCGAGGGAATAGAAGAAGCTTGGTCATGAATGAATCCGGGGGTATAATATCCATTGACGCAAACTCACGTTAGGGCTAGAGGTTAAATCAAGTAATCCATTTCAAGAAAGAAAGAAACCATGAATCAAGCCAGACTGATAAACCCAGACTTATGATCCCCCCATAAATGGCCAGAAGGGTAGTCAAGATCTCTCACCCGGAAAGCCCTCTTAACTGCCAACCTCGCGCGCCGTACACTTCCCAGGTTCCGCGTTTTCTGAATATGCTCCAGCCTATCCAGAACAAAGCGCCGATGCTCTTCACTATCGAGACCGGTATTCCCCAGAACGAAAAGTGGCCATAAAAGGGTAGCCGTGTTCGGGAGGGTAGATATCAGCTTTATGATTAAAGATACGAGATGTCGCTTGCATTGTCTTGTTGAAAGCAGCGCGTTTTCGAATGACGAAATCTCCATCTCAGCAGAACCTGGTGTCAGTGGGTCGGAAGGGATATTAGTATCATCATCTGGCGGATCGGCACCGAGGCCGAGACGCTCTCGCAGGTACAGCAGTGCAGTCAAGCGCTTGGTTTCCGCGATACGTTTTAGCTCGTTCCTGTCTGAAGAAT
Organism: Monascus ruber; assembly: GCA_002976275.1. NCBI lineage: Eukaryota > Fungi > Ascomycota > Eurotiomycetes > Eurotiales > Aspergillaceae > Monascus > Monascus ruber. The sequence goes on along the minus strand of PSNO01000006.1, from coordinate 2,193,086 downwards.
GCAAGGGCAAGTTTTGTTTCAAAAAACGTAACGACATTTCAATTTCGTTGCTGGCGGAAGTGTAGCTTTCAATCTCGACTGGAGTAAGCGGGCGGGATTTCAAGATCTGACAGTGTGAGTATCGAGGATGGAAGCATCTGCAATGGAAATAACACAATAAAAGGAACTATATATACCTCCTGTTTTTCCGAAGCTAGAGCCGAGATTCTGTCGATCAAGGTCATGAGGTTTCTCGAACAGCCCATAACCCCATCAATCTTGATCTGCGTCAGTTTCCACCGTCTACCAGTTGAAAAGCGTTGAAGAAAACGTACCTCGTCCAGGTCATCGGCCTCCAGCCAGCTGCAGGATATTTTGTCTTCGTACCGGCTCTCGGTGGCCGTGCGGCTCATAATATCGTGAGCCACAAAGTATATGGTCAGAAACCTTCTCAAAGATTCACACTGCTGAGAGCGTGCAGAGACATATTCAATGAGTTTCAGGCCCCCACGAAGGTGGGTTACCCAAGAAGGATCACAGCCGTCAGAAATCTTTGCACACGGATCAGCGGTCAGTCTCATCTATCATCCTTAGGGTTCAAGTGAGGTTCACACATACGTCATGGAAACAGAGCATCAGCACAGTAGCAACTGCACCATAATCCAGGCTATCGGTGATTATGGCCTGTTGGAGACCCCGTAAAGCATTATCTTTGTACAGATACGCTTCTTTCTGAAATCTCGAATCTCCGAGAAGGCGAAGTTGGTTCGCGGCAACTGCCAACAGAGCGCTGCGTAGAGTGGAATGATAGAAGCTTAGTGGCGTGATGAGAGATATGTATGGATTATATGAAACGCTGAGCGAGCAGTTGGGACCAATTCCCTGGATGAAATATTGGAGGAGGTAGCCTTCGATCTCAGAGTAGGAACTGAGAGGGTGGCCCAAGGCTTTCGTGCAAGACAAGGCGAGGGACACCGCATCATCGACCAGTTCTGTTGGAGACATGTCCGTCCGTACAATTTCCCCTCGTTCATCTTGCGCATCGGGTTTCTCGGTTGAAAAGTCGCCGTATGTTGTGTTTAAGAAGACCCAGCGTCCACGGTAATCGTCAAGAGGCACTGCATGGAATCCATCTCCGCTATCGAACCTCGTGGGTTTTTTCCTTCGTCTGGTCCATATTCCTAGATACCAGTTGGCAAAGGAAAGAAACCAAGGCAATCAGATAACTGGGAGGATACCTTCCCGACCAAACTGAATGCCACGCTGTATTGCATCATCTCTGAAGGTGAGTCTGAGGCCCCGTGTGCAGGTCAGACCGAGCCTCTCGCATCTCCTACATGTTGGGATCTCTTCGGTGCATCGGACGTGTTTCTCTGCCGTTCGGGAAATGGAAATAGATGGTCAGTGTCAGTATATGCAAGTTGTGGGGTGCATGGCCGTTGAATCCGAATGGTTCACACCTTTGCACTGGAAGCAACCCGTCCTCCGTCGGCACTCTAGATGGTTTCTCTTATCCCTGAGCATGACGGGCAGGCTCTGATTATAATCTAACCAAGACATATAATACCCTGTCAAGGTTGGGCGAGTGCTTCAGGACCGAGGCAAGGCGTTGCGGAGAAAGTAATACAGCGGAGACATGGGCCGCTTATCTTATCAAGCAGAGATAACTAGTCGACAGCTATCATGTCATGCCATTGCGCCTTTGATTTGAGTGTAGGACTGTCGGTGGATATATCCCTGATCGTGGCATTAGGCCACTGTGCAGGTGGGAGCTACAGCATGTTATATAGCTCTGCAATGCTGCGTAGAATTGACAATAAGCAGACTTTGGTTTGTCGCGAAGTTCTTCACGAGCAGCGCCTTTGGGGTTTCTGGACTGCCGTACAGCATGGAGCTGGGGTACTAGACCGGATCCGGTTAGGCTAGGTTCGGGCCAGGATCCGGGCAGCTTAGGCCATTCAGCGCGCGCATCGAAGCATTTCTTGCAGCTCTAGATTCTGTGAAGAAAAGGAGAATGATTTGGTCCTCTACTTTCTACGCTGTATTTAGATACATCCCCGTCGAGGCTAATTACTCCGGATATCTGGGGTCTAGTTAGTGTCGTAGCGGGTCACGGGCTGCCGCATGTATTATTCCGGTCCTCGGCGGCAGACAGCCAGTGAGGAAACATGCGGAGAGATAAACAAACAATCGTCGAACTTACGGTTGATAAAAAACGCGAGGTGCGAATTTGCAAAACGGGAGACGAAGATCATCTGTATTGGGTTATGCCGAGACAAGCCCGAACAGACTTACGCGGATCGCAGCGATCAGCTCAATACGACGGGGCGCGCCATACGGCGTACTGAATCGAGGTGGTTCTGCTGCTCGACAGCTGGATGCTGGTACTCAGGCATTCGACCGAGAAGATAGACACATGCTGCAAAGCCGTGTAGTGTATCCGCTGGAAGTGAGCACACGGTCAGAAACCAGAGGCAGGGGAGTACGCTGTAACGGGGGCCAAGCTGACTCGGCGTCACGGATACGACGGGTCGAGAATGAGTGATGTGCGTGGTCGAAACGACAATATGATACCACACGTGCAATCCCATGGCGGGCAGATACCTAGGTAATAAATATCTCCAGCACACAGCTTATAAAAGGGCAGGACCTCGCCCACCAGAGCCTGGACAGACAGTGCAAAAAGCTGGAGAACAGAGAGCTCCCGTCTTCGTCGTGGAGAGTGGCAGGTTTCCCAAAGCGGCATCATCCCAATAGGACCTACTGCTCGGTGAGCGAGAGAGGAGAAAGGGTCCACTGGTACGGTATTATTGTATGGTTATTTTGACGATTTCCTTCCAGCCGAAACCACGCGTTCTTTGTTCCCTCGGTATAAAGGAGCTACCTCAGACTGAAAATTTCAGCTTCGATCTCTCACTTCTCCCTGCATTCTTGCATTCGCGAATGCCGCGTATCGGCAGTGAAGCCCAGCCTGTCGTCCAGATATGTCCAGCTCTCCCGTCCATGATGCAAGGACGTGTAATTTTGGCTTGTATTGTTACGGTTGCAGCAACGTGACGCCGAACGCCAGTGGAGCTCCAAAGCCGCCCGAACCGGCCCGATGTAATCATCTGCGCTGGACACGCCGAGCTATTGGCCGGTCTGCAGGCCAAGTGGGCCGGTCAATATGATTTAATCTATCGCGTCGTACGGAATCCACTGCAAAGTTAAAACAGGAAACAGCATAAAAATGGAAAGCGAGACAGCAGAAAACAGGGAACGTATTCCGTACAGCAGAGCTGGCAACTAGCCCGTAGACAGCAGACCCGACTCTTGCTGGGCAAGATAGAAGCTGGCCCAGGATAATTATAATAGGCATAAGCTCAGTGTCTGTCTTGCACGGGTTGAAACACGGGATTGTCAGGAGTAGCAATACAGCTCTGCTGGACCATTTGAGCGTACCAAGAAATACCCAGCTTCCCGAGAGCTCCCGACTGTACAGCGCAGGTAGACGAAAGGAAATACCGTACAGCTGCCCTAGGGCTTGCTGTTCCCTTCCGCCCTCTCCCAGCCGCCGCACTAAGACCGCGCTTGCCCTGGAAACGGTGAAAATTAGCCGGACAGTATTTATCTCCTGGGACACCTCATTTGTAACTTAACCTCTCTGCTTCTTCCCTCCCTGAAAAAAAAAAGCTCTTTTTTTTCCCCAGGCTCACCCAACTTCCATCTCTCCTCTCTCTCCCGTCAATTCCACTCCTCCCACCGGGAATCACAAACAGCAGACACAATGGCCTCCTCTCGCGTCTTCGCCTCCCGATTGGCCTCTACCATGGCCTCGACCTCCAAGGTCGCTCGCCCTGCCGCTCGCTTCCAGCTCCCTGCTGCCGCCCCCAAGCGTACCTTCACCGGTCTCCGTGCTCAGGGCTCTCCTCTGGCCCAGACTGTCAAGCGCCAGCAGGCCTCTACCCTCCTCAAGGCCAACGCTCGCCAGGTCTTCGCTGCCCAGGATGCTCGCCGCCAGTACTCCTCCGACGTCGCTAACGCCATGGTCGAGGTCTCCAAGAACCTGGGTATGGGTAACGCCGCCATTGGTCTCGGTGGTGCTGGTATCGGTATCGGTCTCGTCTTCGGCGCTCTCCTCCTGAGTGTCTCTCGCAACCCCTCTCTCCGTGGTCAGCTCTTCACCTATGCCATTCTCGGTTTCGCCTTCGTCGAGGCCATGGGTCTGTTCGACCTCATGGTTGCCATGATGTGCAAGTACGTCTAAACGTGGGAGGAGTCTTGAAATCGACCCGGATCGTCTCTGCCGGCGGTTTAGTCTGATTGATATGGATGAAATGAGGGGATTTGGTCGTCCGTGGTTTCACTATCATGTACTACTGTCAGCCTCATGTACAACCTTTATTTCCATTATTGTGTACTACATATGGAGTTTTCAATGGCACTTACTCCAGCGGAGCCAACTTTGCCTTTATTACTTTATTCATTCCTCGTATCTGTAACTCTTTGCCCTTCGATGAAGGGACCCGTTCGCTCGCTGTCTTCCGACCGAATCCGATCACGGTAATCATGCTGCATAGCCGACGCGTTGGAGGGTGAGTACTGTAGTCAAACAAATGCAGAAACGAAAACTATTAAACAAGAAATTGGTCATGATTCTATCGTAGTATAATAGGGACTGCCATTAATAGGAAACCAGGAACAGACAGGAGAGAAAAAGAGGAGACGACATTGCACGACACAACACAACACAGCACAGCGACCGAGATTCTTCCCCTCTTTTTTTCGTTTTGGCCCTTGCTTTGCTCTTCCCTGTCTATAGCCAGCCTGTAGACTCTCGAGTACGACTGTACATGCAGCAATGTACCTTTTTACTCCTCACTTTTCTCCTTTTTCGTTGTGAGCTCAGGCCGCTCAGGACGTCGGGCTACTCAGGATATCGGTTAGGGTAGGACAGGATGGTTGGATTTGAAATTTGTTTCTTCTGGTTTTCCCGGATGGATTGCCTTCTGTTTTATTTTGCTTTACGTTGCATTTTCGTGTCTTGACACTGTTGTCGCCATGTATCTCCCGAGATACCTCATCTCTCTACGCTGTGCTGTGCTCTACCAGATCTTGGAGGTGAGACTATGCTCATACTGGAAACTACTATTTCATATACATAGAAGGTGTATACAATCTACGTCTTCAATTAATGGCTACTATGTTCCCTCTACTCTGCTCACGTACAATGGCACTCTGCCTCTCTACCTGCAGTACCTGAGTGGGTGGGGAAGGCCAATGTTGGGGAATTGGCTTTCCGGGCGCTCCGTAGAGTCTGAGCACGCCTAGACCGTATTGGGAAAGGTGACGTGAGATGGGACTTGGTTTTCCGTGCATAAGTGTACACTAGGTACCTACTACTCTGTACTCTGCGCAGAATTGAATAATAACTAGTCAACAAAAATAGTCTTGGACAAGACTGAGTAATGCTTGAAGAAGCCCGTGAAGAGTCGAATGGCATGTCCCACATCATATGTACCCCCTGTCTCCCGGATGCTGTGCATGCTCAGTTGCGGATTGCCCAGGTCCAAGGTCCTCGTTCCCAATGCAGCTGACAGCATCGGCCCAATCGTAGACCCGCAGCTGGAATCGTTGCGGACGACAAAGAGCTGCAGCGGAACTCCTTCGCCTTCTGTTTCGGCTGATTTGCGAGCCACCTCGTTCAGGAGTGCAATTCCAGGGGCGTTGGTTGCGTAGCGCACGTTGGCATTGATCTTGATGACAGGGCCCTTGTTGATTTCTGGCTTATGGTCCGATTCGTACTTAGCCGCGAAGTTGGGGTTGACTGCGTGTGCCATGTCGGCAGAAACGAGAAAGGAGGTAGACAGCGTCTGCTCGTAGGCAGTGGAAAAGTCGGTGTCCCCGGCTCGGACGTAGGACGATTCGGAATGGGAATCCTCAAAGTGAGACGATGGGAGCACCGACAGGCGACGGATAATAGCAGGCAGGACGTTGGAGTCGGCACCCTGGGCCGATCGGCTTCCAATCTCTTCGTGATCGAAGAGCGAGATTAGCCGGATAGACGGCTCCTCCTCTAATGCAGACTCGTGAGCAACCGAGTCAATGAGACCGACGGTGGCGCAGAAGGAACTGTTAAGGTTGTCCAGCCTCGGGGAGAAGATGAACTCCTCCAGCAAGCCACCAAGGCAAGACTTCTGAGTGTCGAAGAGGACCATCTCAAAGTCAATCAGATCGGCAGGCGAGACGCCGATTTCAGAGGCAATGAGCTCGATGAAGTAGGGATGATGGCGTTCCGTCATCGCCTTCAACGGAGCGAAACTCTTCTTCTCTGCGTCATTTTCGCCAGCGCTGGTAGCGTCTTTGGTGCCGCCAGTGCGGTTAAGTTCTGCAGCAACGAGGCCAGCGATAGGGAAGAGCTGGGTCTCCTTGTTGAATGCGAAAGTTTCCTGGCGTTCAAGATGGATTGCCAGGGTTGGGATACGGAGAACTGTAGCGATGTCAGGTCAACGTATCGGGTATATTCGTCCGGAGACATACTTGGACGATCAATCTTGACCAGCTTCTGCACAATTGAACCATCACTGGTCCGGACCATTACTCTTCCAGCAACCCCAAGATCACGATCAAACCCTTTGCAGAAATAAGGTCAGCGGATGCAGCAAATACGGGTTGCAACAGTACCGACAGGTATGCCAGATGCCTCCCCCATAAGTCTCAACGCCCACCTGGATGAAGCCTTCTCCACGCTTGTTGCTCACCGGTTTAATCCGCAGAACTGGCGAGTCCGTGTGGGCACCAATCATGGCGATGGAATTGCCAGGCTGTAGAAATCAGGTCATCAGCGGTTTGTTTCGACAGAACCCAAGCATCAGCTACATACCTTCCATTTTTTGCCAATAGCAAAAGCCACAAGAGTTGAGCCATTGCGGGTCAGATAGTACTTCCCGCCAGGGTGGCATGTAGAGGCCCAGGAGTCTTTCTCCTACGCAGATGGATGACATATATGGTAAGTACGGGAAAGAACCTGAGGTAAATCGAATTGACCGGAATTTCCCACAAATCAAAGTACCTTAATCTCCTGGAAACCAGCTCCGACTAGAAGATCCTTGGCAGACTGAACCGCATGGAAGGCTAAGCTCAGGGTTAGATGGATGGATGGGTAGATGGGAGCGGGGTAAGAACAGGGGAGGAGAATCCATACGGGTGGGAGAAGCATTGACAAAGGACAAAAAGTCCCGCGCGGGCTGTTTACGGTCGATCGACGCCATGATTGCTGTTCGGGATGCACAGGATGAGGACCACAGGCGCTGGAGATAGCATCCACCGAGCTTACAGGGAAGACGAACAGCGGGAGATCTGGATGAGGTAATGGCGGTCACCTGAAACGAGCGAAGCGCCCAGCTGTTCATGAGCAGATCCTAGTACCTACACGGGTATGATATAAGCTCTAGGGCTAGTTATATCGTATGGATGGCGCGTAACGATCTGCCGTCCTCTTTTCCCAGGATAACAAACACAATAATTATGACGCTTTTTTTGACCATTATTATTTGATGCAGTTGAACAGCTGGGAGGTCTGCCAATTCCTTACATAAGCAGTATAGATGACATAATCATGAAACGCGTGACGCGTCGAAGCGCGCAGGGAGTCCATCCAGCCATTTATTTCGCGTCTGGCAAGACCTTCAAAACATTCAGCAGCACGGCCCAATGATGTCTTGTTTCGTCAGGCGCCATGCTGAGCTGAGTCCCCATCTATAACTACTACTGACTGTTATGATGGCCCAGCTAGGCATTTAGCGATGCTGTCGAGACGCGCTCCTTCATGGAGGGAAAATGTAAACAATCACGTAGATGCCCTGTTGTAACTGTCCTCCACCCCACAGACTATGACCATGCAGATACACCTCAGCCGGTGAATCTACTTCTGAGCAAGCAGCAACTGGTTGCCATCGTGCCCAGTGCCTGCATTTGCGTCCTGGTGTCCTGGTCCCTGGCGACAGCGAGAATCCGATCTGGATCCCAGTGTTGCCCAGATAGGTTTAGCGCTCCCGACGCGTGACCGGAGCGACGACGAATTCCCCTTTGGAACTCCCGCCCCCCCAAAAGAACAAGAACAAGAACTCATCTCCTCCACCTGCTCCAGCTCTCTCTCTTCCTCATCCCTGCCGTTGATTCTCCTGCCCGTTAACCCGGTCTCAAATGCCCTCCATCCGCTTCTGTCTCTATCTACGTCTGTGCCGGGCCCGGTGAGGAGAGTTTGTTGTGCCGCCATTTGTCGCCGTCTTGTCTCAGCCCGCCGCATTGGTCATTGGTGATTTCGAACACTACGCCGGGAGGTATATTCGGGGTCTTTTGCTCAACGTCCTACGGTCTCCAGACGTTCAATCAAATACAAGAAAATTCCAATTCGCTTGGGATAATACTGTCGCTCTAGATACCCATCTTTGTGCAATTCCCAGCCGCCTGGTCTGCCGCGCGACTACGTCCATTCACTCTCTTGATCGGAACTGGTCTGCTTTGGCATCGCGCAAACCAGCAAAGAGTCCCCCAAACATGGGCGACAGCAGTAAAGATCCAGATAGCATGGTGCGCAGCAGTCTACCGGCAGCAGGGTTGAATCCGAAATTGTCTGGTCGCGCTGCGAATGTCGCAAACATTGCCTCTCCGCCTGGATCTAAGACACCCCCCAGCATGTCCTCTAGGCGAACACTCTTCTTCCCCGAACCGTCTGCCCGCCAACAGAAATCCCGCACAGAGGCTGAACCAGTCGATGCCGATGCGCTTGCGATGGCTCTGAAAAAATACGAGGAAGCGGGACATCGTCGCGATAGAACGCCAGGAAGCAGTCCTTGTCGAAAGAGACAGAGGGTCTATGGAGACAGGTGAGTCGGTTTTGTGAAGGATTTCTGCAGATTTGAATCTAATCGTTTCGAGCAGATTTATACCGAACCGCGAAGGACAGGACTTACAAGCAACTTACAGTTTACTACATGAAGATGGATGTCCGTCCACCCCTTCAAGGTCAAGAAGACGGACGCCACATTCAGAACTTCATTTTCAAAAGAGTCAGTTTTGTCTCGCACCTTGATTCATTCCTCTGTGACTACCATCTAACATTCACTCCAGCTGAGGAAGCTAATCGAACTTACTCGCGAGTGCTGCGAAGTGAACTCTTTGGCAACACTGTTCCCCAGACAAGCTTGGATTCGTTATCAACAGACCCACTGCTAGGCCTCAGCAACGGTATAAACGAAAAGACTCGATCCCATACCCCACCATCACACGTGTCTAGCCTCCCACCAGCTAGTATAACACCGTCTACTCCGCACAAAAATCTTTTCACCTATGCGTCTCCACGCCCCGGTTCAGGTCAACACACTCCATCGAAAACGCCCCGCAGCCAACATGGCCCCAATTTGGATGTCAGATCTGAGCTGTATAGCTTGTCGCCAATCCGTTATGACAGCCAACGTATCCTTGAGACTCCGCGCAAACAGCCGCGTTACGTGAACAAGGTACCCTACAAGGTTCTCGACGCTCCAGATTTGCAGGATGATTTCTACTTGAATTTAGTCGACTGGGGAGGCAGTAATGTTCTCGGCGTCGGATTGGGAAACTCGGTTTACATGTGGAATTCTCAAACTGGTCAAGTAACCAAGCTATGTGAACTTCGCGACGATACAGTTACAAGTGTTAGCTGGATCCAAAGGGTAAGTGTAAACTTCCTCTTCTTGCTACAAAGGGTCTAATTGGGATCTCCTTTTAGGGTACCCATCTTTCAATTGGCACCGGAAAAGGTCTCGTGCAAATATGGGATGCAGAACGTTGTCACCGTCTAAGGACCATGATTGGTCATACGAATCGTGTCGGGGCCCTTGCTTGGAATGACCATATCTTAACCTCGGGATCCCGAGACCGGTTGATTTTCCACCGCGATGTCCGTTCACCAGACCAGTACTTACGACGGCTATCTGGCCATAAGCAGGAGGTTTGCGGCCTCAGATGGAATACGGAAGACGGCCAGCTAGCGTCTGGAGGGAATGACAACAAATTGATGGTGTGGGATAAACTGAATGAGACGCCTTTATACCGGTTTTCCGACCACACTGCTGCGGTGAAAGCCATTGCTTGGTCACCTCACCAACACCATCTACTTGCATCGGGTGGAGGTACGGCTGATCGGACCATCAAATTCTGGAATACTTCAACGGGGTCGATGATCAAGGAAGTCGATACAGGAAGCCAGGTCTGTAATCTGGCATGGTCCAAAAACTCGGATGAGATCATCAGCACCCATGGCTACAGTCAAAACCAGATTGTGGTCTGGAAGTATCCACGCATGGAGCAGATCGTGTCATTGACAGGCCATACTTTCCGCGTCCTCTACCTGGCCATGAGCCCGGACGGTCAAACTGTTGTCACAGGCGCTGGCGATGAGACGTTGAGGTTCTGGAAAATCTTCAACAAGAAGTCCGGGAGGGAAAGCGGGCGTGAAGGTGGCAGGTTATCAGAATGGGGTACGATTCGGTAACATGAGGTGGCCACTTCATACACCATTACTGCTGTCATGCGTTTCCATTGCCTGTGCGTGTTAAGGCGTTCAATTCGGTCTCCAGCATCTCGATACCCCGACGTTGCATTAGACATGGCGTTCTTGTTGGACTTGGCGTCCCTTCAGAGCTAGGATTTGCCTTCGGCGATTTTAAGGGGGTTCTCGTGTTATTCCTTCTTGGCATCTCTTGCATCTTGTTCGCGGGTTTATGGCATTTTACAGTTTTTTTGAGCGTCCGTCTTCTTCCGTTTCCTAATATGACCGGTTTCATTGCCTCCCTCTTTCTTTCCTATCCTTTTGTCTCCCATGTCAGCAACCCCATACGGGTTTTCCTTTGTCTTCTTGTCCCTATTTCCATTTCAAACTTATGTCAGGGGGTACAGTTTCTATCACACAACTCTCCCAGGAGAGTGTTATCTGTGGATTCCAGCAGGCGGTGCTCATGGAGTTTGTTTGGTGAGGTGAGGCATAAAACATATGGCGTTTGCATTTGGGATTGGGGCAGGAGTTGTTTTGCCTTCCCTTACAACTGCTATTCTTTGTTCTGTTCTGTTTTGTTTTTCTTTTCTTCATCTGGGTCTGCTTACATGGTATGCATTTGAAGAATGATGATGGCACGACTCTTTCTGCTACTCATTGAAGCAAGACTGTCTTGCCAAGCTTGTCTTTTCCAACTGAGATTGTGCATCTGCATGATCACTCTGGCTGCATTGGGAAGCTTGAGAGAGAATAATAACTATGCAATACGTTAAAACCAACTCTTAGGAGGAATAATATAAGTAATATAAGTAAGCTCTGAATCATTTGAATTCATATTGACCAAACAGGCTACATGTGCCTGGAACTCAACAGAAACAGTGAGCCATAGCGCAGGCATGAAATCCATCATACCCGTACCGGGCCCACACGCTTGAACAGTATTTTAGTATTTTAAGGATCGGGAGTTTGCAGAAGACCCGCCGGGCTTGTCTCCTGGAAATATATCATCACCAATTGCTGGGATTACCATTATACATTAGCTAAAGAGGTTGTCGCCGTCTTGAAATCATTAAGCGCAAAAATCCATGGATACGACTCTTTGTAGAGAACATTAGTGATAGATTGATAGATTGATAGATGGAGGCAGCTTTGCTGGTGATTCTATATATTTTATGCACATACAGATTGCATAGTAGTCAATACATGAAGAAACATGATGCCATGGAATCCATGTTGGAGATTGCAATGAGGGCTTTGGGCGTACTGGGTATTATTCGCAGGCAAATGAGTTTTTTTTTTTTTCTTCTATTGGAAGCGTCCTGTCTATGCCGTGGTTGTCAAGTTACTCCCATTCAATACAAGAGCCAAGCGCAAGCCCAAGGATTACAATCATCTAGAAGATGAGAGCGCGGGCGAATTATATATATACAGCCTTAAGCTTTCACAGGAAGGGCATTCGCTGCCATTGAGGATACCCAGAAAGGGTATGTATAGTCATGCTGCAGGGTAACAAAGGACGACTAAATATATATATATATACAGACCATGGGTAGGGAATATCAAGATACACGTTACTCCTAACTAATTAATTCTACACCCTAGCTATGCGAGCTGAAAGGAACGAAGGCGTGAAACAGAGGAGACATAAAACGAATAAAGTAAATTACAGGACCAGTCTCCCAGGATCAACTTGCAACAAGTCCTTAACTCGCTCCAAGAAAGTTCTTGCCCTCTTCTCCTCGCCCACGGGGACAGTGAGGCTGAACACATTCAAAGCAGACGCGTTAGAAGGTGATTGAGCCGCTGGTAGCTTACGAGCGGTCTTCTTAACCGTCTTACCAGCGAGGATGTCAATGATATCTTCGGCGACGGGCTTCTTCTTTGCCGGGGTTACCTCCGAGGGATCGAGCTTGTTCAATTCAGGGAAATAATCGCCCCTGGAGAAATTAATTGGTTCTGCGCCCAGGACTTCATCGAATAGCTCGTCGACGGTTGGTTTCTCGGTCGATGAACGCGGAAGGGCATCATTGGCCAGATCGGTTGCACGAACGAGGAAAGTCGATAGAGGTACAGTGGTGCCCAGTGTTTCCTTGATCTTCTGCTGAACCGACAGGACCGCACCCAGGGAGACGGAGACAGCGACAAATGCTGTGGGAGGCGGTGCAGGGACCTCTTCCTCGACAACTGGTGCGGCGGGTTGGGCGGGAGGAGGTGGTGGGGCGAGTTTAATGCTACTCAGATCGAGATGGGCCAGTTTCTGGAGACGCGATGCTTGGATGGATGGGTAGTCGGATGCGATTGCACCGAGGTAGGCAAGGACATCGCCCTTGAGGAGACGGCCCTTGGGGCCTGAAGCAGGGATCTTGGGGATCTCGGATTCCGGGATGCCCTTCTCGTGGAGGAGCTGGATCACCGAGGGGTAGAGCGGGTAGGCTGGGTTTTGGCCCTTGGATATAGCGGTGGATTGGAGGGTGCCTGTTTCGAGGTAGGGAATGGATGGTGTTAGCTAGCTAGCTCGATGTAACGATGATCGTTGTGGTTGTTTTGAAAGGCTACCCTCCCATCATTACTCACGTTTGGAGATATTGACACTGCACATTCTGGGCTGCCTTATGGCAAGCCTAGCAGGGAGCTGACGAGCAGAGAAGGCCGATGCCATCTTTGATTGAGGAGACTCAACCGTTGAGGATCTGGTCTGCGGCGGCGAGAGATAGATACTGACACTGCTTCCAGAGGCTTAACAGGGAACCCACCACGTCAACTGCCACGCACGCAGAATCCCGATGAAATATCCTGGCTTGAATGAGGATCTGAACTAGCAGTCAAGGCAGCCAGAGCCATCCAGGTTGGGGAAAACAGCATCTCCGCGAAGCTTGTCGTCGCCATCGCTCACCGGCCGCCGGGACGGGAACATTTTTCTGCCGCAAAGGGCTGGCTCGGCTTTCATGCCGCGCGAGAGACAGAAGAAGAATCGCGCATGTCGATGACCAGCACAGTCCATCCAGGAACTCAGGGTGAGTGTGAATCTATCTCATGCATCGCAGGACGAGATTACTTAGGTGGATGGGGCCAATTCCTCGATCCTGCAGGTTTCTTGCGTGTTGCTGTTCCGTTTCATCATAGGAAATCTATACTAACGTATTCTCTACGAACAATCTTAATAGGTGAAACATAGAAACAATGCTTCCCAGATCCTTTTCCATTCGCATATTTCAACAGCAATGTCCGAGAAGTGCGCTTCGTTCATCATTCCAGGTCCCGTCGGGCGTGCCGTGGAGGCCTTTCACAAGTAGCCCTCCTCGGACCAAGTCCGCAGCAAATAAAGCATCCTCCACGCCGGTATCATCCTTGAAGTTTGCCGGACAGCGACCGGAAGGGTTTGGGAAACTCGAACGCAAGGTTGCCAAACAGGGAGAGGTGGTTCTCTTCGAATCTCCCTCACATCGCGCCTACATTTTCAGCGCATATGCCCTTGGAGCTGTCGGGTTCGCTTGTTCCATTTTCTACTCCGACATGGTCTTTCGCAATCCCATACATGAATTCCAGGATTGGCAAAAAGTCACGTACGGCGTTGTATGTATCCTAACCAGTGCCATGGGTACCCTCGCCATCATGCAGACATTTCGACTGGTGAAGTCCATCCACGCCGTCAGCTCCAACGGAAAGACATATATCCGATTTAAAGTCAACCGGATGGTCCCGTTCTTGAGGCCTCGCGTTTTTGACGTCGTGCCGCGCCAGATTGCTTTCAATCGTCGGCTAGTGCCTACGGAGAGGACGTGGCAGGGAATCAATGGCCTGGTAGAAAAGAAAGAGCGTCTGACAATCATCACCTTCTTTACAGCACCTATGAAGAAGGTGAATCGCATGTTCTGGGAACTCTTCCGAGCTGTACGGCGGGTCTTCACTCAGGAGGATTTTCTGTCAGTGGAGATTGAAGGACAGAGCGGTAGCTTCAAGATTGATACCGCTGGGTTGATATATAATGATTTTGCCTATATTTGCTATATCCCAAAGGTTGCACCGAAGTGAGGTCTCATTGAGGGGTTAATGCTATCCTTTTCTCTTTCTTTTCTTCAGGTAGTCAGTGCCCTTGTTTTATTACATGATGAAGCTCCATTGAAATCTGGGAACGTCTCTGGAAATGTATATATCAGGTGTACCATACAAATCATTCATAGCGTTGCTTTTCTGTTCTTTCTTCTAGCCCATTGCTTGTTGAACTGGCTTAATTACACAGCAGTGACACTCACCTATTCAAACTCCAGATATACAGGAAGCAGAACTTCATATCCATCTCTCATCGAACCGTCAGACAATGCAAGAACGTAGTCTATCTAAGCAGGCCATGAATGTAGTGATCAATCAACAGGGCAGATCACGTGACCAAATCGCGTCCACCCGATCGAGAATTGACGCGCGACCTACAACTATCGCGAACCCCTCCCGGCAGCAGCTTGCCTGTTCCAACCGGACTCGTGAATTTAGCATCGCGCCCAAAGCTCTGTTTGATGCTCTGGCAGGCTTGCTGAGTGTGATCTCGCTACTGATCAGTAGCTGCGTGACAAGATGGGAAAGCTCATTCGACTAGAGCTCTTCAGTACGGACACCCGTTGCATACTCGGCTCGCAAAAAAAAAAGAACAACACTGACTCTGGTCACAGATTTCAAATCATACAAGGGGCATCATGTCTTGCTATTTGGAGATGCGTATTTCACGTCTATTATCGGACCCAACGGGTCTGGGAAATCAAACTCGTTCGTTTTGACCCCTTGGAGAAAATATTGAAATTCCACCTCAGCACATGCTAACGCGCACCAGAATGGACGCGATTTCATTCGTCCTAGGTATCAAGTCTTCTCATTTGCGATCTACGAACTTGCGCGATCTTGTCTACCGCGGCCGTGTCTTGCGCACATCCAAAGTCGACGGTGTTCCTGTCCCCGATGCCCCGGCGGACGGCCAAGATGGTAACGATCAGGCGGAAGATGGAGTGGACGGGGAGGAATCACAGACACAAAGCTCGTCTAGTGATCCCAAAACAGCTTGGGTGATGGCTGTTTACGAGGACGATGCCGGTGAAGAACAGCAATGGCGACGGTCCATCACGAGCCAGGGTGTGAGCGAGTACCGAATCAATAACCGAATTGTGACTGCTCAGCAGTATAATGATGCACTGGAAGCAGAGAACATTCTGATTAAGGCGCGCAACTTCCTCGTCTTCCAGGGTGATGTTGAGGCCATTGCGTCACAGTCTCCGAAGGATCTCACTCGGTTGATCGAGCAGATTTCCGGAAGCTTGGAATACAAGGCGGAATACGAAAGGCTCAAAGTGGAAGCAGAGGAGGCGGCCGAGCAGCAGACTATGCAACTTAACCGCCGACGAGCGATCAATTCTGAGATCAAACAATACCAGGAGCAGAAGCGGGAAGCAGAGAATTATGCTCGGAAGGCTGAGGAGCGGGATCAGGCTATAATTACTCATATTTTGTGGAAGCTTTTCCACTTTCAACGTATGATTGATGCGTCAAGCGCGGAAATTCAGAAGTACCAGGATGAACTTAAGGAGTATCGCCGCGGTGCCGAGAAATATGAACGGAACGTTGAAGATGCGAAGAAAGACCATGCGAAGGTAGGAAGGGATGTGATGAAGGCCGAGAAGGAAATCAACACAAAAGAAAAAGATGTTGAGGAGCTGAACAATTCTCTGGTCCCTGTTGATGAGAAGGTGGAGATCACTCTGAAGAAGGTAGAGAGATATGCTTCACGGATAGCTGAAATCAGCAAGGAGCAAGAGTCCCAATTGGCCAATGCTAAGCGTCTGGGGAAGGATTTAAGGATCGTGGAAAAGGCCCAGGCTCAGTGGGAATCCGAATGGCAAAAGAGCATGAGCAAAAAGGGGGTCGCGCTAAGTGAAGCCGATCAACAGGAATACAACAAGCTGAAAGAAGAAGTCAGTCGGCGTTCTTCTGCTGAGCAGCTCCGGCTTGATAATCTGCAGCGCCAGAGAAAGACGGAGGCAGAGGCCGTCAATAGCCTTAAGGGCAAGTTCGAAGGTTTGGAGTGGCAGCTGGAAACTCTCGAGTCTGAATCGCGGACGCTGGCCGAGCGCAAGTCCACAGCTGACGATACCATCCAATCCGCCTCCAAGGATATCGATCGCAAGAAGAAAGAGCTAAATGCTCTTACGTCCGAACGTCTTCGTATTTCGCAAATGAGGACAGAGCTTGAGGAAAAGCTCCAAGTGGTATTGAAGAAGCTGCTTGAAGCAGATGATGGCAAGAAGCAGAGCGAAAAGGAGATCAGGGCCAAGGAATTAATCTCAGCTTTGAAGCGTATCTTCCCTGGTGTCAAGGGTCGTGTCAGCGACCTCTGCCGGCCGAAGCAGAAAAAGTATGCTGAAGCAGTTAGCACCGTTCTTGGACGGCATTTTGATGCCATTGTCGTCGATAACGAGAAGACTGCAAAGGAATGTATTCAGCACCTCCGTGACCAACGGGCAGGACAGGCCACTTTCATCCCCCTCGAGACTATCCAAGTTAAAGCTTTCAACTCGAACCTGAAGGGTATGCATCGGGGCATGCGCCCGGCAATTGAAACAGTGGACTACGATGATTCAGTTGCAAGGGCGATCAGTTACGCTTGCGGAAACGCCGTTGTGTGCGATGACCTAGCCACGGCCAAATACCTCTGCTATGAGCGACATGTCGATGCGAAGGCAGTCACCCTAGACGGTACTGTGATTCACAAAGGTGGTCTCATGACCGGTGGACGTGGTCCTCAACAGAATTCAAAGCGCTGGGAAGACTCGGAGGTGGAAAACCTTTATAAATTGAAGGATAAGCTAATGGCTGATCTTGCCAATTTGCCAAAGGGTCATCGCCGAGGCACCGAAGAGGAGTCACTCCAAGGTGACCTAGTCGGCCTTGAACAACGCCTTGCTTATACGAGAGATGAGGTAAAGGCGCTCGAGAGGAACCTCGAAAGCAAGCACAGTGAGCTCAAGTTTGTCAAGAAACAACTTGACGAGTACAGACCGAAATACGCCGAAAAGCGGCGAGTATTGGAAGAGCTTGATCAGGCCATCGATGCGTCGCAGGAGTCGGTCAGCGGTGTCGAGGATGAGATCTATGGCAACTTCTGCCGACGCCTTAGATACGATAATATCCGTGAATATGAGAGGCAGCAGGGGTCTCTACAAGAAGAGGCCGCACAGAAGAAGCTCGAATTCATGACACAGAAGAGCAGGATCGAAAACCAGCTTAGTTTCGAAAAGCAGCGTCTGCAGGCCACCGAAGACAGGATTAACAGTCTTAAAGCCCAGAACGAGCGAGACATTAGCCTAATTGTGGAACTGAAGGCCGAGCAGGAAAAGATCCGGAATGAGCTGGATGAGTCGAATGCCCAGCTCGACATCCTCCGTGAACGTCTCGAGAAGCAGAAAAGCCGTTATGAACAAACGGCCGAGAATCTTGCAAACCAACGCAGGGAACTCCAGAAGCGTAGTAAGAATGTTGAAGCGTCGTTGAAGAACATAAGTGCCTTGGAAGCGGAAGTGCAGCGCAATTCATCCAGCCGATATAGCCTTCTCCGTCGCTGCAAGCTCGAAGATCTTGACATCCCTCTTACGGAGAACTCGAATTCTCTGGACAGTCTTCCTATTGATGATCTTGTTCAGGGATCTGATCCAGATGCGATGGATGTCGATGAGGACGGCGGCGATAGCGGCGACAATGTAATTGCACAAGACTACGGGATTGAAGTTGACTTTGACTCTTTGGGAGAGACCCTTAAGGAAGTAAGTCAAACTATCATTGCGGTTTCTTTAACATAGATGCTTACACCTTTACCCCTTTCGAAATAGGAGGCGGACGATAAACTCGAAGAGGAATTGCAGGAGAAGATTAGGACTTTGAATAGTGAGCTCGATAAGATGGTCCCTAATACAAGGGCCATGGAGCGTCTTGAGAGCGTGGAAAACAAGCTTCGCGGCACCGAAAAGGACTTCGACGAAGCACGGAAACATGCTCGGAAGGCGAAGGAAGACTTTGAGACCGTCATGCGCAAGCGGTCTGACCTATTCAATAAGGCCTTCTCTCATATTTCCGAGCAAATCGGTCCCATCTACCGAGAACTGACGCGAAGTGCCAACTATCCGCTGGGTGGACAAGCGTAAGTTCTTTCCCTCTGACCGAGTAGCCATTTTTATTCTGACAATCTATAAAGCTACTTGGACATTGAGGATTCCGACGAGCCGTATCTCGACGGAATCAAATATCATGCCATGCCTCCCCTGAAACGTTTCCGGGACATGGAACACCTGTCTGGTGGCGAAAAGACCATGGCTGCTCTTGCACTCCTGTTCGCCGTCCACTCATACCAGCCATCACCGTTCTTCGTGCTGGACGAAGTCGATGCCGCTCTCGATAACACCAACGTGTCGAGAATCGCCAATTACATTCGCGACCATGCTGCTCCTGGTATGCAGTTTATCGTGATCAGTTTGAAGACGGGCCTTTTCCAGAACAGTGAGGCCTTAGTCGGAATCTTCAGGGACCAGGTTGAGAATAGTAGCAAGAGCTTGACGCTGGATGTAAGTTGCCCTTTTGTGTGTGTGTGTGTTTGATTTATGACATTGACCAACTATCTGCAGCTCCGGAAATACAATTAGTGATTTCGTCTATGATATTATGCTATGCCTAGACTTAGTTAATGCTACTCTGGTGCTTTGTTTGTTTCTTTCATCAAGCCTCTATGCTAATTTTTAGCCCATTGGCGATGTAAGAGCATAATGAATAGGGTTGCTGCTCCAGAATACATTTGAATTCGGCAAGTTATATAACTCCACATTCATTCTGCAGAGGAGTAGCAAGGCTTTTTGATTGCAACTGCTCATTGTACAATATTGGGACTTGACTTCTTGCAGTGCTATTGAGCAAACATTACCCTGGGACCAGCTTCGTCACTTGTAGTACGGACGGCCTGCGTTTCCGTTCCTTTTGAATGAGCGTGTAATACACCTGCTGCTCGGACGATGGCTTATTCTGCAGTCATGAGGGCGTCTTTGAAGGCGCTGCTTGTTCCACGGGCCGTGTGTTTGGTATTCCAGAGGGTGGAGTTTGCTGAATATGTGCATACGGAACATGCGGTCATTTTCCCCGAATCAGGATCAGCTCAAGGAGATCCCTGACGAGAAGTCGAAACGAATGCTGGATGGAGCTTTTTGAAAAGCTCGCGGCAGGTCGACGATGAAACTGCGGCGTCACTAATGGGCTCAGTTTGGCGCAATACATTTTGCCAAGTCATTTGCAAACATCGACATCTACATGATGGGCGTTTGGAAATGAATAGACTGAGAAACCTTCCCCTTCCCACGTCCAGCAATGGAAGAATAAGATGAGAACGCCCGCTTTTGCCCAAGGCTGCTACTCCTTGCAGATACCATCTTCAACGATCTTATCCTTCTTGTCGCACACATCGCAATCCGGATACCTACTGCACCCACTATTTTCATTTTCAGGACGCGCAGGACACTCATGTCTCGGCTGCAGCTCAAGAGGAGACACTCCTCCTTCCGCCGCCGCCGACAACGAGGAGGAATTTGCGAATAATCCAGGCGGACAGATGTCCGGTCCAGGATGAAGGAGAGCCGAACCCTGAACATTATGATCATCCACATCCTCGAAGACGTTGGCAAGATGCTCGTTTTGTTCCGGCCTTCTTCAGTCTATGATGTTCGAAAGAATACACTTGGATATATACTGTTTGTAGCATACAGGGATACTCCGGATACTGAGGATGCTCACTGGAGCAGATGTAGCCATGGCTGCAGCAACAATAAGAAGAGCCAGGATTCGTTCGGGATTTGTTTAAGGGAGAACCATCTCTTTCCTAGCTGTGGAGCTCCGAGATGAGATGACAGAAGAATGCAATGCGATTTAATCGACCAAGAAGTCTAGAGTGGGGATATGACATCCAATTTATAACAATTTATAACCTGGCCGGGATGTTAGGGCTGGACATAGAACACATACTCCGTTGCAAACCACATGAAGACGGACAACACAACCTGGCAGCCACCCCAAACCAGGTTCAGTCAAGCTTCTCCCCAGGGCTTCATGCATTGCCTATACGCATCCTGAAAAGGACCAAGCCAATGGTGGAGATGCCTCAGTCGTCAACTGCAGACTCGACGCCTGAGAACCAGCTGAAAATGCCTCACTGGGCACATTCCTTCCGGGGAATGCAAGTTAAGGCCGAGGGGAAGTATGAACATCGATGAACGAATCCTGCGAACGGGACGGGTGGTTTGCAGGATTTCCCCGTCCCACTGGAGAAAGGGGATTTGCTTACATGCAGCAAATGGAAAGAGAAAGAGCTCTTCATAAGTACATCTGTCCTTCGATCCCCTCTCAATGTCTCCACAGGGGACATAAAAACTCAAATAATAACGATAATAATAGTAATACCCCGCGATCCTTCGGCCTTCGCATTGAGGGTCCTCCAATCCCTCTGAATGACGAATGTGACGCATCTACAGCCCACCGGGAGTTCGAACTGGCGGGGAGAATAGTAGGGTGCTGCGTACATGAGACTCAGGACTCAGATTGCCAATTGGGGAATGTCCACTACCTCTCGGACCGCGGCCCGGGGACCAGGGACAATAATGCATGCGGAATTCTGGATGGTATTTATTAAATTCTCCACCGAGAAGGAGATACGCGCGTATCCGATTCTCCACCTGGCCTGAAAGTATGCCAGTAGGATCATGATCCGTGCGACGTCAATCGGAGTGGATTCTCCGAGGCGTCCAAGTGTCACTGCAGACGGATGGAATTGTACGTGGGTGGGCCGGGGCAATTGAGCCACTAAGATGGCCAGTGCTGGCTTTGCCGGGAAGGGTGGGCGGGCAAGATCCTGGAGGGTCTACAGGTTGACTCCAGAGAGGACTTGTGGGCAGGAATGAGTGCGACAGGTACATACGTGGTGCTCTGATTCAGTAGAGAAGGTAGATTGAAAAATAGCCGGCTAATATTTACACATGGAGAGCCGTCAAGGAAACCTATCATTCACCAGACACCAAGTTCCCAATCCCCATACCAGCCCTCAGTCCAGAGAAGATACACCCGCCCAAGAAGCCTCCCTCGAGAGCGCGATATCCATGTACGCCGCCACCGCCGAAGCCAGCGACCTCCCCGGCAGAGAAGAGATTGGGGAAAGGGGATCCGTCAGCGCGAATAGCGTTGCCGTTCAAGTCGGCTTCCAGTCCGCCCAGAGTCTTCCTCGTGAGCAGATGGAGCTTGACCGCGACCAGGGGTCCGTCCTTCGGGTCCAGGATCTTACCTGGTTTCGCGATGCGGCCGGACAGCTTATCTGGCCAGTAGTTCCTGGCGTTGTGGATGAGCATGATCTGGCCGTCTTTGCAGAATTCATTTTCAGTCTGGCCATCGCGGAGGTGGACTTGCCGTCTCACTTCGTCGAAGTCTAGTTTGGGTCCGCGTGGTTCTTCCTCCGCGAGACGGTTCATGCCTTCCACGAGCTCTTCCAGGCTATCCCGGATCACCCAGTCCTTGCCGTGCTTCATGAAATTCTGCACGGGGCCCGTGCCTTCCGATGTGAAGATTCGCTGGAGGAGAAGCGCGATGCTCTTGTGCGTCAGGTCCGGGTTCTGCTCGGAACCCGACAGTGTGAACTCGCGGGAGATGATTGCCCGGTTGACGATAAACCACGAGTAGTCATATCCAGTTGAGCAGATGTGCTTCAGTGCGGCCAGAGTGTCCGCGCATGGATACAGAAAGGGGGGCAACCTGGTGCCAGTGGCATCCAGCCACAGGGGGGACGGGCCGGGGATAATTCGGATCCCATGCATCGGCCACAGGGGATTCCAATTACGCATACCTTCAGTGTAATGCCACATACGGTGAGTGTTGATAACATTTGCTCCAGATGCTTTGGCGATGTCGATCATCCGGCCGTCGACGTGAGCCGGCACTCCCACGACAAACGATTCGGGGACTCGGGGACCCAGACGGTCGGCCGGCCAGTGCTTCCTGATAGCTTCAATGTTGCCCCCGATGCCTCCGGATGCAATTAGAACCGCTTTTCCGCGGATATCAAACCCCCCGGTCGTTTTGCGGGATGTAGCAATGCCCCGATCGGCATCTGTGGGCTCCAACGTCTGGCCCTTGACCCCGAGCGCAGCACCGGTCTTGTCGTCAACGATTATCTCGTCCACACGGTGGCGGAACTTGAACTCCACCAGCCCGTCCCTGGCAGCAGCCCGGACAGGCTCTGCAAATATGCGCACGACTTCAGGGCCACTGCCCCAGGCAATGTGCATTCGAGGGACAGAATTGCCATGTCCATTGACATCGCCGCAGCCTCTTTCGAGCCATTCCACACCAGCGAATTTCAACCCGCGCTGCTTCACGAAGTCTTCCATTTCATCAGTGGCGAAATTGACAAATGCCTCCGCCCACCGGCGTGGCCAGTAATCCTCCTTGCCGCCTCGGTCAAAGCCTGCAGAATTCATCCAGTCCTGCATGGCAAGATCACGGTTATCCTTGATACCCATACGGCGTTGTTCTGTTGAATCCACGCAGAAAAGGCCACCCAGAGACCAGTAGGCCTGCCCGCCCAGGCTTTTCTCATTTTCCTGATCAACGATCACTACCTTGATCTTGCGCTTGATTAGTTCCGAGGCAGCAACAAGACCGGCGAGTCCACCGCCCACGATTATAACAGGGCCACTGGAGGAAGGCATAGTATTTGAGGCACCTATAGGGCTGCTAATAGATACTAGATGTGATATGTCCAGTCAATCAATCACCCCACGAGATGCAATTCAGTTTTCTTTCTTCCTTTTTTTTTTTTTGAGGGGATATATATTATTTCTGTAGAGGGGACACGCCATGTCGGAAGGGCTCTTTTATCTCGAACTCGCTAGCAATGTGGTCATGTAATTGACTATTGACGTAGGCATGAGAAAAGACAAAGCTTGTCATGATGACTGAAGGTTGCCTTTCCCCCCTTGGGTTAGGGCCAGGGCCAGGGCTAGGGCTAGGACAACTCTGCGCACGTGATATGTGGCATATATGGCGGTGCAGGGATTTATCATCCTTGCACTGCCGCAGGGAAATCCCCCATCTCGCATTATTGTACTTTTTTCTATTTCGCCAAGCAGCTGTATGTCTTCCAGATAAATTATTCCCGAGGTTAGTTGGAATAATTATCCGCGCGCCATATTCCATCCGCATCGGGAACAGGGCGTACGCGGCCTATGTTCGGGTCCGCAAAGGAATGCACGGTCCAGACCGATGGACATTTGTGTCATATCTAAATTAAATTGGATAGTCTGGGCGAGCGCAGCGGACCGCAGCATGGAGCTGTATAAGGGACCAGATTAGGACTTATGATTCCAAATACTCGATCCACATGGGTGATGCAACGGACTTCTTCGATCGTGGCGATCGGATCGGGATTTGGCAGTGATTAGTATTTGTCGGGGACTACTCCGTGGAAAAGGTGTATTTTGCTCCGCTGAATGGCCAGTATCATATCTAGATATCATCTCCCGCCAAATTGTGGGGTCCATTGCATACCGCTAAAGTCGGAAAAAAAAATTGGCCTGTTGGAAGGGGCGGCCAGTCGTGTACTGTCAAATCCGGACAAGAAGGTACCAGAAAGCCTGGGAAAGATGGCGGTTCGAGAAAGGTAAGTCGGTATGAGCCTGTGTTTCATCCGGCAAGCCACGAATTCGACAATAACGGTTATCTAGACGACGACCCGGATATTCTTCGGCAGGGGGGCGGTGGAAATAGCATCGTCTATTGGGTCCTTAAGCGACTGTGGCGAATTGACATGGATGAGACGTGCATATCTGCAGAAGAGAGTGAGGCAACTGCAAAGAAGTTCAATAGTCCTGGCAAAGCATTGATAGTCGGGCACAACGCTGTACCTATGAAGAACCAAGGACCAATCAGCCCATGAGAAGCTAAGCACACCATGAGGGCGCTATGCAGATCTCAGTTATGAAGCAAGAATGCCATTGCACAACCATGACAAAAATGCCGCTTGAGGAGAACGAAGCATCGGTGAGGCAGGGTCCGATCTAATGTCCTCTTGCAGTGGCAATGCATCAGCCTCGTGGCCCCGTCGTCCCTTTGTTTTCACCGCCACATTGGTGCATATGCAGGCCGGGATTGAAACAAATGCAGAAACCCGCGCGCAATGCATTGCGATTTACCTATAGCGTGGACTCCTTGCAGCAGATGTCGATGAGAGATGAGATCGCAACAACATCATTGGGAGATCTGTCAGTGTATAAGGTTTGGGTTCCGAGAACATGGCGCACAGACAATAATCCCAGCGTAACTGCTGGCCAAGATTTGATGATTTGATGTTGGTCTTGATCGTGGGCCATAGTATTGCCCTTTCTGTCCTATTTCGCCCCTTCAATTGTTAATATAAAGCTGCATATGCCAGAACTGACTCATCTCGGGGAACGTCAGGAACTGTTGTAGGCCATCCTTAATAATAGTGGCACCTCGTATAATTAGATATAAACTAATTTTGGCCCTGGAGGGTCTAAGACCCATTCTGCGAGGGACAACCGAGGGGCCTAAGCACTCGCAACATTTCTGATCTCCCCCAATCTAGAGCGTAGCTTACATTCGCTGCGGACCGGTGCGGCTGATGCAGCTGCAGAGCTCTAGGAAAGGTAATAGAGATAGGCTCAATCGTGCGCCGCACCATTCTCGATTTGGAATTTGGTGTTCTCCGAATTTGCATTCATCTGGACCGGAAGCTGCTCCCCGGCCCTTCTGTCTTAATGATAATCCCCTTGTCGCGTGGGTCTTCTCGGGAGGAAATGCAAATCGAAGTATGTCCCCGTTCGGTAGTCATCGTCGATAATGCTCCATATCGTTAAAGGTCAATCAATAATAATGAGTAAGTGTAGTGGAATCAAGACAGGTGACAGGTATATAATTGACGTACAGCGCAGCCCTCATTTCCAACTTTTTCTAATCCAATATCAGAATTCCGAAATGTATTACAACCCGACACCAAGTCCCATCAGCCCAGCAAGTTATATGGATCCCGTACCTGAAACAGGCGTGACGAGTATAGAACAACGGTACCCAATGTCGTCGCACAATGGGGTAGTGATCCGCTCAACGGAAACTGTAAGCAATGAGGCAGACTTCTCCCCCAACAATTATGAGGAGCTAACACGGTGGGTTCTTCAACAGACACTTCCACCCATACAGACAGGAGAACTCGCTTCTCCATACCTCCACTCTATGCTGCTGTACATTGACCAGAATGGGAAGCTGGGAAGAGAGGCATCTCCTTCAATGGCAAGCTATGTGGAAGATGTATTCACGCCAGAGGTCGCAGCCACGTTCTTGAAGATGGCATCAATTGCAAGCCAGCGCGAGTTCCGGCGTGCCTCGGAGTCCTTCGCAAACCCAGGTGGAAGCTTCGTCCCACAAATGAAGGGCAGCATCAGTGATCCAAAGCAGTTCACCCGGTCCCAATCCTATCCCTTGTTGAGCTCCCAGACTTGTCCACCGGGTTGGTATCAGCATGGTCTATCAAGACAACCTGAACTCATCCCTTGTGAATGGCAGTCGCAACCGAGAAAGCGCAGGAGACGAAACAACGCGGGATATATGAATAACAGATTGGGGTATGCTCTGGATGGAACAGGCACCCTCAAGCATACAATTCAACGGACAGCGCTTAAAGTGAGCAATCGACCTCTTCTGCGGAAATACTATGAGAAAGGGTTTGAGGCTTTCCAGCAAACCAACTGCAAGGTGATAGCGAAGGCTTTTGTGAAAGTTGTCGAACCTCGAAAGCAAGTCAATCATCCATACAACGGCAGAATTGGACCCTTCCAGCGTGTGGACCCGGAGTTCACCAAGCCTGACTGGTGGCCCACGGGTGTCATCCATAAGGAGCCGGATCACCTTCTCAAACCTGGTAAGAAGACCCAATTTTCATGTACTACCCACTATCACCTTCACTGGACCGTATTTTTTTTTTTTTTCGCTGACTGTCTCGCGGAATAGACAGAGTTCAGCTCCTGACCCACATCCTCTCCGAACTGAGAGAAAGCCAAGGAGTCACAGTGGACAAACTCCGAGCGGCAATCCAAAGTCTGAGGCCAGATGTCTCACCACCAGAGAGGCTCAAAGTCCTGGACGAAATGTTCCATGTTCGGGAAATGGAAGAGCGTTATCTGAATGGAGAAATCGGTATGAAGCAAGCCGATCCAGCCGCATACTGTATGCAATAATTGACGCTGACACTCTCCCCGTTTGGAACAGATGGCGACTCTGTCATCCATGTATCCCAGGTCTACCTAGTAGACGCAGACCTTGAAGCGCTTGGGTGTGTCTCGGAAGTCGCTGAAGTCGCTGAAGCCTCTGAGATCGCCTCGGCTGTCAGCAGCAAAACCAGTTCACCCAGCGTCACTGGAGAAGAGCACACAAGCCCAGCTGCTAGCAATCCATCGCCTGCGACGAGCCCATTAGACGCTGCCGATGGCAACTACTGGCTCAGACTGAAACGGCTAAATGGAGGCTTTGGCTTTCAGATGCCACCGAGCCCATCACCATGTCAAGACGAGGTTTCGTCCTACACAGCTGCAACCGTTTCGCCCATGACACAGACGAGTGTACTGCACATGGATGACACAGAATATGAGGAGACTCACATCACAGAGTCTCCATACACCGGAGTATCAGAAAGTTTCGGTCCACAGCTTTCTGTTCCCACCACGATGCCATTGACAGGGTCCTGGCCCACTCCATGCAACTTATGCCATTCGAACATTCCGTGTCCATATCATTATGACTTTCAACAATAACGCGATTGTCGGATTCTTCGTGTTGAATCCCGCACTTGGCGGTTCATTCCAGCAGGCCCTAATGCTGTATGTCAGCCTGTCGGACGGGTACGTCCAAACATGAACCGATACAATACTCACAGGATTCCCTTGCCATTCCAACATTGCTCGAGTCTCTTTGATCAGAGCATGGAACCTGGGAGGGTAGAGAATGGAGATAAAAAGGATCCTGCAGCCACCATGGCTATATCACGTGATATCACTAATGTACAAAGAAGCATGACAAATTCCTACGAAAACTCAACGTTGACGTCTTTATCTTACTTCTACTTTGTCTTTTTTTGGACCCTTTACTCTCTCCTTTCTTGAATGTCTTTATTCCATTTGTTATCGACCGTTTAGCCTATTTTGGTATAATTTGATTGTGTCAACTATCTTTCCAAAGCGTGCATTCTCCAAAATGTGCTTCCCAAGAAAAGTGCAAACATGAAAATTATCTTAGCCAGATGTATCTAGATGTAATCTTCCAAGAAAGCTATTCGAATAGAGAGATTTGACAATGGTGGGGCTCTGCGCCGCGGTTAGTACCCAAAAGTCAGATCCCGATATCCCATCCGATGCAGCGAGCAAGCACAAAAAGTGGATAATCAGAATCCAACTCCTAATACCAGGTCTCATTCGTCTTTCGGGCCCCGGCTAACATTTGCCTTTCAGCAGTCGTAAGCGATTGTCCGACCACCACGACTTTGCCCAAGCCGCGGAACAGCCGTGTCACCTCAACTATGTGCTGGATTCCCAGTTTCATGTCGTCATTCGTTGCCGAAATCAATACCTGAGAGCATTGCCAGGACACTACGGCCCGGATAGAGCACAGTAATGGCAAGCCAGCGAGTATCAGACTGACTGTCTGTTCATGTTGTATGAAGTTTGTGAAGTGAGGTTCATAATTACCCAATTAGGAAATCCCCTTTACTCCGCGTGATGGATGCCTTGGTGCCTTGCCACTGAGGCTGCCCGGCCAACCACGAGCGGCAACATGAGCACTCGCCCAGCTCTGCGCGTGTCGCTGGCCTCGGACTTCATGTGCTCTGCAATCTTCCCCTCTCCTCTTCCTCCCACCTCTTTCTTCTGCACAATTTATCGCTTGCGACTGTGCTTGTGCGGTTTCTCATTGGGTTGTGGCCCTTGGACGGTGAAGGGGCTCGAGTGTCTTGCCTATAGGAATTGGCGGTGTTGAGCTGTCGATAGGTGTGTGAGTAGTAATTTTCTGTATGAGTGGCCTCATCAGATGTCCCCTTATCGGCTTCCTTTGTTTTTATTGTTTCGAGGATCTCTTTCTTACCCCTCTCTTTCACGGACCGTCATTGTTCAAGCCTGTTTGTTATGTGTGGATTGTTATCCTTCATCTATATCTATAGTCTTCTCCAAGCCGCGGAGACTTTGCGATGCGATTTTGTTCGGAAACTGGAGATTGCAACCCACATGAAAGAAAGAACAGTCATGCTGACAGTTGGGCTCTTCTTTAGTCGCCCATACAACCCTCATACTCGCAAGGGTCCCACCCTCTTATCCTTTCAACAACAACAGTGCCTTGTAGCAGACACCAGTCTCTACAGCAGCAGCAGGCTGATCCCGAAAATGGGCGGTGATGACCTAGTACCAGAGCTCGCGGCAGTTGACGCAGATGCCAGGCTCGACATGGACGAGTCTGCGTCTCGCGCGGATGATGCGGATAGCATGGGATCAGTGCCTCCATCTCCAAAATTGTCGCGCAACCATTCCTTCTCAAACAGCAGTTCCTTTCAGGAGGATTGGGAGACGTTCCCGCCGCTCGATAAACTCAGCGTGTTTGACTTGCTGGGCGACTTCGACTTGTCGCAACGACTCGAGAAATGGCACCAAACTATAGCCGCGCAAAAGGAGAGAGTCATGAAGCAGCGCGAGAAGTTAAAATCCACTTCTGCAAGCGCCAAGGATCGTGTCTTGGATGAATGGAAGCGCCACGCCCCTACAGCTGAAGAGCAACTGGAGAAGTATCGTCGACGGATGAAGCACGGCGTTGAACGGCTGGGCAAGCAATGGCATAATACAGCTACTGTTACTGCCCGCGAGAAGGCGTCGTTTATCGCTGGCGTTCTGAATGTTTTTATAAGTGGTTACCTGATTGGCGGTTTCCCGCAATATTTCTATATCTGGTTCAGCGTACAGCTGCTCTACTTTATGCCGATCCGATACTACCGGTACCACAAGAAGGGCTATCACTATTTCCTTGCGGATCTCTGCTATTTCGTTAACTTGCTCGCTATGCTCAGCATATGGGTCTTCCCCAGCTCTAAGAGGCTCTTTATCAGCACATTCTGCCTTGCCTTTGGCAACAATGCGGTTGCCATCGCAATGTGGCGGAACTCGATGGTCTTTCACAGCATGGACAAGGTAGTTAGGTGGGTTTGCCTTTCTTTGCCTTTCCAATACCTCTCCTTTATTGTCACGTCTAGTCTGGCTAATGATACTCAATGCAGTTTATTTATCCATATAATGCCGCCTGCTACGTTTCATTGCCTTGTCCACTTGACGTCAGCAGAGACATTGAAGGAGAGATTCCCGGCCATCTATAACATCAAATTCAGTGATCCCGGATCCCCAGAGCATTACTCATTGGGAGCCATGGTGATCTGGGCGACCATTCCATATGCCATATGGCAGCTGAACTATCATTTGCTCATCACGGTTCGTCGCAGTGATCAGATCGCCGCGGGACGTCCTACTAGCTTCACCTGGCTCCGCAAATCCTACGCAAAGAGTTGGCTCGGCAGACTCGTCCTGGGCCTTCCCGAAACGCTCCAGGAGCCCGCTTTTATGTTGATTCAGTACATGTACGCGATCTTGACGATGTTACCATGCCCCATCTGGTTTTGGTCCAAAGTGGGTAGCTCCTTGTTCTTATCTGCTGTTTTTGTTTGGAGTATTTATAACGGCGCAACCTACTACATCGATGTCTTCGGCAAACGATTCCAAAAGGAGCTTGAGCAACTGAAGAAGGACGTCGCCCGATGGCAATCGTCTCCTGAGTATGTGACAAGTCCTCCCTTAGCTCCCTCCTCTGCACCGACTGTGAGTGTCAACGGAACGAATAATTCAGTGGAGTCGGACAAAGCAAGTATTGACCGCATTCCTCCCCTGGATTCCACCGCAGCTACAACTGGTGCGGAGAGTCATAACCATGCGAATTCCTCTGAAGTCCGAGAGAGAGACTAGCTACCTTCGTCTTTCGTGGGTTAATTGATTGTTTGTTGGTTTCTGGTCCTCTTGTTTTGGTCATTAGCATGTTGTTAGCGCTGTATTGTGGATGCTCTTGGGCTATTGCCACTAATGATGAATATAATCCCTCTTGATAATATCTCGAAGTCGAGTCGCTCGTAGACCGAGTACTGTGCGTAGTAGCAACATTGATCAACCACTCTTAATAAGGACTGCACGTGATAACACGTGCCAGGCGCCGGCGGCGGAGCTAGGACTCCGCATCTTTTCCTGGTTCTGGACCTTGTCGTCACCCATCAGTGAGATAGATTCCTCAGTGTCCCTTTATCTTGGCCGAATCCATCTTCCATCCAGAACAGGCTGTCGAGTTCCGTTGCTTCGCCCGCTCGTCTTATCGAGCATTCTTCTTCCTCTTGCCCGCTCCGAAACGCTCACCATGTCTGTCGCCGTGAGATCGGCTAGACTGGCACGCAACACCTCTGCGTTGCGGCCAGGTTTAGTTGGTGAGTTTTCGCCCAAGCCATCTTTGCCATCTTCACCTTCCTTAACTTGCTAGGTACGCTAATGGATTCATCGATTTTCCTTTTCTGAATGAAATAGCCCGCACACGCTTTTCCGGAGCATTAGGTCCAGCGTCAGCCGCAGACCTCCGATGGAGTGGCGGAAGAGGCCTTCCATCCTATTTGCAGGCCATCGCGATTATAATCCCTCACCAACGTCTGTATTCCACTGAGCCGACTACATCTTCCACGTCCTCGGACTCTTTTCCTCCCCCGGGGTTCAACGCGGAACAAGCCAAAAAACCTCTTCCCTTGAAGCCGGCAAACGCGTCGCTGTCTCATCTGAAGCCCGTCTCGGACAGCGCTAGTCAGTCGGCCGTCTCGAAACCGGAGGCGTCGGCAGCTGCGCAGAATGTAGCCGGCAAGAATGCCAATGTAGGCGAAGTTTCGAAGGCGCCCGCGGTGCAGGAAAAGAAGGTTCCGGAGGAGAAGAAAGAGGCCAAGAAATTGACGCTTGGGCAGAAGATCAAGAAAGAGGTCCAGCACTACTGGGATGGAACTAAGCTCTTGGCTACAGAGGTTAGGATCAGTACGAGGTTGGTATTGAAGATGGCTGCGGGGTACGAGCTCAGTCGCAGGGAGTCCCGACAGGTTAGTTTGATCATATTTCTCTGTTGAACCGGGTGAACGATTAAAGACAAAGGCGAAGACAAAGACTAATATGCTCGCGGCCTACAGCTTGACAGAACTGTAAAGGACTTGGGCCGTCTGGTTCCATTCTCCATGTTCGTCATTATCCCCTTCGCTGAGTTGCTTCTCCCAGTTGCTTTGAAGTTGTTTCCAAACCTGTTGCCAAGTACCTATGAGGGACAAAAGGCGAAAGAGAAAAAGGCCCTGAGTCTCAGCTCAACCCGAAAGGAAGTCTCGAGCTTCCTCAGGAACACACTGAGGGAGACGGGTCTTCCCGTAACAGCAGCTACGGTAAAAAATGAAGAGTTTGCAGAGTTCTTCAAGAAGATCAGGAACACCGGCGAAACGCCTTCGACCGATGACGTTATCAGGGTCTGCAAGATCTTCAAGGATGACTTAACATTGGACAATTTGTCCAGGCCTCAGCTGGTTGCCATCTGCAAATACATGAATCTGAATTCATTTGGGACTGATGCCATGCT
This sequence comes from Monascus ruber, assembly GCA_002976275.1. Taxonomy (NCBI): domain Eukaryota; kingdom Fungi; phylum Ascomycota; class Eurotiomycetes; order Eurotiales; family Aspergillaceae; genus Monascus; species Monascus ruber. The sequence continues at coordinate 2,160,805 of PSNO01000006.1, read as the reverse complement.
CCGGTACCAGATTCGTCACCGTATGCGCCAAATCAAGCGGGATGATCGTGCTATCTTTTATGAGGGAGTCGACTCGCTGTCCGTCCCCGAGCTGCAAATGGCCTGCGCTTCTCGCGGCATCCGCACGCACGGAGTCTCGCCAGCCCGTCTCCGTGAAGATCTCTCGGCGTGGCTAGAGCTTCGTCTTAGAAGGGGCGTTCCCTCGACCCTCCTTGTCCTGAGCAATGCATATATGTATGCGCAGGGTGGTAAGGATCCTGAAATGTCCACACAGATTGAAGCGCTGCAAGCTGTGCTCTCCAGCATTCCGGAGGAGCTGTTCCATGAGATCGAGCTCGAGGTGCACAACGCCGAGGGCGCCGCTACCAACAAGCAGCGTCTAGAGGTCGTCAAGGAGCAGCAAGAGCTCATTGACGAGGAAAACGAGCAGAACAGCAAAAACGAAGAGACAGGATTGGCGGCGCCCAAGGACACAGCAGACATTGATGAAACGGAAGAAGTCAAGGTCCAGCAAGCAGCCCTAGAGAGTCAGAAGAAGCAATCCGCCGAAGCAAGTGAAGCCCAGAAGGAAGGTGAACAGGCAGCGACCGAACAAAAAGAGGCAGACACTGAGAAGAAGACGAAGGCCCAGGGTTCGGAGTAAGGTGCTTCTGCTGCTAATGTGTCATAGTGATATATGGGATGAATAGACATTTCTTTCTTGTTCTTTTTAATCTCTTCATCTGTCTAGGAAAAAATGTGTGGACCGCATCGTCTCCATCTCACTCATTTGGTTGAGTGTGGCCATTACCTTTACTGATTCTATGACTTTATTGTCTATACGCATTCTTTCGTTTGTTTCTTCCTGGGCCCTCGCGGCTCACGTTGATCAGATCCAACTATGGTATTGTCCCGGTGACTGACCATGAAACAGACATTTTGAATACTTCTTTCCTACATATTGTGTGTCTTTATGTTTTTTTATAGTGGCCGTCTTAGCTCAATCAATTTGGTTGTTTAGGTGAGATGTTCTTTGCAACTGAGCTCGCAGCACAACGCATTTCCCAGAGAGGAATACAACTGAAAGTATAGGGAGTTACATGCTCTCCCATCGCGAAGTGCAAGACTAAGGCCTAAAATTAAACATACTCACCTGTAAAATCCCTCTCGCCCAACTGCGACCACCAGTCCCCATGCCGACTACTCCTCTGCTGCATAACAGCCATATTGAGCTCGTCCCCAATCAAATCCTCGAAGAATCGCCAGCTTAACATGCCGCTGGCCTGTGAGGGGCTCGGCTTGAACGGACTTTCCGTGCGGTTTGCATCGCTCAACCAGCCGTAGTCGAGGATGCGCCATAGCACGTCCATGTCCTGGGGTTCGATGTCGTCGTCGCTCGGGGAGGGTTCAATCAATGCTCTTGCGACTGGCTCTCCGACGTCGAATTCTCGTAATGCCATGGCCTAAATCATGTTAGAATTGCGCTGCATTAATAGGGTCCAGGGAACACACACCATCCTCCCATAATTGTTCCAGTACTGAGGCGACAACTCGATAAACTCCAGACAAACGGCCGAGGAATGCAGCGCCTGCGTCTTCAGTGTGATATCGGAGGAATGTTCATACAGCCTATGAACAGAACTAGCAACGACGGCAAAATAGCCCAGGAAACTTCCGCGGGCGCAACAATCCACATCCCGCACCACAGCCAGGATCTTGGTCAATTCCTCAGCGTGCTCCTGGCACCGCAGGAGGGATTCCCGTGCAAAGCTGCGGGGGAACGTCTTGCGATGCTGCTTCAGGTCATTGTGCAGCAGGAACGGATGATGGAGCAGACACCCGCATAGATGATATAACCCCCGACTCCAGATGTAATGTCCCGCTTTCTGTCTGTCGTACCTGGCTCTGATATCGCTGAATCGGTGGTCTCGCACTGTTTCACCACGCAGCGGGACTCCCCCGCGCGCAACGAGCCCCTCCAGACAGAATAAGATGCTTCGGATCTTGGCGAAGTCACTGCGGAAGTCCCAGGGCGGGAATGCATTGCTCGGGTTCTGCTGCAGACTGCACCGAACCACCCGACCGAGAATGGAGAGCATGAGGATGGTCAGGGCGAAGTCGCCAAGATCCCCATACCTTTCGGTATTGGGGAGGTCGTGCAGGATTGAAATTGTGGGTGTTTTATCAGGGGGGTGCCCTTCGCTGGACGGGAGCTTAACAGAGCAGTCCCTGTCGAGGATGGAAGGGGAGCGCATCCGACTACACGACACGAGTCGGTCAAGCATATACACCGACCAGAACACCCGTCGGTATTCCTCTTGCTGCCAGGGGGGCAATGAAGGATCCGGCTCAATGTTTAGTCTCAAACACTGCGCGAAACGGACTGCGAGGCCGATCTTGACCCAGCCCAGGCTGTGTTGACCGGCTAATGGCCATCAGCACGCAGCCAAACAAGACGTCCATGCGGGAGACGGCTTAGCTTACCGATAAAGTCCACAATGGCAAGGAGATTCGCCGCCTGCACGGCACACAGATTCAGCCCCTGCTCCGAGGAGAAAACCTGGTGGAGGACGATACTCCACGCCGTGCGGGCGTACGTCTCCATCGCCTGCTCCTTGCGGTTCTCGAAGAACTCATGCTCGCAGTACCTCGCGGCCGTGGCGACAAATGCGAGAAGAAGGTAGTCGGGGAGGACGCCGGTCTCCAGACGCTGGCGGAACGCGGTCTCGATGAAATAGCAGTACGGCTGGTTGTGGCAGTGCGTGAAGTAGACGTCTGTGAGCGCCTTGAGGACAGGCATAGGAGGCACAACGGAGAATTTGCTGGTCGGTAGGTCAGACAGGACGCGGAGCTCCTTGGTGAATGCGACAGACCTTGTTTCATTGCTGCGTTCGGCGTCATGATGGGACGCGTCTACACTGCCGCCGGACGTGACCCTTCAAGACAGCATGGACCGTCAGCAGATCCCATAGCAAATATGGTCTGTGGGAAGAATGCACTGAGTATACACGGAGTATACGTACGGCGACAACGGCCGAGGACAATCAACACCGAGTCGCGACTCCAAAAAGGCCACTCGCGCGGCCAAATCTGGCTGTACCGGATCAACAGGAGCAACACACAACTCGCAGGGATCAAGCGCATCCATACAGTGGTATTGGGACCAGGACCAGGACCAGCCTGCATCCATGACGCGTTTCTCTCCACCGTCTGCGCTGGCGTCCTCGCGGAGCCGGTTCCACTGGAGTATTGGCACGGCTGACCCAGACGCAGACAGAATGAACAAACGGGCTTTTCCCCGGAGCACCGCGTTTTCTTACGTCTGTGGTCCCGGGTTAGCTGAAGCGGTCTCTTCCCGGATGCCAGGAATACGAAGAAGAAGAGCATACCTGCAATTCTGACATGCCTGGCGCGCTCGCTTGGGCGCGGGCTCGTCCATGATTCCTCGCGTGTCAATCCGCCGGAGTCGAGGAGTCGAGGAAGCTGGATTTGAAGCAATGAGAAACACCACCGGCACAGCCTCGCAGTGCCCAGGCGACAAATTCCGGGGCAAGGATTACGGGGAGATTCCGGTCCTGCATCCAAATTGCATTGCCGGATCTTGGCTCGTCCATGCGGGGTTGGCTTTGCGGAGATGATCTACGGTGGTGTGAAAGATACAAGAAAGATTCAAGATTAAATAAACAATACAGGATTACACTGGCTAGCTACGCTTATACCGAGCACGGATTCAGACTGCATGCATGCTACAACTTCTGCTGGCGTGCGTGCAGCTTCCCAGCAGCCTTCACCTCCTGATTCACAGCCAGCTGCGTCAGAATCTCCTCGCTCCCCCCCCCGACAACCATAACTCGCACGTCGCGACTAATCTGTTCAATCCGCGCGCCTCGTCCGTTCTTCGAGTATCCGGCTCCGCCCAGGATCTGCTGGGACTCGCGGTTGACGTGCTCCAGCGTCTGGCCGGCCAGGACCTTCAGGTTGGCAACGAGACCGCTGACATAGGCGTCGGCACCGGTCGTCTTCGAGGACTCGATCAAGTACACGAGCTGCTCCATCCAGGCATAGGCCGAGTCCAGCTTGCGCCCGAAAGAGCTGATCTTGCTCCGGATGACGGGGTTGGTGACCAGCTTCTTGCCGAATGTCTCGCGCACGGCGGCATAGTCGTACGCGTCTTCTGCACAGCACCGCGCCATTCGGAGGCTGGTGCAGGCGAGCCAGAGGCGTTCATGGTTGAAGTCTGGTCGGCATCAGCATTGTTGTTATGATCCGCAGCTTTGCTTTGGCTTCCTTACTCGACATGACAATCTCAAAGCCGTGGTTCTCTCTGCCGAGCAGATTCGCGACAGGAACCTCGACGTCGTCGAATTCGAGATACGTGGACCCTGGGCCGGTTAGACAGCGCACACGTCTCATGGGGGCACACCGGGGGCGCACTCACCACTCGCAAGAACCCCCGAGTTTTCAATCTTCCGTCGTGAAACGCCCTTCGCATTCAGTGGGATGATCAACGCCGAGACTCCTTTCCCCCCCTCTGCCCCCGTCCTCACTGCCGCCGTGCAGTAGTCGGCGAAGATCCCGTTCGTAATCCATTTCTTCGCTCCGTTGACGATGTAAACATCTCCGTGGCGTTCGGCGGTTGTGGTGATGCCCGCTACATCCGAGCCCGCTGGTTGTCAACAGAGTCAGCCATCGTCCCGGTGAGGCGAGAGAACGAGAAGGAGAAATGCACCGTCCGGCTCCGTAACCCCCAGGCAAAACCTCGACGTCCCGTCCAAAATACCCGGCAGAAACCTCCTCTTCTGCTCGTCCGTCCCAAAGTTCACCAACGGCGGCGCCCCGATGGAATTCCCGCACGTCAGAGCCCAGATAATACCCAGGTACCCGCAGCGGGCGATTTCATCGATGACAATGAGGTCGTGGAAGCCGTCCCACTCGCTTGCCTTGATGCCTGCCGGTAAGCGGCGGTTTGCAAGGTATTCCACTGCGAGGGGGTAGACCGAGACGGCCATGTAGCCCAGGTCGGCGTGTCTTTTGATCACCTTGTCGGAGGGTGAGCAACAGACGGGGAAAGACATTGCGAATATTGCCATACATACCTCTGGCGGAACACGCCCCTCACGCTCCCATTGTTCGCAGAAGGGACTGATGTATGTATTGACATACTCGCGCGTTTCTTTCTGCAGGCGACGGTGGCTTTCGCCGTAGTACGGGCTCACGGAGCGAGAAAGCCACAGGGGATCTGCGAAGGGCGCTGGTATCTTCGACATGGCGGTTGAATTCCGGCTGTCTGGGGATGAATGCCGACGACAGGCCGCTTCTTTCTGGTAGAATAACTGGGAAGTAGAAGTCCGTATACTTCGCAGATTGCCAATGTTATATGTACCAGAGCGCCTCGGAAGCAGCACGACCAGCAGAACAATACAACATCCAACCGAATCACTCTACCAAGGCTAAGAGGACATGCATCTATCCCAACCCCTCTTCATCGGCTTCGCTATGACCCTGAACACCGAATGCATCTCGAGCTCCGCCGGACCGTACAGCGCGGCCCGGGGCCGTTCCCACATTGCCGTCTCCACGGTGTTGAAGCTTCTCCGCATTTCCAGAGTCGTCCTCGAACTCAATTATGCTGCAGACCATTGCAGTTCGCAGTGGGTATTCGCAGTGACTGACGCTGTAGAAGCAGCCGACCGAGTTGCAGCTTAGATCGCGGCCCGGCACTCTCCCCCCGTCCCTACCTAGGTACTCTGCCAGACTCATTCTAAACATATCAGGGCTCGCTGTGTCTATAATTCTGACTCCGTTCTACCTCGTTCAAAAACCGTCTGTAGAGCAATTTGACGGAAAACATGGCACGAATCCCTGTTCTGTGCGAAACGAGCTCCGCATACCCTGACCGGCCACCACTGTTTGCCGCCCAAATCCCCGTTGGGAGGGATGGGAACCTGCGCATACGGCGAGTACTCATTGCCAATCGGGGTGAGATTGCCTGCCGGATTATTGCGGCATGTGGCAAGCTGAATGTCACTTCTATCTCGATATACGTTCAGGAGTAAGTAGTATGTGCATGCGTTCCTATACCCAGAGAGTGCGCTAAATGCCCGTGAAACAGAGACGAAACATCCCTCCATGTCAAAACGGCCGATGAAGCCATAAATCTCGGCTCAATCAACCAGGACGGTGGAAACCCGTTCCTGAACATCGAGCTGATTGTGCAGACAGCTCTCGACGCAGGTGCCGATGCAATCCACCCGGGATACGGGTACCTCAGCGAGAATGCGAGATTCGCCGACGCAGTCCGGGATGCAGGCCTTGTGTTCATCGGGCCTACCTCCAAGGCAATGTCGACGTTAGGCGATAAGCGATCTGCGAAGGACTACCTGCGCCAACACGAGCCAAGCGTTCCTCTCATCCCTGGTTTCGCGGGGAATAACCAGAATGTAACAGAACTGGAGCAGGAGGCTGCCCGGATCGGGTATCCGGTCATGCTGAAGGCGTCTGCTGGTGGAGGTGGACGGGGGATGCGGATTGTGCATGAGCCTTCCAAGCTGAGGGCTGAGCTGGCCACGGCCGAGTCTGAGGCGGCGAGGTCGTTTGGCTCTGGGGACTGTATTCTGGAGAAGTACATCGAGGCTGGGAAGCATATTGAGTTCCAGATCATCGGTGATGGCCACGGGAATGTTCTGTCCCTTTGGGATCGAGAGTGTTCGATTCAGCGACGGCATCAGAAAGTCATTGAGGAGTCGCCGTCGCCGTTTCTCACGCCGGAGAAGCGCCGGGAGATGAGCCAGGTGGCTGTCCGTGTGGGCCAATTACTTGCATATCAGAATGCCGGCACTGTCGAGTTTGTCTTTGATGTTGCTGATGGAAGCTTCTACTTCCTCGAGATGAACACCCGGCTGCAGGTCGAGCACCCCATCACCGAAGAAGTCACCGGCATCGATATCGTCTCGCTGCAGATCTTCGTGGCAGCTGGGGGTAATCTGAAGTCTCTCCCACAGCTCCAATCCATCCCTCAACAGGGACATGCCATCGAATGCAGACTGTGCGCCGAAAACCCTCAGAGTAACTTCTTCCCCGAGCACGGCACCGTCCGACTCTGGCAGCCAGCAACCGCAGCTCTTCCGGGGTTGAAAGATGTGCGATTCGAGACGGCCATCGAGACCGGGTCGCAGGTGGCCATCCATTTCGACTCGATGATCGCCAAGATCGTCGTCTGGGCTCCCACACGCTCCATGGCGATTCAGAAAGCCGCCACCGTCCTGTCTCACACGGTCTGTCTGGGCGTGAAGACAAACCAGCGCTTCCTGCAGAACTGTCTCGTGCACCGGGCCTTCGGAGACGTGGCATACACGACTTCATTCATCCCCAAACATCTTCCGGAGCTGCTGTCGGATCCGTACGTCGAGATCCCTGTTAGGCTTCGACAGACGTTGGCTTTGATACCAAGTGCTTTTCTTCGTACTGCACGAAACTACATTCCCTCGTCGCTTGTCCCGCAAAGGCCCTTCCGGCACGTTCGTCCTGGCTTCCGGAATCAGCGATTCGACCCTGTCAGTGCTCCGTCCAGCATCGTAGCAACAGGATCGGGCGAGGACGAGATGTCGCTCCTCTGCCAGTGGGCCGACAGTGACCACGAATCCTCAAAGCTCAAAGTCAAGCTACAGCCATTGCCCACCGGGCCATCTCTAGAGAAAGCAGATTGCACACCCGCCGCAGAGGTAACAGCCAAGTACAACGCGATCAGCAACGCGCTCCGTTCAGAGTCAACGCGAACCGTAGACACCTTCGACATCGAAATATCCTCCTGCAAAACCGCTCTTGTTACCTCCAAGGCATCCCGGCCATGGGTCACGGCAACCATGAAACTCCTGATCAACGACAGAGTATACTGCTGCTACCTAGCCACGGAGAACACCGAACTGAGCAGCTTCACCTCCACCGGACAAGCGAAACAAGTCTTCTGCCACTTCCCCGCCTTCGGGACATGGGTTGCCTGCAAGCACTATGATCTCCTCTCGTACAGCGAGAGCACGCGGCAGGCCGTGGCGGAGGGGTCTCAGGCTGCTCAGCGGAAGGCGGTTAGTGCGCCCATGCCGTGCAAGGTGCTCAGCGTACTCAAGCAGGATGGGGAGGAGGTTCAGATGGGGGAGAGTGTGATTGTTGTGGAGAGTATGAAGATGGAGATGAATATCTCTGCGCCGGTTGATGGCGTGTTTCGGACGCGTGTTAAGAGGGATGATGCGGTTAGTGAAGGAGCTATTCTGTGCCAGATCGAGTAATTAAAATGCGTTTCTTCCTCTTCCACGTTATGTTTAGTCTATCGAGTACATACAGACTCAAAGGAACTATATCCTCGCCAAAGCCCGCTGCCCATCCCCATCCACCCCCGGCACACAGACAACCTCAAGACACATCCCCAGCACATCTCTCGTATCCCTAGGATCAATGACCCCATCATCCAGCACCACCGCACTAGTTCGGTAACACTCACTGTCCCTCTGCACCTCCTCCCGAAACCTCTGCACACTGGCCTTAACCTCATCCTCCCGTAACGTGACCCCCCGAGCCCTAGCGCTCGTCGCCCGAATCGAACCCATAACCCCCGCAAGCTGATCGGGCCCCATGACACTGCATCGTCCCGTGGGCCAGGAGAAGAGGAAACGCGGCCGATACGCCCGTCCGCACATGGCGTAGTTGCCGGCACCGTAGGATGCGCCGATGATTATGGAGATGTGTGGGACTTTGGAGCAGCTCACGGCGGAGACCATCTGGGCGCCTTTTTTGATGATTGCAGCGTGTTCGGCTTTGGAGCCGACCATGAAGCCGGTTACATTGTGGAGGAAGATTATGGGAAGGTTTCTAATGGTTGTCAGTGCTGCAACTGGGATCGTAGGGTAGGCAACACGCACTGCTGGTTGCACATTCGTATGAATTGGGCGCCTTTCGAGGCTTCATCAGGGTTGATGACAGGGACTTGATTTGCGACGATGCCGACAGTGTGTCCTAACATAAGTAAGCCTCTCTGACTCATCGGGCGTTCAGAGAAAGGGTCCTACCCATGATCTGCGCCCAGACAGTAAGAAGATTCGGACCGTAGTTCGGCTTGAAAAGCGACATCCGCGAATCATCAACGATACGCAGCAGCGCCTCTTTCATGTCCAGTGGCTTTCGAATATCCGGATTCACGAGCGCCAACAGGTCCTCCGCCGAATACCGCGGTGGTAGCGGCAGACTGAGTTCCTGCGGTGGTGGGCGTGGATACGGCAGAGACGCAACCCACTCACGCGCTTTGCGAAGGGCATCAAACCTACAGAGGTTAGAGTATATGCAAAGACGAAGGAAAGGAATGCTCAACTGACTCATCGGTAGCAAGCTGATCTGCCAAACCGGTGACACTAGCATGCGTGCGCGCACCACCCAACTCCTCAGCCCCGATCACTTCCCCCGTCGCCATCTTGACCAGCGGCGGTCCGCCGAGGAAGACCTGCGCCTGTCCCTCGACAAAGATCGTGTAGTCCGATAGAGCTGGGTGATAGGCACCTCCTGCAGTAGACGACCCGAAGACAATGGCGCATGAATGCTGTCCCTTGCTTGTGCGGACGGCGAGATCGCGGAAGATCTGGCCGCCTGCGTGGAAGACGCGGAACTGCTGGGGGAGAAATACGCCTGCCTTTGGTAGATCATTAATACGACCGACACTGACTGAACAATATGTAGATGCGGGACGCACCGACTGCACCAAGGCCACGATGGGCAGGTGGTTTTCTGTTGCTATTGCCGTGACGCGGTTCTGCTTGAGGACTTTGGGAATGAGTTCCAGCCGATGAATTCGCCAGAGAAACAGACACCCATACCGGTCATTTCATTCCAGGCTCCTCCGCTTTGCGTGGGAATGTGTGATAATACAAGGCATATCCGACCACTGCTGTTTCTCAGCTTGATGCCTTCATTGCTCGCTGGAAGTCAAGATGTCCTACCAGATGCTCCCAATCCCAGCAACGATACTCGCCGACGGAGACGACTCGGGTAGATCGAATCCCGCGAGTCCGCATAATTCAAGAAACGGCGAGTCTGAATCTAACAGGAGCGCAACTCTGTCTCGTGCTGTTTCCATGAGCCCGGTCCAACGAGGCAGCTAGCTAGTTCGGAGCAGGGAAACACATACCCAGCACTTGTCCGCGAGATATATGCTTCGACAGCGATTTCTGACTTCCTTCAACGGCGCTGGTCTTGAGTGCATCCTGGAATTTCTCAAGGATAGGTCTCCATGCCTCGAGATTCGCCTGGCATTGGGGCAAGCGAGTGTTGACTGCCGAGTTCACGACGGGGAATGCGTTTAAGGCCATGATGCTCCTTTTCTTTATTAGCAGCAACTCCAGAGAATCATTACCTGCGAGGAACCGTTAGTTATCAGACTTTTTTTACCTATTGCATTGTTTATCGGCGATTCTAGCCCTCTTCCCCTCGTTGTGACTCCTCACTATCCATGATCGCACCCGGGCCGAAACACGGCTCGGTGCCCGGTCCACAGCTACACCTGTAAATTTGATGGAAGTTCAGTCCGCCGAATACTAGCAAGATGATTTCCAAGATATCCATTCGGCTAGAACCGAGCTAACCCCGCGCATGGAGGATCCGTTCCGTGGTGGGTACGGAGGGTTATTCGGTTGTCTTGTTGATGTGGTTAGGGCTACAGGTCGAGTACATGAAGATGGCCTGCAACCACAACAGTAGTTTTGCTGGCTTGCTGCTGTCTTTGCCATCTTGTAAATGCCCGTCCAGCGGTCACTGTTCAGACTCCAGGATCAACCAGCATGGCTACTACTGCAGAATTACTCCCAGAGCTGTCCATGGTCTCCGGACCACAACCGTCACCACTATGGTTCAAGACCATCGGCTCCCTAATCGAGGAACAGGCACAGCAGTACCGCGACAATGTAGCCGTGTCATTCCCCTGGCAAGGCGTCCGTCTGACGTACCATGAACTTGCGCAACGGAGTCGCATCGTCGCAAGGTCTCTATCACGGCTGGGTCTGCACAAGGGCGATTGTGTAGGCATCATGGCCGGGAACTGCTATCAGTATATTGAGACGTTCCTCGGCAGCGGCCGTGCTGGGTGTCCGGTGGCTGTTCTTAATAATACCTATAGTCCAAAGGAGTTACTTCGTGCCATTAAGATTTGTCGTGAGTTGACGACTCCTGGTTGTGGCTGGTAAGAGCTTCATACTGACTCTTCGACAGGCTGCAGGGTCCTATGCATATCTGCATCCATTGGGAAGAAGTCACTGGAAGAACATATTCGACTGGTCCGGGATAACGACGCAGAGCTTCAGTATATCGTGTTGTTTTCTGGGTCTTTCGAGTCAAACGGCACTGCCAGGATTGTATCCTACAACGACTTCACGTCGCGGGGGACCTCTGTGGCCGGGGATGAAGCTGCCTTGATGCAAAGAGAAGCCTCTGTCCAACCCGATGACCTGCTCAATTTACAATTCACTTCAGGTTTGTCCAGCCATACTATATGGTTATCGTGTTTCCCTGCTCACGATTGAATAGGAACCACCGGAGACCCCAAAGCCGCAATGCTAACGCACATGTAAGCCCAAAAACCCCGGAAGAAAGAATAGTACCTCTGCTAACCACCAGTTTTTTTTTAAAAAAAAAAACAGCAACTTGATCAATAACGGCCGCTTCGTTGCCGACAGAATGCAGCTCACACCCCACGACATCGTCTGCTGCCCCCCACCACTCTTCCACTGCTTCGGCCTGGTAATGGGCTTCCTAGGCGCTTTCACGCACGGCAGCTCCATCGTCTTCCCCTCGGACCAATTCGACGCCGACCGCGTCCTAGACGCGATTGCGGCAGAGAAATGCACCGCACTCCTAGGTGTCCCAACAATGTTCGTAGCGGAGCTAGAAGCAAAGCAGAAAAAGCCCTATAAGATCAACACGGTGCGCACGGGTCTTGCGGCGGGCTCGCCCGTGCCGCATGTCGTGGTGGAGCATCTCGAAGCCGAAATGGGGATCACGGGCATGTTGATCGCGTACGGCATGACGGAGACGAGCCCGGTTACATTTATGACGGCACTGGAGGACTCGCATGAGCGTCGGCTTAAGTCCATTGGGACCGTGATGCCGCATACGCGTGCTAAGATCATTGATCAGCACGGCCATGTTGTTCCACGGGGAGTACGGGGGGAGATTTGCACGAGTGGGTATGCGTTGCAAAAGGGGTACTGGCAGAACGAGGAGAAGACCAGAGAGGTGATGAAGGTCGATGAGAATGGGATTGTATGGATGCATACTGGCGACGAGGGAATGATTGACAGCGAGGGTTACTGTTCCGTGACGGGACGGATCAAGGATATCATCATCAGGGGTGGGTTTATTTCGTGAATTCTCAACTCCTCCCACCGATGTGAAGGGATCTAACAGCTGCAGGAGGTGAGAACATCTTCCCCGCCGAGATCGAGGAGCGTCTCCTCGAGCACCCATCCATTAACGAGGCCAGCGTCGTGGGCATGCCGAACGACAAGTACGGAGAAGTCGTCAGCTGTTTCCTGCACCAGTCGCCGTCGTGTCCTGGTCGGCCTTCGTCGGCTGAGGTGCAGAACTGGGTTAAGCAGGCGATGGGCAGCCACAAGGTGCCCAAGTACGTCTGGTGGATAGGAGACCCTGGTGTTGGGCAGACGTTTCCGAAGACGGGGAGTGGGAAGTATCAGAAGCATATTCTGAAGGAGATCGGGCATCGTTTGCTGAAGAGCCAGAGGGCTCTGGCGAAATTGTAGTTAGAGTGAGCTCCCAATTAGGCTGCAGAGTACGCTGCCTTCTGTAGAGAATTCAGCAACAGAACCTGAACTGCATGGCTACACGAATGCATCCGGATCCCAACGAAATATTTCCTAAACAGGCAACCCGCATGCCTTCACCAACACGGGCCGTGCCGGGCCGACTACCGACGACTCGCCGCATGGGGTAATTAGAGGAAGACCGTGTCCCCGCATGGCAATGCATGTCTGCTGCCTCGGTTTCAGCTAGTTCATGATCCGGGCCTCTTATCCCTGGAAGCAGTCAGTTGACCGTCCCCGGCTGCGACGGAGCGCGCAGGCAGAGCATGGATAATTGCCGGTTACGAATTCAATGCCTCGACGCTCCTCTGCCCATCTGAGACCCGAAATCTATGGACACACTCACCAGGAGAACAAAAGATGATTCCAAATAAAAACATGGACAAAGTCCGAATCGTTGAAGTCGGCCCCCGCGACGGCCTCCAAAACGTCAAAACAAGCATCCCAACCGCCACAAAGATCGAGCTGATCAAACGCCTCCAACAAACCGGCCTGCAGTCAGTCGAGATCACATCCGTCGTCTCGCCACGGGCTATACCACAGCTCTCCGACTGCAGGACCGTACTGTCGAACGCCCATATCCAGCGCGTCCTGCAAAATGGCCAGATCCGTGCACCGGTTTTGATCCCCAATTTGAAGGGCCTGGAGATTGCGCTGCAACACGGCGTCAGGGAAGTGGCTGTTTTTGTTAGTGCGAGCGAAGGGTTCAGTAGGGCCAATATAAATTGTTCGGTGCAGGAGGGGTTGGATAGAGCCAGGGCTGTTGCGGAGAGGGCGAGGGAGAATAAATTGGCTGTGAGGGGGTACGCTCCTTTCCCGAACGTATATGCTACGCTCAATACTAATATGATCAAGCTATGTTTCTTGTATATTCGCCTGCCCTTATGATGGCTCTACGCCGCTTCCGGCCGTTCTCGACTGTGTCCGGCAGTTGCTGGACATGGGCTGCTACGAGATTAGTCTCGGCGACACATTAGGCGTGGGAGTGCCATCTCAAACGGAGAAATTGATCCGGTTCCTTGTCGATGCCGGTATTCCCGTCGAGAAACTGGCCGGTCACTTTCACGATACGTACGGCCAGGCCGTCGCCAATATCTGGGCGGCATATAAATGCGGCCTGCGTGTTTTTGATAGCAGCGTTGGCGGCCTGGGTGGTTGTCCTTACGCGCCAGGGGCCAAGGGCAACGTTGCCACAGAAGATGTCGTATACATGTTCGAACAAGCAGGGGTCGAGACTGGAGTAGACCTTGCAAGTCTCGTTGGAATCGGAACCTGGATCTCCGAACAGTTAATGAAGCCCAACGAGAGTCGTGCCGGGAATGCCATCTCTGCGAAGTCGTTGAGGAAGAAGCAACTGCCTGCACTGGCGTCTACTCCACGACAGAACCGGCCATCCCAACGGCTGGAATGGACTCCTCAATCTGCGCCGGAGGGACTCCAGATCGTCAAAAGCGGCACAAACGTCAAGATCATCCTAGATCGGCCCCGGAACGGCAACGCTCTGACCACAACAATGATATCCGGAATCACCGACTACGTGGAAAAGACAGCACAAGACCCGTCTATCACTCGTCTCGTCATCGCGTCTACGGGCAAGTTCTTCTGCACGGGAATGGACCTTGGCAAAGGCAGCTCGCCCGTTGCCCAAGGACAAGCAACAGTCGACGCGCAGTTCAAGCGACTAACGCGACTCTTCGACGCCATCAGCAACGCACCCCAGGTAACGATTGCCTGCGTGCAAGGCCCCGCGTTCGGCGGGGGGGTCGGGTTGGCATTTGCATGCGACATCCGCATCATGAGCCAAAAGGCCAGCATGACCCTAAGCGAAGTCAAGCTTGGACTGTGTCCTGCGACGATTTCCAAACAGGTCATCCGTGAATTGGGCATTCCTTTCGCCCGCGAGGCCATGTTGTCTGCGCGTCCTGTGTTTCCTGCCGAGATGGCTCGAATAGGTGCTGTCGCAAAGGTCGTGGACGAATCGTCCGATATATCCGCTGTTCTTGATGACTATCTAGCTGCATTAAAACAATGCGCACCGAGTGCCTCTGGCATGGTGAAGGAACTCGTGAAACTCGGCTGGCAAGTGGGTTCGGGCGGACCTAGGCAGGAAGAGGGCATCTGGAGGCTCTTCGTTGAGATGATGACGGCGGATAACCCCGAAGCTGCGTTTGGGCTGGAGCAGTTTCAGAAAGGGAATAAGCGAGTTGACTGGGATGCGTATACTCTGGCCAAGAGACGAATCCATGCCAAGTTGTAATTATCAATGATTATAATTGTCGATAATTGTCAGGGAAGCTGAGCTAGTTCTTAGGGCTGGCGTCTCCCGTGACAGGCCGTTCCGTTCCCCGCAGATAACACGCAACAATTATGCTTTGCATAGAGATAAGGCGATATTAATAGATAGAATTAATAGATACCGAGTAACTGGCCGCTGATAGATTGCATTGCAGATCGTGATAAAGCCGTCTGTACCGCTTATCTGCTGATAAGTGGCATTATCGTGGTGACAGGAGAGAGGGGATGGCCGAGCGCTGCTCAGCGCTGAGAATCGGCGAGCCCCATCTGCAGCGATGGCATACAAATACCAAGATTGAAGGGGATTCCTGCTCTGGTAGAAGCCTCTGGCCTAGTTTGCATCTCCCACCGTTCACCGAGACACGTACATACGCAATGGGTTCCATAACGGCCACCACGACAATCACGACAACAACATCCGTCCCAGATCTGAAAAATGTCACACTGCTGGAACAGTCGCCGTACCTCGTTGGCTTAATGACTATTCTCCGGAACGCAGAGACAGACAGCTCTGAATTCGGGTCCTGCGTGGATAGAGTTGCTCGTCTGGTTCTCGCTTCGGGTAAGTCACTGCACGGCGTACTTCGCATGCAAAATACCAGTAGCAGTTCCACGAAGATAGCTAAGGAAAGCAACCATTCAAGCATTGAGCCATGTCCCCACCGTTGAAACCCAAGTCAAAACCCCCACAGGAGTGGCATATACCGGACGAAAGCCCGCAAAGAAGGTCTGCGGAGTGAGCGTCCTGAGAGCGGGCGCTAGCATGGAGTCGGCCCTTCGGGAATGCTGGGCGTAAGTGCCCCTTGAATGAGGACTTTCAATCGGCGTTGGCTGACAGAAGACAGGGGGCCCCTCAGCTTCGGGAAATTACTGGTTCAACGGGATGAGAAGACATATCAGTCCAAATTTTTATATTCCAAATTACCACCCAGGATATCAGAGGACGGTAAGAGACACCCCTTCTCAATCAAACCCTCCATCGCGCCCGCGAATAAGCCAAACTTACGCCTATATGATACAGTGGTTCTCCTCCTAGAACCAATGCTCGCAACCGGCGGCTCAATCACCAAAGTCGTCGAAATCCTCATCGAAAAGGGCGTAGCGCCAGAAAACATCGTCTTGGCCAACGTCATCGCATCCAAGCAGGGGCTCGATACGGTCGTGAAGAGGTTTCCTGATTTGAAGATTGTTACAGCGGCGTTGGATCCGGATTTGACTCCTTCCAAGTAGGTGTCTCCCTTGCCTATTCGTGAAATTGTTAGTGTTGTCAGTGTTTCTTTCTAATGCGAGGCAGGTTTATCTCGCCTGGTCTTGGGGACTTTGGGGATCGGTACTATGGGACTGTGGAGTAGGTTGTCATCGAGCGTACTTTCATTTCAGTTTTCATAATTCATGGGCCATATGCATAGTAAATGTAGTCAACAATAACATATGGGATATTGATTGATTGATTGCATTATTTAACGTCTGAAAAGGTAGGCAAATAACATATGGGAGATGTAGTTGATCTAGCTGCACTCGATGTCTAGGATGTCTTCAGCGGTTTAAGCACGTGACGAGAATCTGATAAGAACCGGAAGCCTTCCCGAAGTTGTCCTTGCCGAAGCCGGAACAAACTGAACATCCCCATTATTCTATCAGACAACGTTTTCTGGCTTCAATGCCTTGGTATATCAACCATGGGTGACACTGGACATGGAATCCCCCGATTGCCCGATCAGGACACCCCCATCCAGCCTGCGGGCAAACGTCGTCGCATCAGTGTCAGTAGTGGTACCCCCCCATCCCTCCTCTCCTCATGCTCACGACTGTCAATCATGAAGTATATAGCACCAGAACCAAACGATGCTGCCACACCAAAGCCAGAGGAATCCGCATCACGAACCCCCAAAGATACCAGCGCGAACGGGTTGACGCCGACATTGAAACCCAAAGCCCCTCCCACGCCATCCTCGGCCGTGACGCACCTGTACATCAACAACGAACTTATCCTGTCAAAGTCTAAAATCTGGACGAATGTCCTCGATCCTGTAATAGGATACTGTCTCCTGTGATAAGCGCTCTTATATGTCCGCGCGGGCCTGGCTGATGGTTGAGGATGTAGGCTTCGCAACGTCTCCTTTCCCGTGTGCCCGATAGCACGCTACAGGAAGTCCAGGGGGCGGTTTATGCAGCGGAAAAGGCGCAGGTGGGATGGGCGGCTCTTCCGTACATGATTCGTCGGGATTACCTTCTCAATCTGATCACTATCCTGAAGGAGATGTCGCCTACGATTGTATGGGATTCCTTGCCCGAGACATCTTGCTTCTGGCGTATTTGCTGACCGGATCCCGACAATGGGATAGGTAACGTGTCTATCGACAGAGGCGGGAAAGACTCTCGCTGATGCGGAAGCAGAGATCATTCGCGGGTTAGATTCTATCCAGTCCGCCTGTTCTGTCGGGCATGAGATGGCTGGGATGTACAACATGTCTGAGACGACGCAGACATACACTCTTTCTGAGCCATTAGTAAGGCTGATTATGACAGATATCCATTCCCGGAGACTAACCCATCTAGGGTGTTTGCGTATCTATAACCCCGTTTAACTTCCCTTTGATGATCCCGCTGTGGTCTATTCCTTATGCGCTGATAACCGGGAATACGGTGGTTTTGAAGCCGTCGGAAAGAGCACCTACCGCATCAATGTTGCTGGCAGATGCATTTCGCGAGATTGAATTACCCCCGGGCGTCTTCAACGTGGTGCACGGCGGCCCGAGTGCTGTGGATAAACTTCTCGCCCAGCCGAGTGTACAGGCGGTCTCCTTTGTCGGGTCGGATGCAGCGGCGGAACGTGTCTATGAACACGCACGAGCGACGAGGAAACGCGTCCAAGCCGAATGCGGAGGGAAGAACCACGGAATTATCCTCGAGGATGCCAACATGACTTCTACATTATATGCAATCGCAGGAAGTGCCTTTGGCGCTGCCGGTCAGCGCTGTATGGCCATGAGCGTTGCAGTCTTTGTGGGCGAAACCAGACATTGGATCGAACAGCTTATCGGCCTTGCAAGTTCCCTAGTCGTGGGCTGCGGAACAGACAAGGATGTCAACGTCGGGCCGTTAATTAGCGCCGCTTCCAAACGGAACGTCTTGGGGATTATCGAGCGAGCCGTGGAAGAGGGGGCAACGATCTTACTAGATGGCAGGGATGTAAATGTGCCCGGTTATCCGAACGGGAATTTCGTAGGGCCGACTGTCCTGACGGATGTCAAGCCTTACATGGAGTGTTACCAGACGGAGATCTTCGGACCAGTGCTGATCTGCATGGAGGTTGATACTATGGAGGAGGCTATAGAGCTGATCAATGAGAATAGATGTATGACCTTCACGATTCCTGGGTCAACGAAGTTCCCTGGTTTGACGAAGAACTAACCTGATTTCGCAGACGGCAATGGGTGTTCCATTTTCACATCCTCTCCACAGAACGTTGCTGCTTTCCAGAGCCGGGTTAATGTCGGTCAGATCGGGGTCAATATCCCCATAGTTGCACCATCGGGCATGTTTGTCCGAACGAGCAACAAGGATTCCTTCCTTGGAGGTTAGTATTCCCCTATAGTGTTTCCCCCTGTTAGTGCTCACGAAGCCAACCTGACTATTCCTTGTAGACATGAATGTTCCGGGAAAAACCTTCTGGCCGTTCTTTACCCGAATCAAGACAGTGACCGCGCGGTGGTGATCCGAGAAGAATAAACTTTCTGATGGACAGTGTACAAATAAGAAACTACGATAAACGAGCAAGTACGATTTAAAAAAACGCCCAGGTAGACATCCATAAACCCTATTTATATTGATAACACTCTAATTATTCTCATAAATTCTTAAGACGTCCCAAATAACCGATCACCGATATCGCCTACCCCCGGTGAGATGAAGCTCTGGCTATCTAGTCCTGGGTCGAGGGATCCCACAAAGAACGTGGTATGATCAGGCCATTCCTTTGCGACTCTGGTGATGCCGGCCGTGCTGGAGAGAAGCGAGATGAAGTTGACCGTCTCGACGCCCCAGTCTCTGTTGTTGGAGTCAGAGCAGTTTGCAGCAAGCAATAAAACGGAAGAAAACGGAGGAAAAGGAAAAACAAGGACACCAACTTCATAATATTCACCACGGCACCTGCCGTCCCACCAGTCGCAATAAGCGGATCTAGCACGAATGCCCGCTTGATCGCGTCCGGCTTCGCAGGCAGCTTATTGTAGTACTCAACCGGCTGCAAGGTCGCCTTGTCGCGGAAGATCCCGATGTGATACGTTGAAGCAGACGCGGCGGACTCGGCTGGGATCTCGGACATGAAGGACTCGAACATGGAGAGGCCCGAGCGCAGGACGACAATGACCGCTATTACCTCGCCTTGCTGGGCTTTGATGTCGATACTTGAGACGATGAGAGAGGTGAGGGTCTTGACGAGGGATCTGACTTCGGGGGAGGAGAGGGTGCGGTCTCTGAGTTTGTTGAGGAGGGAGGAGTAGGTGTCGTTTTGGAGGGTGACGACGTTTGGGGGGAGTGTGATGGACATTGTGTGTGAGTATGAGGATGAGAGTGAGGTAATGAGACAAGGAGACGATGAGACGATGAGGTATATCCTTGGTGGCGATTGTCAGCATCTGGCAGTGTGTTCATTTATATCATGGATGAGCTGCCGTGAATATATTGAACGAGTGTCTGATATGATATTGATATCTGGAGCAGTCTCTGTTATCTCTCGCTATCTGGTTGATAAGGAGATAAGATAGGGTTTCCGTGATACTATCAAGGGAGGGGATCATCTAAGAATAACAACACGATAGCCGTTGTTACATCATGTCATCCATCGCAGACGTTCAATTGACAATTAACAGTTCACGCACGGCACACGAAAAGAAGGAAAGGAAAACGGAAAAAAAGTCAATTGACACACCCACACGCCCACACACACAGAATGGCCCCCGAGATCGAATACATCCTCTCCCTCCAAGCCGTCCGCGAAAGGGCACACGCCGTCCTCTCCATCGCCAAAACAGGCGGCCTGAAGCATTTTGACTTTGACAAAGACAAGCTGAGCGATGCGGCGGACTACGTGATTGACATCATCAAGGTATGCTGCATACCGTTATAAAAATGCGTGCAAAGGAAATATGGTCTAACAAACAATTGTGCTCTAAGCGCGACTTCGGCCCAAGCAACTACCACCTCATCCCGCCCCACGGCCGCTGGCAACACTTCGAAGTCGGCAATGTCCCGCGCATCGACCGCCTACTCGCCCACTGGGATAATCAAGGGTACAGCGCAACCGAGAAGGCGCGGAGTCTGGTCGACCTGTTCTTCGTGTCTGTCCTTCTTGATGCGGGCGCGGGGGATGTGTGGAAGTTCCATGAAAGCAGCTCGGATGCGTTTTATTCGAGGAGTGAGGGGATTGCGATTGCTTCGTATCATATGTTTTTGGGGGGCGACTTTGCTAGCTCTAGCTCCCCAAGGAAGGATATTGTGGATGGTGAGTTTTTTTTTTTTTTTTTTTTAAATTTAATAATACTCTATGATTATATGACGGATGGCTCATGACACGTGAACAGGACGGGGCCTTCAAGCACTCGATACGGCGACATTGAACCGTGGTTTCCAGGTTAGCGAGTCGAATCCCATGATTGGAGTCGAGTCTCGTTGCCAGCTTCTGGTTAAACTGGGCGATTCATTGGTGAAGCTACCTGAGATATTCGGCGCTGATGGCCGTCCTGGGAATCTCGTCGGTAAGTGCGGAGTATTTAGCTTAAATACAGCAATCCGACAGGATTAAACGCTAACCCCAATGGCACAGATTACCTCCTCTCAAAAGCAAGCGGCTCAAAATCCCTGGATTACTCTCTCCTCTGGAGCGTCCTCCAAAATGTCCTCCTCCCAATATGGCCATCGGATCGTACCCAAATCAACGGTATCCCTGTCGGCGATGCCTGGCCTTTACAGGTCCTGGCAGACCACGCCAAGAAGAATGGAGACACGTCCCCCACGGCATCGATCCAGCCCTTCCACAAACTCACCCAGTGGCTCGCCTATTCGCTAATGGTGCCTTTTGAACGCATACTAGGCGTAACCTGGCAGAATGCCCACTTGGGCACCGGACTCCCAGAGTACCGTAACGGAGGGCTTTTTGTTGACACGGGAGTCCTGAAGCTTAAGCCGGAGCTGGACATCCCGGCTCCTGGGGAAGCTCTGCCGAAATTCGGCTCTACGGATGATGTGATTGTTGAGTGGAGGGCGATGACTGTTGCGCTTTTGGATGAGTTGCACAAGGTTATTCTGGAGAGGATGGGGATCCAGTTGAGCCTGGCGCAGGTGCTGGAGTCCGGGTCGTGGAAGGCTGGGCGGGAGCTTGCCGCTGAGAGACGGCCTAAGACACGGTCGAGTCCGATTCTGCTTGCTGGGGATGGGACGTTGTTCTAGTTGTATAGAGTTGTATAGAAGTATGATAACTTAATACATGCTTGTGCTGCTCCAGCATATTTAGTAAGCATGCATAACAACACACCAACCTGTCATGCATTAAAAATGGCCTTATCAGCCTAGTCCACCGCCCAGTGGCTGCCTTTCCATATTGGGCATTGTGCTGGCAGATGTATTATTTTAGTAGGCGGTGCATGGGAGCCATCCTGTATCTCTGAGATAAGGGCGGCGCTGATAAGCTATCTTTATCTACGCATCATAGATAGAACATCGTCGATAGAAACATATCATCATCTTCAATCTAATCGACATCGTCTGCAGCAGCACTCTGTATCACCAGGTCTCTGCATGTCCTACACCTCCTTCATATCTCATATCTTTATGATCGATAGACACTGCCTCTGCGCAGATCCCTTACCGCTGCTGTTATAAACCCGACTCGCCCATTTGTTCATCGATCACTCTGTCCTCCTCTATCTCTTATACTTTCTCCATCTTTGAATGAGAATACAAGAACAATAATCAAAATGGCAGTCCTCGAAAATACACAAGACAAAAAGCCCACGGCCTCCAGCGCACCGTGGTGCAGCCCCGTTACAGAGCGGTACAACACCCGCATCGTGGTGAGTCTCCATATGTATCCTATCCGAATATAACCAACCACACCCGCTGACTCGTCTAGTTAACAACATATCCCGGCCAAAGCGCCGTAAATCCCGTTCCTCTAAAATGGGGCGAAAAAGACCCGCAAGAACGTGGCCCCATCCTTGTCTCCCGCAACGGTAAAACCCTCAACAGACGCAACGCCATCGGCGCCCACGGCGGCAGCTACGCCTTCTACAGCGCCCTTGCCATCGCCGCCGGCGACCTCCCCGTGAACTTCAAGCCGGATTTTACAAATACACAGCCGACATTCGACTTTCCGCCCCAGGAGGCATGGGGGGACCCTACCAAGATCGTCTCGATGGACCCCTTCGGCCACGATGTCGTGAAGCACTACAAGAAACATCTCGAGGACGGGTTGGATGCTCGTCCGACCATCGCCATTACCCGCGCAACGATGAGAGTCTCTGAAGTCTCCGACGCGGTCAAGATCGGCCGCGTTCCCGTTGATGGGGAGATCGTTCTAAATTCCTCCGGAGACGTCCGCGTCACCAAAGTAGCCGTCGAACCAGTCTGGTATTTGCCGGGGGTTGCTGCGCGATTCGGCGTCGACGAGGGACTCCTCCGACGTGCACTGTTTGAACATACCGGTGGCAGCTATCCAGAGCTCGTTACCAGACCCGATATCAAGGTCTTCTTGCCCCCCATCGGCGGGTTGACGGTTTACATCTTCGGACCACCGGGGAGGGTATCGGATCCGAATTTCCGACTGGCACTGCGCATCCACGATGAGTGTAACGGGTCGGATGTGTTCCAGTCTGATATCTGTACGTGCCGGCCTTATCTGACATTTGGCATTGAGGAGGCAATCAAGGAGGCGCAGAACGGCGGTTCCGGCGTGGTGATTTATTTCCGAAAGGAAGGACGGGCTCTAGGTGAGGTCGTCAAGTATCTTGTCTATAATGCCAGGAAACGGGGTGGGGACACGGCCGATAAGTATTTCCAGAGGACAGAGAATATTGCCGGTGTTAAGGATGTAAGTATTTTGCTTTTTGCTTTGCTCTGCTCCAGCGCTGACCAACTATCATAGATGCGCTTCCAAGCCCTCATGCCTGACATCCTCCACTGGCTCGGCATCAAGAAGATCGACCGCATGCTCTCCATGTCGAATATGAAGCACGACGCCGTCGTGGAACAGGGAATCCCTATCCTGGAACGGATTCCTATTCCTGAGGGTTGGTTGTCCATTCAGAAATCGCCCTATTTTTGGAGAAACAAGACTAACCCGAATAGAAATGATCCCCGCCGACTCGCGCGTCGAAATCGACGCCAAGATCCACTCTGGCTACTTCACAACGGGCCGGAAGTTTACAGAGGAAGACCTGAAGCAGGTCAAGGGTCGGGGATGGGAGTGTTGGGAGGATGTTACGGTAAGCCTGGCTATAAGACAAGAATAACCGCTTATGTGACTTCAGCTGACTTGTTTCTAGCACTGAACTTGATGCATATACCTAGATACGAGCATAGCATTTAATTGAGTTGTTTTTTTATTTTTATTTTTATTTATTATTATTATTATTTTTTTTTTTTTTGGTTGAACCACCGTGTACTGTGTGAACCCGTTGAAAGAAGGAAAAATCACATCTCAATCAACGCAGACCCCGTGCTCAAATAACCCTCCACAATAGCATCCTCTAACTTCATCTTCTTGAATCCCCCCAAATCCACCGGCCTCAACTTGCCCTCCTCGAACCACTTCCCCAAGGTCCGTATATCCCCCGCTATCTCCTCCAGCGAATACGCAGTCGTATTACACCCAACAAGCTGTATCTCCTTCCGATACGCCTGGAAAATATCGAATGAGACTTCCTTGCTGATATTCAGGGCCCTGGGCGCCGCGATCCACGCGTATCTTCCGCGGAAAGCGAGCGAGGGTATCGCGGCGGCCATTAGGGAAGTGTTCCCTATGGTATCGATTATGATATCTGCTCCTTTTCCGTTGGTGAGAGCAGAGATTTTAGACGGGAGAGTTGAGTAGTTTGGTGTATCGCCCATGGGGAGCTCGATGTCTATATTATCGCCACCACCGCGTGCAGCCTTTAAGACAGAACACCCCATAGCCCTAGCAATCTGCACAGTAGCCGACCCAACACCCCCCCTAGCACCAAGAACAAGCACCGTATCCTCCCTTTTAACCTGTGAGCGTTTAAGACAGGTTAGCCCCGTGATGAACGGGACTCCGATAGTGGCTGCTTCGGCGAGTGACAACGAAGAAGGTTTCTCAACCAGCGCCGTCAGCGGAATAAGACAGAACTGCGCATGCACACCGTCAAGCGTGAACCCGAGTGTTGAGCCGGAGGTACCGTAGACTTTTTTGCCGAGCCACTCTTCTTTCTCTTTCTCCTCACTGTTGTTCTTGTTGTCGTTCCCACTATCCCTGTCATTGTCTGCCGAGGGAAGAGAAACATCAACGACCACCCCGGCATAATCCCTCCCCGGTATCCTCGGAAACGTCGTTTTAGGGAAATAACCCTTTGCATTCATCCTATCCGAGGGCTAGATAGTGGAGTATTTGATCTTGACGAGAGCATGGCCTGGTCTGAGCCTGGGAACGGGGAGGGTGGATAGGGTTAGTTTTGGGGGGGGGGGGGGGTAAATCCCTAGTCAGAAGGAGGGCTTGTTGGGACATGTTGTTGTTGTTGTTGTATTGATTCTGTCGACTATGGTGTAATTAATTTCAGTTGCAGCTAGAAGAGATAGGGCCTTTATATAGATGAATTTGAATCTGTATAGGGTTAAGGTATCGACGGCTGTCGGGCCTCGCGGACCGTCGTAGCCGTGCCGATTGCCCTAATTCTGCTTCAGGAGCTGTCCTTCTCCAGAGGCTGTTCTTCTCTTCTGGATCTATTCTGTAAAAAATGCATAAATAAGAAGCGACGAGTCTCATTGATACTCTTACATCTACTCTCCTACCCATTCTGGGCATTCTCAAAGCAAGATGTCCGAACAAAACCAACCAACCCAAGACAAACAAAATGACGCCGAATCCCTCACAGAACAAGTACGAACAATCCCCCAGGAAATCTTCTTCATAACCCTCATCTGCTCCGCCCAGCTAATGACGCAGGCTGGTCTCGCTCTCTCCATAACGCCCCTACACATAATCGGCGACTCCTTCCACATCACCAGCACCAACAACGCAGGAACTCTCACCTGGTCCCCAGCAGCCTACAGCTTAACAGTAGGCACATTCATCCTCATCTCCGGCCGCCTAGGCGATATCTACGGCCACAAACTCCTCTTCCTAGTCGGCTGGGTCTGGTTCGGTCTCTGGTCGCTTTTAGCCGGGTTCTCAGCATGGTCGTCGGGGATAATCTTCTTCGATTTCTGCCGTGCTATGCAGGGTATCGGGCCGGCGTTGTTGAACCCTAATGCGCTTGCTATTTTTGCGAGGATGTATCCTCCTGGTCCGAGGAAGAATATGGTGTTTAGTTTGTTTGGGGCCACGGCTCCCGGGGGTTTCACGGTGGGCTCTGTTTTTTCGGCTCGGGTTTTGGTGGCCGTGGGCTTATTGGGTTATGGGGATTGCGTGTTTTCTTCTTGCTGCGCTGGGGGCCGTTGTTGTTCCTCAATGCTCCGAGGATGGGGACTCTGGTGAGGAGGTGACATCTTCATTTGCTAAGATCGATGTGCTTGGCGCTGTTACTGGGATCACGGCTCTGGTTCTCATCAACTTCGCGTGGAATCAGGGTCCTGTTGTTGGATGGACAGTTCCATATACGTATATCTTGTTGATCGTGGGTTTCCTGTTCCTGGATCTGTTCATGTTCGTCGAGCGCACGGCTGCCTGTCCGTTGTTGATTCTGCCGTCGGTGTTCAAGGGCGACGTCGGCTGGGTCCTTGGATGCATCGCTGCACGGTGGTCAGCTTCGGTATCCTCGTTTACTACTTCTTTCAGTTCATGGAAGTTCTGAAGGGAAACAGCCCGCTGCTGGTGACCGCCAAATGGGCCGGGGCGTCTGTCTCGGGAGCCGTTGCTGCGATAATAAATGGGTTTCTGCTGGGACTCATCCCGCCGAGTATCATTATTTTCATTGCCATGCTGGCCTTCACGGCGGGACAATTATTGCTCGCGACACTGCCCCGGCAATATCAGGGCCTTGCCGCCTCACTTGTGAGTACGGTCGTGAATTATTCCATATCCATCGGCCTCGGAATTGCGGGCACGGTTGAATCGAACATCAACCACGGAGGCATAGACACTTTGAAAGGATATAGAGGAGCCTGTTACACAGGGGTTGGCCTTGCCGGCTTGGGTGTTTTCCTCGCAGCGTGCTTCATGTTTGTCACCTGGGATCGATCCAGAAAGAACTATGACAAGTAGTCATGCAGTGGGAGAAAGGAGAATACTCGCAGACCGAGTACCAAAAGATAAATCATCATATCATAAAGTCCATGTCAAGCAAGGAACCAAAATTCGCAGTCAATGTGGCCTGCAAGAAAGGATCAAAAAGGGCATCATTTTGCACTGGTTGGTATTCTGCCCCGTTAGGAGTGGATACCTCGGAGATACTTTCTAATATTGAGACAATTTTTCGTTTCTTATCCAATGAAGCTCGTATAAGCTGACGCACCACGTTCAGAGCTTCCGTGGCAAAATGTGTGTTCAATGTTTCCACGATAATTTCTAGTGTTTCCATCGATTCCGGCACCTTCGCAAGGGTAGCCGTCGTATCCACGGCGAGAAGAACGCAAACGAACTGGAAGACGGACCCGATAACATTCCACCAAGATTGGTGCTGTCTAACCAATCTCACGGCTGCAGGGAGAGCAGAGTTGCCTGCATCGATTACCTCATCCAGATGGTCTTGCGGCAAGCTGGGGACGAGGAGTCGAAGCCGACGGTAGATACTGAAAGCAATGTCTGTTCGGACCAATATAGCGAAGTCGTGACTCACATGTGTGACAGTCACATTCTTCAACGCGAGCACTAGGTCCTGCGTACCTGAAATCGGATCGCTGGTCGCATTTTCAGGTGGAATGCATTTGATTAGCCGATACAATTCAGGGGTAAAATCTTCCCCTTCCGTTGGAAAGTCCACGAGCTCATCGGGCCAAGAAGAAATGTCCATAATAGACCTTCCATATTCGTAAGCTATCATGACATGCAGACAATACGCTACTTGAGCTGTCCGTCGTTCAGACTTTGAAATTGCTTGTTCCGAACTTTGGAGAGGTTTGCCATTCGACAGAACAGTCGCTTCCAACTGCTGCAATCCTGTAGCTTCAATAGAATGCATTGTAACACAACTACAGAGCCACGCCACGTGCGGTCGACCGGTTGCACGAACATAGATAGTGCGTAGTATCGATGCGGATATCTGTTCAATTGTAGGATAACGTCTCACTTCCAGGATCTCCTTTGCATGCTGGACAACCCTAGCCTCGGTTTCTTCATTAAGAAATCCGGAGAATAGGGATGCCAACGCAATAACACCACTTATGACAGATTCAAAGCGGAGTCCCTGTGGCTTCCCATTCCAATGTTCCTCGGATCGCCTGTACAGGGAACTGATGTCCAAGAAACCAAAAACTGGGTGAATAGTAGAGGCATAAGCATCAATAAGATTTTTCACCTCACTCCACGAGATATTCTCTACCAACATGTAGCTTGCCACGTAATCCACCTCTTTTCTGATGCCCGTGTGGTACGCAAATGAATGCAAACGCGGCGGATGCGCGGCCTCCAGTTCCAACCCCACAACCAAGGGAAACGCAACGCACGAGTGCCTCCTCATATACCTCAGCTTAGTCGGCTCAAAAATGGCTCCTGCGCTAGCTGCGGCTATTCTCTGTCTCGGGCTTGTTCGAGACTCGCTGGACGCGTAGCCCGGTTTGGCCGCATGGAAGGACGACGACGCATCCGAACCGGCACTGTACTTTGGGACAGTGCGTCGAACATCGTCATTATATTGACAGTCATAGCCATATCCTGTGCAAGTACTGCAGGGGAGATTTCCGTCACATTTCTTCTTCCGCCGGTGGCAGGGAAGACATGCGCGTCGAGAGCGTTGCCGTGCTGTGCCGGGTGCTTGGCTCATTGTGGCTATTTCTAATGTAGCATCTGCATATACGGGGACTCAGTATAAGAGTGATCCATATATCCAGCCGGTTTGCAGTGATTGTTGTTGGATTGTTGTTGAGACCTAGACTGTTACTGGGGATATTGGTGGCCATGTCACTCCTTCCCAGTTTATCTTAGCGTTGCTTAGTCAGTAATGCGGAGATGCTTTCGTTCAGAGCTTCTTAGGGCTCAACCCTATCAACGTGGTAGCAGTGAGTGTACGGAGTAGATTGACCGAGGAAGATGGGAAAGAGAAGAGACTCAATACATGATAAACAAGTGCCCTTGTATATCCTCCTAACTGCATATAAATTCGAGGGTCCCCGTAAGCTAGCCGACGGGGATAAAGCAGTAACGGATGTTGACGAGATGCGTCTATTGAAAAACGCCGATGAGCATGGCCCCATAATTCTTCTAACTGAAATCTCACTGACAATCCTACCAGAAACCTTTACCTATTTTCTTTGTGGCAAGTAGGCTGCTCCTTTATGCGTGACCATCGTATTGACTTGTACTTTAGGGCTCTACATGGATGCGTGTAACTGGTCGAACGGCTTCTGCCGAGACCCAACCCAGGTACATTAGGCTTCTTGGGTATTGACAAGGAAGATGTCGTTTCTTCGGAAGAACGGTGGAAATCAGTGCTTGGTACTCCTGGTTGTAATGCTACTATATAGAAGACGGTCGGACCTGAAGATACGATACTGGCCCCTAGCATTAGGGCTAATTTAGTGGTGGCACAGCAAGTGGACCCGCGAGTTGCACCTTTTGCCCTCTTAAACCCAGGCTTCCACCCGTGCTAGATACTCCTCCTAGTCTCAATCACCCGGTCTTCCTGCATCATGCCAATTCTCTTGCTTCCGACTGAGCTGCTTCTGAAGGCCATCATCGTGTCGCCGACTATTTACTGCAGGAGCTGGGCAAATATTCTCCAGTCAAACTGGATCATACCATTGTGGTTGAGATTCAATGGATGCTTCTCTATGCGGCAAGAGAAGGGAACGAGAAAACGAATACGCTCGTTTCTATCCAAAGGGGCTGATATCAACTTCCAACCAAAGGGAGAATGGTGCACGCCACTCTGCGGCGCTCTACTATCAGTACCTCAACCGTTGGAGATTGTCAAGCTTCTGCTTGACCATGGTGCGGATCCAAACATCACCCTACTGCCCAGCAAATCCGGTTCAGGAGGCTGGAAGCCACCACCAAGTCCGCCACTCAACCTAGCTATGCTCCGTGAGGAAAGCCTACAGCTCTTCAAGGTCTTGCTGAAAGCAGGGACAGATGCCCAGCAGTGCGGGCTGGCATTGTTTGACGCTGTCAGACTCAAGACAGCGGCCGAGTTCCGGCTGTTGGTGGATCATCACGCTGACCTCTATGTATGTCTTAAGGGCAGGCCCCTTGCTGAATGTGCGCGGCAGAGCAACTGCCAGGTTATTCAAGAAGCTTGTCTTGGGCTCGATACGACAGCCCCTACGCGGGAGCTGGCTCGCCGTACAGCTTATCGCCTGCCTAGCCGTCGACGGCGTAGGCAGTACCTGTTTCCGAATGACACCATTCTGACTATTCGTGCTCCTGCTCTGGGATGATCTCATGATCAGGATCATTCAGTGCCGTGTGGTATAGTGGCATCATTTTAGTATAATCCATTCCTGAGACCCCTTGATCACAACCCGGTTCCTGTCGCAGGGAACAACGCACGTACGCCCCCCTTTACAATATGATGAAGGCGTTCAACACCCCTTTAATATTTGTTTTCATTATTTCTCACTCTGGATGCTGATTTAGCATTATTCTATCTGTTTTAGGGTATTGAATGAAGGGGAGTGATACCAATATGTATGAGCATGTGACATTAGTGGTCCGATAGGACCAACTTCGGGAGAACCCCTTTTTAGGTAGGAATGAATCCTCAATGAGCTGAGCGGCATACAACGGAGCGCGTTGAAGGCTTTGTGTAGGGCATAGATTCATTCCAGGTCCGGGACCAGTAGCAAAGGCATCCCCTTCTTAGTAGGCTACGTGCGTGTAGCCGATACCGCCTCGTTCAGCCCTTCTTCCCCTGAAATACACAACATATAGCAACGTCGATCTCCAACAATGCACGCTCAGTCCCCGCCAGCTCACGAAGCTTGATGCATTGCATTTTGACTCTATGGCGCAGATTGCAAGTGCTATCTAACATCCTAGCTATGACTGCCTGTCTCTCTCGATCAGCAGTCAGCCTTACCGTTCGGATGCTGCCAAGACGAGCAGTTTGGGAGCTCACTCAAGTTTAATAACGCCAATGCCTCCCGTGTCCAGTTGGTACCTTTACGGCCTGCTATTTTCGGCATCTTGCATGAATTAGCCCTGGCACGGACACAAATAGACGCCGGCGAACAGGTGTTATGTCGTCCAGAAGGGGACCAGGATCATGGACGCTCAGTTGGAAGAGAAATGGGCAGAAGGCCGGGATGACTTACCCTTGCTTTTGTGTAATTCTCGGTGTCTGGTTTGGTTCATCGGACTTGCTGCTGCGTCTGCTGGACGATATAATCCCACATACTCCAGCGCAACAACGATCACTCCAACTCGCAATAATAGCAATTAACCCGTCTGCTCCTCATTAGCCAAAAATGGACCCGTACCCCAGACCGTTCGTCATCCAGCCGAAAACCACGCATAAACAGTCCGTCATCCTCCTCCACGGCCGCGGCGGCTGTGCTGCTGAATTCGGCCCTGCGCTGCTCTTCCATCCCATCCAACAACAGATCCTCCACGGCCTTCCTCGGTAGCACCCTCAAATCCCTCTTCCCCGGCGCCAAATTCATCTTCCCCACAGCGCCCAGACGCACTGCCGCTGCGTACAACTACTCCGTGATCAATCAGTGGTTCGATTATTGGCCCCTGGCAACCACCGCATGCGGCACGGACTGTACGGCCACCAGTAGCCCGGTGACTAAGAAACTGCATATTGCCTTAACGGGCTCGTAGAGACAGCTAGATTCCTGCACAACTTGATCCACGACGAGGCCGCGCTGGTCGGGTGCCAGAACGTCGTTCTTGGCGGGTTGAGTCAGGGAGGCGCCGCCAGCATCGTCGTGGGGCTGCTATGGGACGATCGAAAGGAAGGGCCTTTGGGCGGTATCTTCGGGTTGTGTAGCTGGCTCCCGTTTGCAGGGAAGATGAAAGATCTTTCTGTTTCTGCGTTAAAGGATGAAGCCAGCGGAGACGGTGACTCTCCGGCTACTCGAGCAATTGAGCATCTTCAAAATGAACTGCAACTACCTTCTACCTCCTCCGCGTCTACCAACAGATACCCCTATTCCTCCTCATCGCCACTCGCAGAGTCGACTCCCTTCTTCCTCGGTCACGGACTAGAGGATGAGAAGATCCCTATCCAATTCGGACGGGAAGCTGCGGCCTGTCTGCGCGCAATGGGTCTGCCTGTCGTCTGGAAAGAATACGCCGCGTTGAACCATTGGTATTCCGAGACAATGCTACGTGATCTCGCGGAATTTCCTGTGGGAATACTCGACGAGGCTTGACCGGGTTATCTCATCTTCCCAATTCACGGTAAATAGAAGACTCTACTTTTGGCTATGCGTCTTTCGACTCCAGGTTTACTCACTCTTGGCCCGCTGGGGAATCCCGAATCCGAACTCTAGCCGCACCGCACTCCACCTGGAAACAAAACAACAGGCTTTGAAAGGAACCGCGGTTGGATGGAAGGAGGATCGGATATAAATTGCCGTTAACATAAACGAGTCAGCCACAATTCTGACTATCGGAATGACTGCCCGGCCCAATGTTGGAGGGTGTGACCGCCAGACGCCGACTAAGATCCAGGTAACCCTGAGAGATCTTATAAAATTCGCAGAAGCAACCACTTCCTCTAGTTTAGTTGATTTCAATATTACTGGAACTCCTACACAGCGTTCATTCATAGGGGTGGGATGGAAGATGGAAAGAATGCAGAAGTCCAATTCTCCAGAGTACCGAAGATGAAATAAGCTGCTTACTTTCTCTTTCCTCTGTCCATACCAACATCCTTGTAGAGGAATCTCATTTCTCTTTTGGTGAACGCGGTGTCCCGAGTATACAATGCTCAACATGTTTCGATCGAGCAACGTCTTATTGCATGGTATGCCATCTGCCGTGCGGTGAAGATCACGCCTTTTCCACATGCATGTTCTGAGTGTGAAAGGGTAGGCCCAGTTACTCATTTCAGCTTTCGTAAAGTCCACACTGCATGGTTGATGCAATTTGCGAGGTTGTCGGGAGAGTATACGTCAACATCGTTGACCTCATTGATTGGGCACGGGATGGCACCAGGGCGCAGGAAAATGGCGCTCGAGTCTTTCGCAATGTCAATGAGCTGCGCATGTACACAATCAGCACAAGGAGAATCGTTCGACTTGATATCAGCGACTCGGATCAGGGGAATGTTATGCTAAGGCATTTGCTCCGGTCTATCTTCGGGAGGGCTTAGATCAGACTCGCATGCGTATGTCCTCAATCTCATCGATATTCTGTTTCAAGTAATCCCAATATAGCAGACGTCAGGTTCTTAACTCAATACCTAGTGATATACTTTTCAGCAAACAAGGTACCATTTGTAAATGGAAGAATCGCGGAAGATATTAGTTTGGAGTGTCATGCACCACGCCAACCGATACAAGTGATATGGCTGCCCATTTTCCCATTTTTACCTGGAGAGAAAGCGTGAGTCTGGTGTGACAAGACAAGGAAATTCCAAATGAATTGCCTGACAAGATTCAGATGGCTTTCTGAGTCCTCGTCGACGACATAAACAGTAATATCACGTGATTCTTCCAAGAATAACCTCGGCATTTCCGCGCCAACTGGACAATCATCGACGATATTTATGCAGAGAGTCTGAATTCCGTGGATCTTGTGCCTGTTACTATTTCTGATCATACAATGATACGAAATGATATAACGAGACCATCTATCCACTATATCTTACACCGCAGTCCCCGTCACCGCAGCTGTAGCCTCAGCGTCCGCAGGTTTCATCTCCCATTCGGTTCTAATTTGGGCAAAATGCCACGTCTTAATGCAGAGTCGAAGGTAGGTTTGTCAGGGATGATATGCGAGGCTCCCTGCTGTTCTTCCTAGCGTTGTGGTCTCATTTATTGCTACTCCACCACGGTATTTGTATTGATATTTGCATTTGCGTCTGTCCGCGCCTTAACGAGACGATCTCATTTGGAACAGGAAGCCATCGATCGACTGAGATCCTACAAGCCCCCGCCCACGAACTACGGGTCTGTGCCTCTGAGTAGGCGGGCAGCTGTGTTGGTTCTGCTCTATGCGGATGCCCGGGGCAACCTCAGGGTCGTGCTTACGGTGCGGGCCAAGACCCTGAGTTCGTGTAGGTGTTGTCTTACTTGGCCTAGTGCGTATCCATGCTGATGCCGTGTACTTCTAATTTAGTCGCAGGACAGGTGGCATTACCAGGAGGTGAGTCGATAAGAAAGACGGGTTTCATAACCTGTCCTCCATGCTGCGTGTCTATGCATACCCATTGGGTATGACAGCATGCACATCCATGTACCCCCTACTGCCGGTGAAATGAGACATATTCATGACATGACATGACCTTGTACCAGGAAGGGCGGATAGCCTGGAAGAGACCGCGTTCGACACTGCCAGACGGGAAGCACAGGAGGAAATAGGCCTTCCAGATGACACTACCGCCAGTCTTGAGCGGCGGCGGCTGCCTGGGTCCTTCAGAGTGGAACATCTGTGCGAGTTGCCGGCAAGCTTTGCAAAGTCAGAGCTTGTGGTACGCCCCTGCGTGGCGCTTTTGCATTCCTACGACGAGAAGACAGGTGAAGATGCGGACCCGGAGGTATCGTTGATTCCGAAACTCGATCCTAGGGAGGTCGCCGCCGTGTTCACCGTGTCATTCCGTGATTTACTGTCATCGAGAGATGCGAATGACCCTGATGGCGACCCAGAAGAGTGGTACCAGGGTGCCTGGGGTGAATGGCATGGGTATCCGTGGCGAAGTAAGTTTCTTGTCTTTCATGCATAGAAGGATTCACTGTTGGATTATCCCGTGATTTTCCTTTCTTTGTTTGTCTGCAGGGATCCTGCCTCCACAGGGTACATGTCCAGGCTCACAGGGTCGTATTCCAGTGCACGAGTTCTTTGTTCCCACCACCATGACGAAAGTGGCCAAGTCTCAGCCCAAAACAGCACCGGAGAAGTTTACGTTGGACCAGTCTCGTCACAGAGAAAGTCCTGACCAGCCCGGTAAGCCGGCGAAGCGCTACCGACTCTGGGGCATGACGGCGAGAATCTTGGTCGATGCAGCCCGGATCGCATATGCCCGCGACCCGGATTTCGAGCACAACAGCCAGCCGGGCGATGAAGAGATGATTACGGCGTTGCGCAAGATGGGTCGACTGGGACCAGTGAGGCGCCCGTCAAGAGAGTCGGGGCTTACCCGGGGCTCTGCGCCTGGCTCCAAGCTCGCCTGAATAGCGTCTATTTCTATTCTGCAGATCCACCTACCGGGTGTTCCATAGCGTATGGGGAATCTTGATAGTTACCTAGACAAGAGAAGGTCCGACCCCGGGTGTAGCTACAATGTCTAATCTAGTCCGCTGCGTTGCATTCCAGCCCGCTGAGGGGTAATTCGGGCCTTTATGCATATGAAACACGGCGGTTAGATTCCATTATCCCTTCCATGCAGTGTCACTACTGTTGGCTGCATGTTCGGTGTCAATGGGCAATGCCTCCGGGCTTTGATTTGATGCTCTCAGCTGGATCGCTTTTCCTTTCTTTATTCACGCCCTGGTTGACAGGCAGGGATACACATGCAGGCCACACGGCTACTGCTGGGTGAGAAGGGGTGGAAGAGAAGAAAGGACGACTGGCTTATATGCAGTGCTGTCTACAGTAGATAATAATGTCTGTTCTCTCTGTCTCTCGTTCTTTGCACTCTGATCGGTCATGAACTGCGCTGTCTTGACTCTCTCCATACCCGAAGGCACTCCCCAACCGGAACATCTTCAGCTTCGCCTTCACCTTCGTCGACAATACTAGCCAGCTCCGAAACAGTTCCGGTCTTTATTCACTTCAACATGTACTCGCCAACAGCCTGTCTCTCGCCCTCTCCCAGCATCATCCCCAGTGCGCTCGACGTCCCTAGACGCCCTCCTCCTGTGAGACCATCCAGATCCTTGGACGGTCTTGAACAAGTTGTGCCACCAACAGGTCTCGCGTATTATCCATGCCATTCACATTCGCGTTCTCTGCCCCCTTCCCCTCCACCTCGCTCCGACCTGAGATTAAACAAGCCGCTTCCTCCTCGGCCACCTCCACTTGCGCCGGAAACCGTATTAGCGCCCAGCGCCCAGGATAAGGATCAGACTCAGGCTCAAACCCACGTCCATTCACAGCTGTATAGTCCTTCGACGACAGCAACCTCTACTTCTATCACTTTGAGTGAGGATAGCCTGGCTAGCAGCGTTGATTACTCTCTCGGGCCACGCCACGAAGGGGATAAGAGCCAGGACTGGGATCACGATCAGACTCAACGCTCCCATTCTGCAGTTGTTGTGGAGGCTGTGCCGATAGGGTTGAAGCCGGAGGTCATCGAAGTTCAACTGCGACAAGCGGAGCAACAGCAGCAGCAGCACGAAAACCAGACGCGAAGAAGCGTTTCGTTTTCAGGAGCTATATTTTATCATCAGGTTCTAGAGGACAGCGACGAAGAAACGGCGATAGAAGACGACTCGATACAGACAGCAGCACCTGCAGGAACAAAAGAAGACGACAGCGAGGCAGACGAAGAGGAAGAACGAAAGGTCGCCCTAACCCTGAAAGCGTTCGTCTCTGAAGAGCTCTACGGCAGACACGTTCATTTCTTGCCACATACATGGTCTGGCTCGGGTCGGATAGCGACCAGTCATTACTTTCGAGAAAAGAAGTGGGATTTCTTTCCTGAGTTGGCTATGCCGTCTCAGTTGCAGATGGAGAAGATGCCCAGGAAATGGGGTCCATTCATGGCAACTACCGCGAATAACAATGGGACGAAAATGACCGATAAGTATCGCGGGAAGATCAAGGGGACGGTGCATGGATTTCGGGATTCAATCAAATATTTCCATCTCAATCGAAAGCTGATGAAGGAGGCTGCTTGTTCGGGGCTTGCTCCTTGGTCGGATGAAGACGTGAATGGAGTTCCGAATGGCAATAGGGATGAGAAAGAGAAATTGGCAGAGAAACCACCTTCACGACATTCCAGGGTCGTGACGGTTTCAAGTTCGATTTCTTATTCATCTCCTCGTCTTCACGACAGCTTCACATCCTCGTCCGCCTCGTCCTCTCGTGATGAGCCCCAGAATGACGGATCCTGGGAAAGCCCTGGACGCCCCTATCGACACCGGGGTCGACGCAGCGATACCTGCGACGGAGAGCTCGAGACAGGATCGACGTCGGAACACAAGACCAGGACGGAGTCCGGGGGCAGAGTCAATCGCCGTAGCGATGGCGCCGACGAAGCATACGGACAACAACGCCTTACACCCCGAACACATGGGAGAACCAGCTCGACAAACCTCCCGAAACAGCGAGCAGTCCCTCTTTCTCCTTACCAGAAGTACGGTCCTGCAATCTGGGAATCCCACAAGTCGCCGAGAAAGCGCCATGTCAGATTTGCGCGGACTCACCGGAGATCATCATCCGCGTCGTCTTCCGTGCACTCGTCTACTGGGGAATCGCAGTCTACGGCGGCGTCCAGTGTGGATGATAGTGGCGATTCATACTATCGTATGCCGCCGCCCCCAAAACCGCCGTATCGCGCACAGTCTAAGATGAGCATGAAGACAACCGCCAATGGGCGTGGGAATAGGGGTCCTAGTCGTAAAGCAAGTCAAGTGCTGGAAGAAGCGAAGAAGATGATCACCGAGTCGAAAGCAGATCGTAGACGGGAGGAGTTGAAGGCACAGATCAAGCTCGTGGGACCATTGAATGCGCATACGTTTTACAGGAGGGAAGAGTGGTATTGATGGGAGCCAAATTGTCTACTGCCTGTAATGATATGTGGTCTGGGATGCAAATAATGCGAGATAATTACCTGCTTTATACAGAATGAGTTTTCTTTGCTGGTTGTACAGGAGCGGGCAGACATGCAGGTACCTACACTGCTACATCATAGAGCTTCAATTCAATCACTTCACGTCACTTCAAGTTCCCGGTTGATGAGGAATAGATAACCAGAACTGTCAAAAGTGGTCCTGAACCAAGCTTGACGCATCGATGGTTCTATTCTTAGCCGTCCCGCTGATATAGTAAGACGCCAGCCTCTCCGCATTTCCATGATCTCATCTCCCCTGCCTATCCTCGCCTTCCCGTCTCTCTCACTCGTCCATCGTCTCCATCCTGCGATTGCTCTTATATCCTTTAACCATCATCATATAAATATCTCCATCCATCCCCGGAGAAACTGACCCCAGAAACGACTCTTCGTCTTCTCTCAGACCCGCCAAGATGGGTGGAGAAGCCGCAGCTCCAGCTCCAAGCACCTTGCCCCGGGCGCCACAGCAGCCGGTCGGCCAGCGGATCCATAACATCTACACTGACCGACTCCGCCAGTTTATCGGTCCAGGTACCTATGGTGGATCGTGGAATCTGACTTCGTACGTTTCTCCTTCATGTCAGGTACTCTCTCGACTTGAATGACTGCTGACGTCCCGCTGCCGCCAGGAAAATCATCGAAGCCTCCGATTCAGACGAGGACCATGTCAAGCTCTCTGTCTACTCAGTCCCCAATCTGGACCGTCCTCCATTTGATGAGGCCGTTTCGCATGAGTTTGAACCCACCCATATCGGAGCCTCCTTTGGCCCTAGCTGGTCCACCCATTGGTTTCGGATCCGTCTCACCATCCCCCATGATTTTCTCGACAAAGAGCATCTCGAATTTCACTGGGATGCGCACAATGAAGGTCTGGTCTGGTCCGAGGATGGACATCCGCTGCAAGGCTTGACGGGTGGAGGAGAACGTATTGAATGGGTCATTCCCGATGCCTGGCGTGACGGGAAGGAACATACGTTTTACATTGAGATGGCATGCAATGGCATGTTTGGCACTGGCTCCCCACCAAACCCAAATGTGTATTTTACGTTACAGACTGCGCGCATTGCTGCTATTAACCTCCAGGCTAGAGGGCTTTACTATGATTTCTGGATCATTGGAGGTAGGACATACATATGATAGTCCCCGTGAGATGCGCGAGTATAATATGCTGACTAGGGCACGGCGCAGATGCTGCTCGAGAATTTCCCGGAGATTCATGGGAGTCTCATGAAGCGAACGTGGTGGCCAATGCTATCATGGATGCTTTCATTGCTGGTGGTGGAAGCAAAGAGTCCATAATTGAAGGACGCAGGATTGCTAGGAGATATCTCGGAGACAAAGTCGATTCTGCAGAGGTCTATGACAGCGATACGCATCCCATTGTTTTTGCTACGGGTCATTGCCATATTGACACCTGCTGGTTATGGCCGTGGGCAGAGACCAAGCGCAAGGTCGCCCGGTCATGGTCCAATCAGTGTGACCTGATGGACCGGTATCCCGAGCATCGTTTTACCTGCTCTCAAGCCCAGCAATTCAAGTGGCTCAAACAGTATTACCCGTCCGTATATGACCGCGTGAAGCAGTGGGTGAAGAAGGGGCATTTTCAGCCCATTGGTGGCAGTTGGGTTGAACACGACACCAACTTGCCTAGTGGGGAATCTCTCGTGAGGCAGTTCATCTACGGCCAGCGGTTCTTCGAAAGCCATTTCGGAAAGAGATGTAACACTTTCTGGCTCCCGGACACCTTTGGCTATTCGTCGCAGATCCCCCAGCTCACCCGTCTGGCGGGCATGACCCGATTCTTCACACAGAAGCTCAGCTGGAATAATATCAACAACTTCCCCCATACTACGTTCAAATGGGTCGCACTTGACGGCACCCAGGTGATGTGCCACATGCCTCCATCAGAGACATACACCGCCAGCGCCCACTTTGGAGATGTGAAACGCAGCGTGACCCAGCATAAGTCCATGGACCAGGACAACACGTCCCTTCTCGTCTTTGGCATGGGAGATGGTGGTGGTGGCCCGACCTTCGAGCACCTAGAGAAGTTGCGTCGCTGCCGTGGCCTCAGCGACAAAGTTGGCTTGCTTCCACGAGTAAAGATGGGAGACTCCGTTGATGACTTCTTTTCCCGACTCGAGAAGAAGGCGGCGGCAGGAACTCAGTTCATTACTTGGTACGGCGAGCTTTACTTTGAGCTGCACCGTGGTACGTACACAACGCAGGCGAATAATAAGCGGAACAACCGCAGAGCCGAGTTCCTGCTGCGGGATATTGAGCTTCTGGCCACTTTGGCTTCCCTCACTAGTTCCTACGGTTATAAGTATCCCAAGGAGGATATTGACGACCTGTGGGAGGGAGTGCTTCTGTGCCAGTTTCACGACTGTCTGCCTGGAAGCTCGATTGAAATGTGCTACCGTGATTCAGACGCGCTGTATGCCAAAATTTTTGAAAAGGGTCAGAGGCTTAAGAGGAATGCACTGAGGGAGTTAGGTTTTATCGAGGGTGACGACGACGATGATCTTCTGGCCATCAATACGTTCCCTTGGCATCGTTCGGAAGTCGTTAAGATACCCGGGGTTCCTGCCAACTCGATGAGGCCTAAGTATACCCTAGTGAGCGGAGATACAGGAGTCATCCAGAGTCAGCCTTTGAAAGCTCAGCAATTACCTGCTGTGGCTGTGGCGGAAATTCAACCTGGAGTATTCCGTTTGTCGAACAATAAGTTGAGAGTTGACGTCAGCAACGGTGCCATCACATCTCTGTTCGACATCAAGGCACAACGTGAAGTTATAGCCAAGGGTGGCAAAGCTGGCCAACTGGTGATCTTCCATGACAAGCCTCTCAACTTTGAGGCTTGGGATGTAGAGCTTTACCACCTGGATTCTAGGAAGGAGTTGACATCCAGCAAGGCCAGCATTGCGGAGAACGATCCACACCGGGTCAGCGTCGTGACTGAAACGAAGATCAGCGACAACAGCTGGGTCAAGACGACCATCAGCCTCTCTGCCGCCACTGGAGATGAACTGCCGTACGTTGAATTCTTGAGCGAAGTTGAATGGCGAGAGAACGCCAAGTTCCTCAAGGTAGAGTTCCCTGTTGATATCTTGAATACTGAGGCGTCATACGAGACGCAGTATGGCATTACCAGACGTCCGACTCACTATAACACAACGTAAGTTCAACTTGTGATGACCTACTTGACTTTTCAACCTAGCTGATATTGTCCTAGATGGGATGTGGCCAAATTTGAAGTGTGCTGCCATAAATGGGCCGATCTGTCTGAGCACGGATACGGTGTCTCCATTCTCAACGACTCCAAATATGGCTTCGCAACGGCTGGTAACGTGATGCGTCTCTCGTTGCTCCGCTCACCCAAATCACCGGATGCGCACGCTGACATGGGCCGCCATCACATCCGCTATGCCATCCTACCTCACGCAGGGCCGCTCGACTCCCGCATCGTCCGTGCAGGATACAATTTCAACAACCCACTCGTCCTCCAGCGATCATATTGCGGTGAAGCCATAAATGCTTTCAAGTATATTTCCCTCAGTGGCTCCGATTCTCTTGTTCTGGACACTGTCAAGCGTGGCGAGGACGACGAAGACGTCTCCCGTGGTGATTTGCCTGTGCGTCCTGGCAAGAGTATTGTTCTGCGCATATACGAATCCCTAGGTGGGAAGGCCCGTGGAATTATTTCGAGCAAGTTCCCAGTCAAGAAGGTTTGGAAGACTAATGTTCTGGAGGATGATGAGGAGGAACTTGAACTCAACTCGCAGTCGGCAGAAGGTGTTGTTAGCATTGATATTGAGTTGAGGGCTTTTGAGGTTGCTACTTTCCGGTTGCAGCTGTAGTTGGGATTTGACCAGTCTGGAAATGGTATTTCCTTGAATGATGGCTATGAATTGAAAGGAACCCCGCAACTATTACTTTTTCTTTATTTTTCCTCCGTTCTTTTCCACGACTTGCTTTGAAGAAACCAATTGGTCAACTTGATGTAACGAGTAGCATCCACTCAGATCCAATATTGTGAATTGCTCTGTTCTCTCAGACTTGCTTCAAATTTTGACATGAGAATGGAAAGCTTATTGCATTGTGCATAGGAACAGTTAGCTCCTCTATTC
Organism: Monascus ruber; assembly: GCA_002976275.1. Taxonomy (NCBI): domain Eukaryota; kingdom Fungi; phylum Ascomycota; class Eurotiomycetes; order Eurotiales; family Aspergillaceae; genus Monascus; species Monascus ruber. The sequence continues at coordinate 2,119,276 of PSNO01000006.1, read as the reverse complement.
CATCTCCTAGCACCAGAAACAGTATGATATGCGAAAATAAATGTTGTGAAGACTCCTTGAGCCTGTCTGCATAATGCATAGTGCATACATAGTACATATCCATATACATATCAACCTGTGGAATATAATAATACTCCACATTATTCTATGTTATGTATACCATGCAATTTTCACCATGCAAACATCCCAACCCAAATGACGTGGATAACAATAAACGCCGTATCAAACAACACACCAAAACCGGGTATCATATGAGGAACATCAACAGTATCCATACCGACTGAAGCATAAGAATGGATGAATAGGAGACATGCGTGATAAACCACTCAATCCCTCCCATATGTGATCTTCAACCTCTTAACAGGCGGCTTATCACTTTCATCCCCATCATTATCATTCTTGTTGTTATTCCCACCTCCTGATTTCTTCTTATTGTTCTTTGACGATGTATTCTTCACGCTATGGTTGCCATTACCACCGTATGTCGATGACGGTGTCGGGGCGAGGGAAGGAGTCTGTGACGAAGAAGGGGTGGGAGAGTCCTATTCCACGTTAGTACCTATCAACGTAACCCAACTTGAACAACAAATCCATCCAAAAACCGGAACCCAAGCGGGTAAGTCATGTATGGATAGAATGAAAACATACACGCATAAAACTAGCCGAACTCCTCGAAAACACCCTATCTGTCTCAATAACTTGCGCCTTCCGCCTCGCACTGGCCGACCCGCCCGCCAACGAAAGCGACCCTGCGCTCCCTGCACCGCCGCCGAACGCCGAAGTCCCCGTTGACCCCTTGATGTAGTTATCGAAGCCCTTGATGATGTTCCCGGCTGTTGTTTCTTCGAGGTAGGATTGTTCGAAGCGGTAGATTTGATCTTCTAGTTGGGCCTTTTTTTCTGTTAACACTGAAAATAGATATAAGGTGAACTGATATACGGGACTAACCATGCTCTTGTCCATTAGTCTTTTTTTTTGCAGTGTGTCCCGGAGCTCTCGTCGGAGTTTTTCGTAGTATGGGAGTCCGCGGTTCGATGCGTTGGGGTCTGTAGGGCCGGTGGTTGTTGTTGCGGTGTTTGTGTTTGTATTTTGGGCATTGGTGGTCGATGCGGAGGCTGGGGGGACGTTCTCTGCCATTTTGCCTAGTTTCCTTTCTTTTCGTATAGACTTTGATGTAGTAGATACTGTATAGAGTGTATGAGCTGGATCGAGCGCGTTGACGAGTGCTTGTTGGAGGTTAGTTTGTCTTGTTTGCATATTTTCCGCATCAGGAAAGGTGGCATCTGTGAGGTTGTCGTAACACCATCAGAGATCATTGACGACATGCACTTTTCCCTTCTATTTCATCCGGAGAGAATAGATTACTTTTCTAGTTTATCTATTTACTTTCTATCTGATTAGTATTCTTCTTAAAAAGTACCAGAGGATATAACTACAACTATGGACCACTCAATGCACCACGCTGATATGGACATGCCGGGCCACGGCCATGGCCACGGCGATATGGACATGGGCGGACAATGTAAGATGAATGTGAGTATATCCATCTCTATACATACTATACAGAGCAGTCGTATCTCTATAAACCATTCCAACACTAATATGTCATTATTACTACTTATCTATCCATCTTACAATCGCTAACTAAACCAACCAGATGATCTTCACCTGGTCCTCGACGGACCTCTGTATCATCTTCCGCCAGTGGCACATCCGAGGTCCCTGGTCACTATTCTTGTCCCTGCTTGCAATCGTGTTCTTGACAGCGGGATACGAAGCCATTCGACAAATCACCCGCCGGTACGAGGTGGGACGTGCCCAGCGTCTTCAGGCGTTCTCAGCTACAGTTTCTACGGGTGGTAAGTATCTCTTTTCATCCATTTCTCATTCTACTCGTAATATATTATATGCTTTTTGGATTATTGGCATGGCATTCGCATCGGTACTGCTCCCCATACAAAGACATGTATGCTGTAATGTTTTATAAACAAAAAAGGCATTATAACAAGCTGGAAGGAAAAACAAACCCTCATTGACCTCTCCATGCAATGCTCTTGAAGACCATGAGGCAGCCGACGTACCTGCCAGTGCCAATTTCCCCCCGTTACCTGTTGCGAATGCAACAACAACAACAATACCAGGCGAAAGCCATATCCACAACTCCAGCTTACCGCTGCTTGTAGGCAGGGATCATCGGCAGGCTGTTTTGCGGAGAGGCAAGGTGGTTTTGGCGGCGCTCTATGCGATCCAGGTGTTTTATAGTTTCTTTATTATGTGAGTCGGACCCCTTATCCATACACAACACCCTCTGGGGAAGATCCAATTTGCTCAACGTGATGCTAGGCTGCTTTTCATGACATATAATGGTTTGGTTATGCTTGCTGTTGGTGTTGGGGCGTTTGTCGGGTATCTTGTTTTCGGTGATGATGCACCAGCTACCAAGGTTGTTGCTTGTCACTAAGTTAAGTGGCTTTCTTCGACTCCGATATGCTCACTGGGTAGATGGATATGGGAGTTGGAAGTCAGCTATTATGAATATCGGGTCTCTCGTGTTATACTGGAACGCCATGCGATGTAGTTCTCATTTCTTGCTGAAGCAGATTCATCAAATACACTCATTCTTGGTTATGGGTACATTATCTATAAACAAAACATGCGTAGATCATGGAACTTCCACATCGCTATCATCCCCAAATCCAAAACTGAACTCTCCTCCCTCAGACCCATGATCGGTCCCTTCCTGGCCCGCCGGACCATGAACCAGTTCGTCCCATTTCCTCTTTTTACCATCCGCTCTACTCTCCAATTTTTGCAGTGCCTCATCCAGCAAGTCTGGATGCGATCCTCGCAAATTGCTCACAAACTGTGCATAGGGGTCAATGACATTCTTCCTAAACCCGGAGACTTGATCCGCTTTATTAGACAAAAAGTCAAGTGCAGAGGTCAAATGACCCCGTGGCACGAAGTTCTGTGTGACGGCAATGCACGGTTCCAAGTTGACGACGAGATGCCACCAGCCCGACGGGACATGAAGGATCTCACCCTCACCACAGACGCCCTCCAGACACCCCGGTGTGCGTCGCGCCTCGGCATGGAAGCAAAGGAGCCATTCTGCGATACTCAGAGGGGAGGTAACCTCGCTCTGGTCGGCAGAGACAAAAACACCGGGTGGGGGAGGAAGTTTCGACGAGGAAGGGAACATGATCCAGTATTTGGATCCACGGAGGACCGCATTCCACGCACTGGTTGCGTTGGGGTCTTTATGAAAGGAGCTTCCTGATCTTTCAGGGCCGATGATCAACCATCGTCTATCCGGGCGGTCGGGTCCCAGGACCGAGAACAGGTCTTCGCCGAAGCAAGCGGGCGGCCAATACGCGGTCTCGGGTTCCTGGTCCAAGGGACCGACCTTGATGTCGATCTTGGATACGAAATCCCGGTCAAAAAGGTAGAGGGGTCTCTCGTCAGAGTTATTCCGCATGTAATCCACGTATGTCTTGAATTTCCAGTCTACCGCTTCCGCGCGGAAGACAGCCTCGCCATGCTTGGAAAGTAGAGAGTCTACAGACCAATTCTTGTATGCAGGCCATTCCTTCACGGGTTCTGTCAGGATGAATGGAGTGTCGGTCCATTTCTCCTGGAATTCCTCTGGGGAGAGATTTGGAAGACGGGCCAGTTTGTTCCTGGCCGGGATATTGGCCACATATGGCTCCAAAGAGATGTGCGCGCAGTAAAAGGGGCGATGTAGAGTGTCTGAGAAGAGATGGGAGCAGTCCAGGCTAGTGACCTTGGATTCTGGGAGGTTGAGATAGGTTGATCGCCATGTTCCCTTCCAGGAGAAGTAGGACGGAGGAGATCTGAATACGGTTCTTAGTACGGGCCTAACCGATAGATTCGAACGACTAAACAGCGCAAAGAACTACATATTTTGCATTCGTGGAAGAAAGGTCCAAAACTAGGTCAACTGCATACATAATCTATGCGATTTTGTCCGTCCAAGCCTTCCTTCCAGATGCACACATGATTTTGAAATGCATTTCACGACGCTCTTGAACACAAGAAACGGAACAACAAGAACAACACAAAGACTTACTGAATGAAAAGAGCTTTCCATAACTCTTCTGCTCTAGTAAATGCGTAGAAGGCTTTACAGGTACGTCCTATGCGCAACAACGCGGGGCCATCGAGAAATTCCAGCAAGGTCAAGATCACCTCGTCTGAAAGTAGCTGGAAATTCCCAATAGCAAAACGTAGATTCCATGAGGCAAGAAGGGCATTGCCACTGGGCTTCACTCCCAAAGGATGACAAGGGATTGCATCACGGCCGATGGTGTCGGATCCGGGCTGTAGGGTACTATTTAGGTAAGATGATGAATCCTCAGCATCAGAGGCTCCGGTTCCTAGAGAAGCAATGTCTGGCATCTCCTGATGCGTTGCACAGGTCTCCTTGTGTCACCCGTGCGCAGTGTAAAGTCTACCGAGAACCTGGCTTGTTGAGTTGTTCTGCCTCGCAGTACGCCGTCCCGCTGCCGAAAACAGACCGAGTCAACGGTGGACTGGCACGCCTGGCATACAATCGCAACAATGATTGGCGGAACCGACGATTTGGCGGGGAGGGTTGCAGGGAAAAAAAAGAGACGGTCCTGCGTCGGTAGACTGACTAGATAGGCTGATGCATGCAAGGCCGGCGGAACATACGCGGCTCGACAAAACAGAAGACTGGATGCAACAGGCAAAACTGGCGGGAGCCACGGGAGGAGGACTGATTAATAAAGCAAAAGAACGAATACAGCGGATTGAATGGAATAGAAGAAGTGAGAGAGCGAATAATGCTGGAAAGCGAGGCAGTAGAGAGGCGAGAGGCGGCCGAAGCAGGAAGGCGGTGGCTAGTCGGTTCGGCAGAATGGCGCTAAGTCACAAAAAAAAGAGAAAAAAAAAAAGAGGTCCCTTTTTCCTTCTCGCTTCGCTCTTCCTTATAAATTCCATCTCTCCATCGTCTCCATCGAATCCTGTCAGATTTCTCCTTCCTGAGATTTCTGTTTCTGCTCTTGGCTTTCTGCTTTGCTCCAGCAGCCTTAGTCCTACTATCCACATCGCTGCGACAGTCCCCTCTGGGTTTCGTCTGTCGCTAAAGTCCTTTTTTTCACCACTCAACCCCACTGCTATTTCTGATCACAGTCTTCCGTCTGTGATCACCCCCAACGCAACAGTCGCAATCATGGCTTCCAACGACAAGGGTTTGGAGGATATCCCCGAAGGTATGCGCCGTCTTCTTTTTTTTTCTCTTCTTTCGTTTATACGAGTCGCTTTTCGACGCCTTATCCCATCGTGGCGACTCTTTTATTTCACCCCCCTCACGCGAATCAAGTCCCAAGACCATGGATACTGACCACAATTCTTGAAAAATCACAGGTCAGATCGAATCCAACTACGATGAGGTTACCGACTCCTTCGATTCCATGAACCTGAAGTCTGAGCTGCTTCGCGGTATGTGAACCCCTTTCTGCTGCTCAGGGAGCGCGAGACGGAAAAATTTCATAACTTGGTGGGGCTTGCAGCGGGATTCACTGACAGCCAAACAGGTGTCTACGCCTATGGTTTCGAACGTCCTTCCGCTATTCAGCAGCGTGCCATCATGCCCATTATTAAGGGTAAGTCTTTTTTTTCCCTCTGTTTTCGTATGATAATGATACTAACCACTCACAGGCAACGATGTCATCGCTCAGGCCCAGTCTGGTACTGGCAAGACCGCGACCTTCTCTATTGCCGCCCTGCAGAAGATCGACCCCACCATCAAGGGTTGCCAGGCTCTGATCCTCGCTCCCACTCGTGAGCTTGCGCAGCAGATCCAGAAGGTCGTTGTCGCCATTGGTGACTTCATGAGCATTGAGTGTCACGCTTGCATTGGTGGTACCAATGTGCGCGAGGACATGAAGGCGCTGCAGGATGGCCCTCAGGTCGTCGTTGGTACTCCCGGTCGTGTTAACGATATGATCCAGCGCCGTGTCCTGAAGACCGAGAACATGAAGCTCTTCGTCCTTGACGAGGCCGATGAGATGCTTTCTGTAAGTTTCAGTCGCTTGGGGTTATGAATTTATTTCCCGACGGGATTCTGACTGCGATATCCAGCGTGGTTTCACCGAACAAATTTACGACATCTTCCAGTTCCTCCCTCAGTCCACCCAGGTTGTTCTGCTTTCCGCCACCATGCCCCAGGACGTCCTGGAGGTGACCACCAAGTTCATGCGTGATCCCGTCCGCATCTTGGTCAAGAAGCAGGAACTTACCCTCGAAGGTATCAAGCAGTTCTACATCGCCGTTGAGAAGGAGGAGTGGAAGCTTGACACTCTCTCCGATCTCTACGAAACCGTCACCATCACCCAGGCTGTCATCTTCTGCAACACCCGCCGAAAGGTCGACTGGCTCACCGACAAGCTCACTGCCCGTGACTTCACTGTCTCCGCCATGCACGGTGATATGGAACAGGCCCAGCGTGACGTTATCATGAAGGAGTTCCGCTCTGGATCTTCTCGTGTGCTGATCGCCACTGACCTTCTTGCCCGTGGTATTGATGTCCAGCAGGTCTCTCTGGTCATCAACTACGACTTGCCCAGCAACCGTGAGAACTACATCCACCGTATCGGTCGTGGTGGTCGTTTCGGTCGTAAGGGTGTTGCCATCAACTTCGTCACCGCTGACGATGTCCGTATGATGCGCGAAATTGAGCAGTTCTACAGCACCCAGATCGAGGAGATGCCCATGAACGTTGCCGGTAAGTTTCACCCACTTCATCTGATGTTTTACTTCAGGATGCTAATTCGATCTAGACCTTATCTAAAACCCTTCCTTATAATATCTTCGACGATGCGCAGTATGGCCATGCAACAAGACTCCGATGGGACTGCAGTGGCATAGAATTCTATGATATCGCTGCGTTTCCTTGACAGAGAAAACGAAACGTTTCAAAAAAGTGGCTTTCTGTGTTTCTAGTATGTGTTTCTGAGGACTCGGCGCCGTTGATGGCAGAGCCCAAGGCCCTGTGTTCCATTTTTCTCCAGTATGGGCTTTTTTGTATTTCCTTTTTATTTGTGCTTATGAAGAATACTGCATGTTTCTGTCTATTGCGGTAGTTAACGGCTTTTCTTTTGTGCATCTTTTTCGTGTCTCTTTTTTATTTTCCCACTTTGTATCTAGCTCGCTCTGGTTGGTTAAGGATGCTGCAATCATACTTAATCAATAGGTCGGGCAAAAATTTGATTTCCTATTTAGGCGCTCTGCATTGTCCTTTGCTTTCTATGACCAGCTACGGTGGACGAATGTATGGTGGTGGCGCGGGAGTGCCATGATTGACTGCATGATTTGCTTTCAGGGAAATAGATAGAGGTAAATGCCATCCCATATGTTCTATCCGATGTCATCCTTTCGTGACGATAGCAGATCCTCGTGGATTAGCTAGTTAGTACCTCCAAAGTGCGAGCGTTTGACACCTGAGATTCCCTGTCGTATATGACTTCCAATTCCCCCTACCTAGTACCAACTACACTGCCGTCCTTGGAAAGACACTCAACCCATTCTATCACTTTACCCCTTCCATTCCACTGGAACCCCCCAGAGAAGGCCAAAACGAAATGGAAACAATGCAAACCATCACCACTCCATCCCCATCATCCCTCCTTTGGGCCCACGAAATCCGCCGCGAAAACATTCACCTCCTAAACCAACTAGACGCGACACGAACCTCGCTCTCCTCAACGACCCAGACAACACAGACATTAAAACAGTCCGTTGCAGAGCTTACACAACTCGTACGCGAGCTTGGGGCTGAGAATCGCGTTCTCCACGATACTCTGGATGATGTACAGAGAAGGCTTGCTCTTTGGGGGGATAGAGTTGAGTCAACGTCTACGTCTACAGTGACTTCGTTTGAGTCGTTGGGGAGGAGGATCGGTGGGCTTGAGGATGAGATTGGAGTGATTAGGGGAAGGATTAGTGCTTTTGAAAGACAGCTGAGGGGTGCTGTTAGTGGTGATGAGGTGAGGGAGATGGTAGGAAGGGAACTGCGGGCATCTAGGGTCTGCTTTGGTAGGTTTTTTGTGGGAGGGGGTTCTCTTTCTCTTTCTCTTTCTCCTTTCTTCTGCGTATCTGCTTATATTCATGGTGGCAGGTACAGCAAGGAAGGATGATGATGAGAATCCCGATGTCCTCATTCCGGATTCAGTGCCTTTCACTAATACTAATACCTCTACGGCGACTGTCGAGAATCCGGGTTCAATCCAGGACCGAAACATCTCAGTCCTTGACTCGATGGAGGGGATCACTAGGGAAAGTCGCGAATCCCAGTACCAGAACTGTGACCCAACTAAAGACGAAAAAGAGGAACACGGGCCAAAAGAGCAAGTTGAGATGGCATCAGGGAGAGACGGAAACTCCTACAACTTTGAAATCGAAAACTTGAAGCAACGTGAGAGGACTCTCTCGGAGTACTTCTCCTTCGCCGTTGCGGTTAGACGACAACTCCCTCCGCGGAAACGGGAAGGGGTTATCGTGGAAGCTTTCGTGGGAGGGTTGGATAATCTGTCTACTCGGGAACTACTGGAGAAGCAGATGGATAGAGAGGGATGGAGCTGGAGTGTGCTTGAGACGGTATTGAGCAACGTCATTTCTGAGCAAGGAGGAAGAGACGTGCAAGCTATTAGTGATGGAATAGGATCGAACGCCTGCGGAGAAAATACCGACAACAAAGGGAGTACTGGCTGCAGGCCCGACGGGCATGGGATGGCTAATGATACCAACCTGAAACAGAGACACAGGAAGAGGAGGTGTATTCCTATTGTACCGGTTGATGAAGATGATCTGTTACCCTAACCTTGAACCATGGCTATGGCCATGGTTCGTTTCAACGCCAATTACGAGAATTCACATATGTACATTTTATTCCACATGTCGAAGGCTTTCGCTTTCCGTTTTGATGCGCACCCCCTGCTCAACGAGTACACGTGAGCGCTGAGGTGAGTAGTCGGATAGATGTAATCTCAATAGAATGCACCCAGCTATAGGGGTCTTGACTATATCCGTCAGAGTGCAGGTTCAGGAAACAGGTATCGATTGGACTGGACACTCAGGCAGGCTACAGGTCAGGTTATATACAGGCAGATAGACAGAACCTAGCTCGAATAGCTACAACAGGATCAAAACAGAAGTCGGAGATATTGTTGGTGGTTCCCATGGTTCAGCTCCTTCTAAGTTTGGTTTAGCTTCCGTTAATTAGCATAGCATAGAACTGAACCATGAGGCTTTCTGTTGATAGTTCGTGAAGTGGATCAGGGGTGCGGCGTCCGGATATCAAATACTAAAAGGAAGCCGTAGGATTCGTGATGAACGCTCCATATCAATATACAGCTGTCTCTAGCACATTGTGAAGCTCTTAATTGACATGCTAACGCCCTTTTTGAGCTCTCTCTCTTACATATGCGGGATTCGGGGAATCCAGGTGCAGGCACCTTTCCTCCCGGAACATATATACTCCGGACGGGAATGGATTATTAGATAATCCGCCTGTCCAAAATACTAGTTTGTTAACTACGGAGTAAATACCATGCCATTATGCGGTCCCGGGAGAAACGAGCTCATTTTAAGACCATGGTTTTGTCATTGTAGGAAACTAGATATCATTGTTGCCCCCAGACAACAGCTATCAAAGAACAGGCTAGGACCACAGTAGGCCTTATCATTGTAGAATAAAAAGCTTGCATAGTGCGCATATATCCATTTTTTCAAATATGATTCATGGAGATTGCTCTATATGCATATCTCCATACCCATAACCCGTTCTATCAAGTATATAGGACCAATCAAGTCTCCTTAAACTCATACCGTCCCTCCCGATCCTTAACCTCAACCTCAATCCGTCCTTCCTCGATCTCCTTCCCTCCAACCTCAATAGACGCCTTCATAACATCGCCCGCCTTCACCTCCCCAACACCCTTAGGCGTCCCGGTGAGCACCACATCCCCTTTCTCCAAAGTCATAATACTGGAGATCTTCGCTAGGATCTGCGGAATGCGATAGATCATCAGTCCAGTTGAGTCAGCCTGTCGCTGCTGCGGGCCGATACTGAGGCGGAGAAACGCATCGTGCGGGTTCGGGATCTTCCACTTCGGGATCTCCTGGGATATGGGCAGGAAGGTATCGAATCCTTTCCCGATGGTCCAGGGAAGACCCTTCTTTTTAGCTTCGTCTTGGACATTGCGAGCCGTCATGTCTATGGCGAGGACATAGCCTATATATGTATGCAATTAGGCCAGTGTTGGGAGAACCAAAAAGAGAGAATGAGGCAATCAACGAACTGTGGATCGCATCCAATGCTTTCTCTTCATCCTGAGGATCCAAATCCCGGAGAGTCTTCCCCATCACCAAGCCGAGCTCTACTTCATAGTGTAGTATGGTCCCCTTCGGACGCAGGAGGGGTCCCTCGCCGGGGAGGAGGATAGAGGAGGGCGGTTTGAGGAAGAAGAAGGGCTGTTTGGGTCTGGCGTTGTTGAGTTCTGTGATGTGCTCTCTGCAATTATTCTCATGGTTAGTATTATATTATCCGCAATTCAAGGCAGCACAAAAGAACATACGCATAATTCCTGCCAATGCAGGCGACTTTCCTGCACTTCGCCTTTATCGATGCCATGGTTGTTCTCGTTGTCCTCCTGGTCGTTCCAGATAGCAATTGGGGGAATTGGGGATACTAATACTCAGTCTGGATCCCCGAGATCGGACGGAAGGATGCTCTGCAACGTGAAGTCTGCAGTGGATAACAATAATAATCTCCGAACAGAGCAGCAAGTGACGGGATGCAGCTCCGTTGGAAGTTGACGTCTCCGCTCGGTCCTCGGCCCGCATCTCCGCTTTGATATCTGGACTTCACCGAATCTACTTCCACTACTCCGTACGCTTGGCTTTTTATAGCAGTGTCAAATACAAGACCAGAATCCAGATAATAAGACATGAAGGTCGCAGAGATCCTCTCCGATCTAACCTCCTTACGTGTTTGCGTATGCAGATTCCCATCTAACACTTAATGCACCACCCCAAACCAGCATCAAACAGACCTAACTTGTCTCTCAGGAATATAAGGATGCCCTTGCCCTTGTCACCGTCAACAAGAGGATCCCTCTAGACTTAGAATCTTCGGAAATCCCCCATGGGGGGATATCAGATGCACAGGGCACGTCCCAGGAGCAAGAAAGCCAGATCCAGAATACTGATCTGGAACGAGCCAAGGAGCTGGTTGATCTGCACTACATGATTAAAGAGAAACATAAAGAAGGGAATGTCGATGAGGATCTGGCTCGTTTGAGGAGTGATGTTAATCGGGTTTTGAGGGAGTTAAACACGAAACGAGTATGAGCTATGTCCATCTTTGAGATCAGGAAGTGAGATATCTGCCAAAGTTTAACTTTGAAGCCTTCGGGATATTTCAGAACAGCCTACATGGCTACTGGTATTTGCTGGGCTTTATCAATATTCCAAGCTCAGGCTTTCGAAAGCATGGCTTCCAGCTTCCAGAGAGGATATGATTCGTGTCAACGCTTGGATCGTATCAGAACTCAACGGACAGATATCCTGGCAAATAATACGATATTCTTGAACTGTGAAAAGCAATGTACATCAGTTATCAAGTAGATTATTTAGATCATTTAGATATAAATAGAACGATCGATCTACACCTTCACAAGAGAGAATCCATCACGTGATTATAAACTGCCCAAATAGGAAATCCCGAGTACTTCGTACGGCAAGCTTCCTATACCCCAAGCGCAATTCTGTGTAGTCGACCACGCGTGGCGCGCTGAACAAAACCACATCCATGACTGCCAATTTCTCGGGGGATCCTCCTACGCAATCTGTCCCAGAATGACGACCAGCGTGGACGCAAAGCTGCTCAAGCAGACTAAATTCCCTCCGGAATTTAGTCAGAAAGTGGACATGACTAAGGTCAACATTGAGGTCATGAAGAAGTGAGCATTCCTCCAGACATTACATTCTTGCTACTCAAAAACGGTTTAACTGATCCTCGTGCGTACCCCTATAGGTGGATTGCGGGAAATATCTCGGAAATTCTGGGAAATGAAGATGATGTGGTGATCGAGCTTTGCTTTAATCTTCTTGAAGGGTCGCGTTTCGTAAGTCTCGAGACTCGGATTTCGACTCCTCTGAAATTGGTCGCTGATTAGTTTTTAAAACCCTGCGACTACAGCCGGATATCAAGTCTTTGCAAATCCAGCTTACCGGATTTCTAGATAAGGATACACCGAAATTCTGCAAGGAGCTTTGGGGCTTATGCCTAAGTGCTCAAGAGAATGCTCAAGGAGTTCCCAAGGAGCTCTTGGAGGCGAAGAAGCTTGAACTTATACAGGAGAAGGTTATTTTGGTTAGCTTACACATGCCTATATAACTCAGCTGACTGGTTCATTTAGATCGAAGCAGAAAAAGCCGCCGAAGAAGCCCGTCGCAAGAAGGAACAAGAACGAGCACGCGAGCGAGAGCTCGAGGAGATGAGGAAGAGGGAACGATTTGAGCGCAACAGGGGAAGATGGAGTGGTGGTGGTGCTAGAGGAGGCCGCGACTACGATAGACGATACTCACGATCGCCCCCGCGACGGCGGAGCCGAGATTATTACCGTGATACTCGACCAAGACGGGAGCCAGACTCCTATATTCCAGGACGTTCATACAGAGGCCGTCGACCGTCTAGGTCACCATCCCGCTCGATATCCCGTTCTCCGTCATCGTCGCGCTCGCCACCTCGTCGAACACTCCGGGACCGTCGTGGGCGTTCGATCAGCAGCTCCGTGTCGCCAGACAGGAGTGATCACAGAAGGTCTAAGAGAAGACGTAGCAGTCCAGACTACGGTGATCGACATAGATCTATTTCCCGCCATGATTTATCGCGCTCACCTACTTCCAGACGAGACCGACGGAGACGACGATCCGTTTCGTCGCGCAGTCTGTCGCCATCACCTGTACGTCGAGGTCGCCGGAGGAGCCGCAACTCTTCTGCTTCAAGGTCAAGATCTAGGTCGTTGGTTGACTCCCGTTCAAGATCCCGGTCGCCTCATGAAAAGAGCAGCAAACCCAGAAGAGATTCACCCGCTGATGTTGGCAAGGGCCGGAAAGACCGTGATGACCGTCGTTTGAGCCGCAGCGCTGATAACGAAGACGATCGCAAACGCCCCAGACGATCAAGCCGCAGCCGCAGCCGCAGCCGCAGTCGCAGGCGCACGCGAACTGTCAGTGCCAATCCGAAACGTCGCAGTTCATATAGTCGCAGCCGAAGCCACAGTCCGAGGAGGGAGAGAAAGAGACGCCGTTCTATTGAAAGATATGCACCAGCCGCACGCAGACGGCGCAACTCCTCGTCTACATCTGTCCCCACTGAAAAGCGACAGCGAATGACTGCTGATGGAGAAGAAAAAGAAGACACTGCAAAACAAGCCTCTCGTCCAGATGACCAGCCGGGCTCGAACGATCCAGAGACGAAGGATATTAGCGAGGTGGGTGAATAACCTCAGGCATACATTCACGTCCGTGGTCCCCGTGTATCTATTCAATTCGCTGTACAATATTATTACCCATGACGTCCACATAGCTAATAGAATGGATTTTTAGAGCACAACGCAACTCTCTCATCGGACACGTATATCAACCACTGAGCTGCGCGAGAAGATCCTCCGCGAGAAGTTAGTGGCCATGCGCCGTACCAGTAACCACCTCCAGTGAGAAGGTAGGTGGTTTCAGCGCTGACCGTGGCGAAAGCTGGGTTTATTCACGAAAAGTACTATCTTTTGTTGGAACATTCGGTGTAGGCAGCATAGCATCCCTCCTGAGGAATGGGTTGATTGTTTTACCACTCAGCAATAATAGATAATGATCTATTCTACAGCGTCGAACTGCAGTTTTTTCCTTTCCAGCCAGACCCCTCAACTATCATATGCCAATTTATACGAAGTATAATCTACCGAGGGTCTTCGTTAATGCAATCTACTCGAGTAGTAGATGCCCTCGTATTTATTCGTCTAGCTAGTTATACGAAGTAATTAATCAATCCAACTCTAAACACGAACTTTACGCATTCATCGACCGCTACCTAGCTAGTTCCATTACCCTTACCAAATCCAACCGCAACTCTCCCAGATGCTGTACGTTGTAGATTGTAGACTGTAGACCGTCGCGATGATTGAAGTAGGAGTATTTCTCCCTAGGGACACTGGACACTTGACACATAACATGATCAGCAGCTGATCACTTCAACGGACGAACGTCCCATTGGCGACGCCAAATTTAAATGCAGATCGGGACGCATTGGCAGCCGTTGATCTGGGAGACATCTGGATGGAAAAGCAAAGGCATTCTGTCATGTCTGGTTGTATTGCGATGCGAGTCTCGGCTGGCGATTATAACCTCGTTGCTATCTCCATCTCCATCTAAGTATGCGGTTATATCCATGTCTCTTCGTATTATGCCTGTCTGTCTCGTCTATACAATATACTGTCAGCATCTCAAGTGACGATGGCAGATGAGTTCTGATCCCAAGATGACAAACCAGTGTTTTCCATGGACTACCTCAACCCAAGCAGACCTCATCATGGTGCTCCATTCTGTATGATTCATTCAACTTCCCATTATTGTATATATGCACGTTCATTTCCCAGCGAAAGGAGGATTGGAAATCATTGCGATGGAAGAATCCGCACTGTGTTCGTAGGATGGATTTTGCATCTCCCACCCACAACAAGGATAATATATCAAGACAAGCAGCTAAAAAGAAGAGCATGCGTCACTCGAATCTATAGTGAGTACAGCATCCACAAACAAGGGAACAAAAACCCACTGATGACTGACTGACTGACTGACTGACTGTGACCGACTGTAACTGACTATGGCCATGACTGTAACATCAATATCCCATAGGTTACGACTACAAAAGTACACTCTCATCCGGCCCCTTCCGAACGACATGATCAGTCAAAGAAAAAAAGAACAAAGAGGCAAAAAAAGAAGCATGCGGAAAAGCCCTTCCGTCTCAGCCATGCCGAAGTGTGGGGAAGAAATACGAGGAGCAGGAATGGAACTATCACCACTAGTTGCGGTGGGCTGGATTTGAATTACACCGACTAATTGTTATTATTATTATTATTATCACTGGAGTATGAGGGATATCACGATCTCGTATGGATCCATTGATATCTACTGCTTCTACGAAGATAGATATCTTGGTCTAGTTCCTAGTTGTAACTACCTGATATCATGCGATTCACTGCGCAAGGCGTGCAGAGCATTTATTAGTACCTACAGCACACAACATACGAAATAGGACAATGCTATAGCTGAGGCTGGCTGGATAATGGGTCCGGTGGGCACTGGACACTGTCGACAGAGTACTCCATAGGAATACATCTGCATCTGTACCAAGTCAATATAGCCGTAAAAAAATCATGTTGGAATCTAGACCCGGCTTGCATATTCCAGGAACAGAAAGACAGCGTTTACTTTGTTCCCTGGCCTTTTTATTTTCCAACTATTGACAGGCTACAGGCACTACTGCACACATGCAGACAAGACTCCAACGGAAGTGATAGTGCCAGCAGGATCATAACCATATGCATGTAATGGGATTGAAATTTGGCGTGCCCCATTTCGTTCCTTCGGCCTCGCTTGATCTCGGTTCGGAATCTACTAGAATGATTTTTACTCTGAGACATACTGAAGACCAAACATTCATATTAGGTAGAGGAATCATACAGTAAATATAGCATAAGCATAATTAAATTTCCAGCGAAGGAGAAAAAAAAAGAATTCAGACAGACTACTAAAGTACATGATGGGAGTGCCGCACTGCCAACTCCCTGCATTCCGAGGACCATAAACCATCACTTGTCGAATTGAATACAAATCGAAGCAATACGGAGTAGCGAGTGGTTCCGCCGTAATCTGGCGATTAGCTGCCCTGATTACCTCATGGCAGGAGTATCCGTTTACTCGCAGCCGCATACTGTCACCGTCGTAGCGGGAGCAGTGACAGTCACGGTAGGAGGAGTCACCGTAACAGTGACCGGGCCAGCAGGCACCGAGACAGTGTTGGAGGGGCTAACTCCTCCAGGGGGAACTGTAACAGTGCTGACGGGGATGGTAACGGATTCAGTGAAGGTGTGGCATGGGGTGCTTGACGGGTTAGGGCCAACAGTAACGCTAGTCGTGACCGGGCCAGCAGGGACACTACCAGTGCCTGTTGGGCCAACAGGGCTGCTAGTAACAATGGGAATAACGGTCTCCGAAGTAACAGTCTCGCAAGGGGTCGAAGTCTCACCAGGACCAGCAGGAACGGTAGTTGAGCCAGTAGGGCTGACACCAGAAGGTGTCACGACAGGGCTGCCAGGGGCAGAAGAGGTTCCAGGCGCGACGGGGACGGTTGAACCGCTGGGGCTAACACCAGAGGATGTCACGACAGGGCCCCCAGGGGCAGAGGAGGTGCCAGGCGCGACAGGGACGGTGACAGAGCTTGTGCCAATAGGGATGACGGTCTCCGAGGTAATAGTCTCGCAGGGGGTCGAAGTCTCACCAGGGCCAGCAGGAACGGTAGTTGAGCCAGTAGGGCTGACGCCAGAAGGTGTCACGACAGGGCTGCCAGGGGCAGAAGAGGTGCCAGGAGCGACGGGGACGGTTGAACCGCTAGGGCTGACGCCAGAGGGTGTCACGACAGGGCTGCCAGGGGCAGAAGAGGTGCCGGGCACGACAGGAACAGTAGGAGTCACGCCAGGGCTGCTAACGGGAGCGGAAGGGCTTCCAGGAATGACGGGAACAGAGCTGCTCGGTACAACAGGAAGAGAGCTGGAGCTCTTTGTGATGGGGATGAGGGACTCCGACGTGACGGTTTCACACGGGGTGCTGGACGGGCTGAGGGTGCCGGGAACGGTGATGGAGCCTGCGGGAGACGTGGGAGTGACGCTGATGCTGGGGGTGCCAGGAGTAGTACCAGGAGTAGTACCAGGAACAGTACCGGGAGTAGTCGCAGGAGTGCTGGTAGCGGGAATTGCGGGAATCGAACTGGAGGGAACAACCGTAGGAGTGGGAGTAGGCGTAATGGTGGTGATGCCTGGGCAGCCAGGGAACGGAACACCAATGAACCAACCCCAGATGATGATTTCGAAACCTCCAAAGATGCTCACATCAAAACCGCCGGCGCCAGCGAGGAAGACGGCCAGCTGGGCCCAAACATCGATGGTGAGGACAGACAATCCCTCACCGGAAACAATAGCCCAAAGAGCAGCACGAATTTCAGCACTGAGACTAGCGGCAACGGAGCCCTCGAGGAAGGTGATAATCTCAGTAACCTCGGTGGCAACAACACCAACGGGGTTGACACTGGCAGCGAACGACAGCCAGAGCAAGACAACTGCCTTCAATTCAGCGCTGAGGGTACAGCTTGAACCAGACAGCCACAGTGCCAGAGCGGCACGCACTTCGACGGACAGGGAGGTTGCAAGGGCGCCCTTGGCGCATGCTTCGAGTCCGATCGTGACGCTCTCCTCCAGAGCAACTGCCACGCTTGTCTTCAGCCAGGCAGCCAGAGCGACCTGGGCTTCCTCAATCAAAATGCCAGTAGCGAGCACACGAGATTCGACGTAACCAGCAACTGATACCAGCTGGGAAATGGATTCAGAGACTTCACCGATGACAGCCACACCTGTGGAAACTTCGGCCTTAAGCCAAGCAAGCACAGCGGCCTTCAGATCAGCCTCCAATTTGCATTCAGTGCTGACAAGCCAAGCTTGAAGAGCTGCCTTGATTTCGGCGGAGAGAACACTGACGGCACTGCCGGCCGCGCAGACACCCAAGGCGACGCGGATTTCAGCAGAAATAGCCGCACTGGCGGAGGCAGAGAGGAATGACAGGAGGGAAGTCTGGAACTCGGCGGCAAGGGCGATTTCTCCCTTGACAAGTTCAGCCAGGCCGACGATACCTTCGATCGTGGCGGTAAGCTGTTCCTCGGCGGCGATCTGAGCGAAGAGGGGAACAAACAAGGAGATGCTGCCAGCAACCTCCACGGACAGAGTGGCAGAACCGCCAGCATGCAGCCAGCTGATCAAAGCAGCCTTCACCTCAGGGGCGAAGAAAACAGCATGGAAAGACGAGAGCCAGGTCACAATTTCAGTGCGGACTGAAATGTCAATGGCACCAGACTGGCAACCATAGGCGGCTCCTTGCAGAGCAGCGGCGGCGTGGGCGCTGAGGCCAGTCAACGAAGAGGCAGTAACCTGACCCTTGGCGAATGCTTCGATGATGGCAGGGAGGTCAAGGCCGAGGGTACGGGGGGACATCTGCTTGCTCCGGCGGTCGACATCAGTTGGGAGACCGAGGACGTAAGACGCCAAAGTGGCGAGCAAAAGGACGCTGGGACGCATGATGGCGAAAGCGTAGAGCAGTCAATCAATGACGCCTAGTAGGTAATATCAATGAATGTCTGCAGAAACACAAAATCTGCTGTGGAAAAGAGAGCAATGGTCCTGTTGAGTATACAGGATTCAAGTCAAACGGTATTAACGAATGGGACCGGCTAAGTGTAGCCTAGGATAGGTTGAAAAGAATGACAGAAAGGGCAGCGAAAGAGTGACCCTGGTTGGAAAAGAAGGACTAGGGAAGAATAGGTGAAGAAAGAAAGAAAGAAAGAAAAGATAGGTAGGTAGTAAAGACAGGGTTCGACCAGGGGCAGTCCCATTTATAGGGAAACCCCCTTTGGAGGTAAGTAATGTATATCAATTAGCCGGCTATACTGTACTCCGTAGGGAGTAGACAGCCCCTCGGGCCTCAACTCAACATTATCCACCGTCGTCTTGAGGAAGAACATGTTGACGGCAAGTGGGTCTGCCGTTTCCAATGCGAATGAGATGATCGACCAGCATGCAGACATCGGAGAGACGGCGAGACAGGTCCACGGGGCTGTGAAGTGTTATCCCAAATAGGCAAGCTTGGATCGACAGGGAGGGAGAATCGGCCAACACGGGGGCGGGCGATAGAAAGCCAATCACAGTTAGACCGGGTAAAGAAGGATAATGCAATGGTCAATTTATTGTGCTCCACCTGCTGGATGGAGAAAGCCAGGCTTGAATCCGTGGTTCATGCGCAATAATAATTGCATATCCTTTTTACCCCTGTGAATTGTGCGCTGGACAATGCGTGATCCTCGGTATAGGAGCGCCAGGGATGGAATGGGACCTCGTATTCGTGGAGTGTTCGTCCGCATTGAGGAAGAGTGGAGGATAGAGGATGGAGGGTGGGAATTGAAGTCCGTTGTGTTTTGATTGTAATGGTTTTTTTTTTTTTTTTTATTTTTTTTTATCTTCCTTCTCTTCCGAAGACGCAGCGCATCGTATGGTGTGGGTAGAAGGGGCCGGAAACAGAGGCCCATATTGTCATAGCGGCGATGACTCCGCGTGTGCTCCGTCCTTGTCTAAGAATAACCTTGTCTTCATTTTCCATGTTGCTGTGGCGTGCGGCGGAGATGAAACTATGCTGGAAGTTCGCCTCCGTAGGAACACTGCGAAATCGAACTCCTGAAAAGCTTCAACTTCCAGGCGAACTGCACGTGATGCGCCTCGCTTGTGCTGCAGGCCGCACTACTCGACAGCGGTCCAGATTTCTATTGAACTTTGATCTGTCGAATATTGAATTGCTGCATGGACACGAACTAGACTGTTCGATTCATCGCGCAGTCCCCCGTGTGCCTTCGAACTTTGTACCTGTACGCTGGATGCTGGATGCTGGATACTTGACGCAGACAAGCTCAGAATTCCTCCACTGCAAAGCTTCACATTTCCACGGCTCTGCCTAATTTAGCTCTTATTAATCTGAGACACACCTAAGTTTTCCCTGTATTGTATATTGTACTTTGTATACGAGCTCTTCGCGAATTCCCATGACGCACTCTCTTTGCAGGTCGTCCCGCATTATTCACCTGCCTTAGGTGCCTCCCCGGAAACAGAAGGTGAAAAGTGCTCTTGGCGGTCGTAGCGTCAGCCCAGAATCGACGGAGGAAGTTAGCGCCAGTGCTGACAAGGTTGGCTGGCCATCAGGTGTATCATTATCTATGTATAGCACTCGGTAAGGGGTACTACTCGGTACTCCAAACAGTCGTGAAAACCTAAAATCCCTTAGCCAGGAACCAGCTGGACCGTGTGTTCATGCTTCTATTCACAGAAACACCGTCATGCCCGGTCAACCGCGGCAAATGCAAGCCCAACCCTCTCTGACTCCTTGAAACAATCGTCATTTTGCACGCGGAAACCTCGACTGTTGAAAATGGAATACTCAAAATAGTTTGTCGAGTCTCGAGTTTCAAGTTAAATTCACGCCGACAGAAGGCCGGAGAACACCTGCATCTCTCGTTGATATCATAGGGACGAAGGGAGGGGCTTTTAGGTTTTCCTAGAGATCTCTGGGGCTGTTAATGTTGGTAATAGCAATCAATATGGTTTTCAACTTGACTCGCTTAGCTTGTTTGGATGGCTCCGGTACACTGTACACTCCAGACATCCCATAGATCGGGTACCTCCAGGACTGACTGAGAGTCTTCTGTGCTCTCCGACCTACAGACAACTCCAGACCGTGCCTGGAAGGCATAGAATGACATGCGAATGGATGTCCTGGATCCAGACAGCATGCATCCAAAGCATCAAGGACTTTGTTATGAGGCGGCCATCACCCCTGGCAACGATACACACGTGACTACGACGACGGCTTCCCTCCCAACCTCGCGCCGACTTCGTGTTGCTCTCGATGCTCCAGCAATTCCTGCAGCAGTCCGACCATATCACAACGACAACGACAACTACATTGCAGTGATCAAGACGGTGCATGGTATAGCGCATTGGCATGCCCGCATAGTCTGCAAGTGAGATAATGGCTTCACCCTCTCTAGCATCCGCATATAACAGCGGCCCGTATCAACAACGGCCCATTTCCCGATCTACTTCGCGACGAGGCTCGCCTGCATTAAACAATTCAAACGCAGGGAAATCAGAATTTTCCATTTCTAAATCATACCAGATCGCCGACAGCTCGGATGACGAGGTTCCAGAGCCCAAGTTCAGTGCCTCCGTGAAAGCACTTTTAGGCGAGGCGGATTTGGCTTCTTCTCCGCGCCTTCATAATGGCAGCCGGGATAGCAACGAGCACATGTTTTCCACATCCCCCAAACAGGGGCAAATGTTTCGAACTTCTTCGCCACATGACCACTCTACTGGAAGCCCTGCGCCGAGAGTCGTTCGCATATCGAGCTCCGCGAACTCAACATCCAGGAGACATGCTTCTCCTCTTTCCAGTAGTGAACATGCAAATGATCTGATTACCCCGGCCCCCAGGCCACGCAGCATCCGCATTAGCACATCTCGCAGTCACTCACGATCTCCCGGTTCCATGTCACCCTCCCAGAAATGGTCATTGGACCGCAATTCAATTGGTGACCATGGAAGTGGGGACCGCTCCGATTATGACCAGGTTCCGCGCATGGGTACTTCGTCCGTGCTTCGCGTACGGAATGGGGATGATTTTGGAGCTCAGAGCTCGTTGCGTGTAAAGAGAGTCGGGAGACTGACCGGTACATTTCTTAATGGAC
This sequence comes from Monascus ruber, assembly GCA_002976275.1. NCBI lineage: Eukaryota > Fungi > Ascomycota > Eurotiomycetes > Eurotiales > Aspergillaceae > Monascus > Monascus ruber. The sequence goes on along the minus strand of PSNO01000006.1, from coordinate 2,097,618 downwards.
CTGCTCGGAGAGGTGTGTTACGGCGACAGAGTGAAGACGAAATTGACCCCATGTCCAATCCAATTCTCCCTTCCACTGATGATGCCAAAGAAGCGGCTGCGGACTACGATCGTGGTAATTCTGACTCCCTCCCGAGGGATACCGGGAGAACATCTCCCACACCTAGGGTGTCATGGGCGGATCGAGGTCCTTCTGATCCACCAGATCAACCGCGGTCCTTCAACCACAGGGATCTTGCGCCAGCTGAGAGGTTGTATACGAGATCTTCTTCCCCCAAGTCCCACGGCTCTTATTCCAAGTCTACACCTGGGTCCTTGTCGGAGAGTTCATCCAAATCGTCTGGCGCTAGGGAAGCTCCCGTATTCAAAGTTCCCTCAGTGCCCACTCTTTCTGCGACTCGAGATCAAGAGAACGAGCCACCCCCGACTTTCAAACGGGTGAAGTCCAGGGGGTTCAACTTTCTGGACAAACCCGAGAAGTTCTCGGTTGTGTACGGAGAGGAGAAGAAGAATAATGCTCCAACTCCCGTCGAGAGTTCGCCAAGGAGGATCCTGGCAACAAAGAGCAACAACACCCCTCACAGACCGGCACCACCACCGCCCAAGATGTCGGTTCTGGAAACCGCTACGGCCACCGGAGGAGCGGCCACGGCATCCCATTCCCGAAAGAAGCGTAGCCAGGTGTCTGTGAACCACAAACCATTTACACGACTGGATTGTATAGGTCGTGGTGGGAGCTCAAGGGTCTACCGAGTGATGGCTGAAAATTACAAGATATTTGCACTGAAGAGGGTCAATCTCGAGGATGTAGACCCATTAACCCTGGCTGGTTACAAGGGGGAGATCGATTTGCTAAAGAAACTGGAGAACATCGACAGGGTCGTACGCCTCTTTGACTGGGAACTTAATCACGATAAGCATACACTCAGCGTCCTCATGGAAATCGGAGAATCAGACCTGGAGAAGATCCTGACCTATCGATTGAACTGTGAAGATGCCGTCTTGGACCTAAGCTTCACGCGTTATTATTGGAAAGAGATGCTACAGTGCGTCCAGGCTGTGCATGACTTTAATATTGTGCATTCCGACCTGAAACCGGCGAACTTCCTCCTTGTCCAGGGCAGACTAAAATTGATCGACTTTGGCATCGCCAATGCTATTCAGGATAACACCGTCAACGTACATCGCGAACAGCAAGTTGGAACACCAAACTACATGTCACCAGAGGCATTAATAGACTCTAACGCCTCACTCGGCCTACCGGCCAGTGTTGGCAAAATGATGAAACTCGGCAAACCGAGTGACGTATGGAGTCTTGGCTGTATACTTTACAAGATGGTATACGGACATCCACCTTTTGCGAAGATCCCGAAATACTACGAACGTATCATGGCGATCCCGAACCCCAGGGTTCCCATCGATTTCCCTGCTTTCGGTATTGGCGGCGTCCCAGTGCCACCGGGCCTTCTTCGGACCCTGAAGCATTGTTTACAGCGTGACCAGACCCTTCGACCCACCGTAGAAGAACTTTTGAGTCAACGGGATCCATTCTTGTATCCAGAGACGCAGCTCGAAGGAGCGGTCCCTGTCACCCAGGAGATGCTCAGCAGAATTTTGGTTAATGTGGTCAATCACTGCCGGATTCGGGGCATTCCCAAAGAGGAAGAGCTCGCGGCATGGCCGGCAGGATTTTTTGCCAAGATCAAGGCAGCATTGGAAGAAGATGAGCGCGCCTGATCATACATCGACATTGTATTTTTTCTTGGCTTTTCTCTTTGTTTTCTTGGGAGACCCTGGAATGATCTACCTTTTCACCTTGTCCCGGCGGTGTCCGCACTTGCGGCTCGCCATTGCTGGATTATACACGACCACTAACTGGACCACCTGATATTTTCCTATGTGAGACGTTTGACTTTGGAGTGTATTGGCGTTATCATTTTGGCCTTTCATCCTGTGGAGTCTGTCTCTTTTGGTCTGTCTCTTTTGTCTATTGTTCTTTATCTTTTGAGTTCGAATGATCGCCGGAGTTGGCCTTCCCCCCTTTTCTTACCAATCTAAGGAATATTCGATGATGCGTTGAGCGCTTTTTTTTTTTTTCCTTTCGTTTTTGTTGTCACTGTACATATGCACCTTTTTTGTACATATTTCGCATTTGCCATAACATCATGGATGGTTGAGGGCATACCTTTCGTGGCAATGTTATTATTATTCTATTGAATAATAATTAATGACTTGATAATATAAATAAAATAGCAATATATACACTTGGTCCACAATCTGGACTGCAGTGACTTCGGGTTAACGGCGGTGCCACAGGGGCTCTGAATAATATATGTTATATTAATTGAGGCTTTATGTACGGCGTATTCATCTAGACTTGAAATACGATGGATGGCCAGAACCAGAACTCTCGTTCTAACGGCTCATTAGAGCTGAACCATGGCGCAGTCTTCTTCCCCTAAGCCTGGCAAGGCACTAGTCGTTAAGGGGTAGATATCTACATGACTGCTACAGAGTACTTAGCGATTTATCGAAGTACCTATCTATTAACTAACTATCAATAAACGTCTGCCACCTTGATAGCGGTATTGTTATATCGACGATCATAACGCCGCCAGTCATTATTGATCCTGGCGTCATCACCCTGTACTTGTGAGGTTCAGTAGTGTATGCTGTATCTCTGTAGTTAGTTGCCTAGCCTAGAAAACGGCTATAATTATTGAAGAGGCTTGAAGACAGGCTTTATTTGAGTTGAATAGTATATTTCAATATAAAACTCATTCATTTAATCATATTTATCTGAACAGGGTCCTGAGTTATTCGTATTCATGATCTCAATTTGAATTGCACGTTGCGTAGCCTTCATTATAAGGGTTACTGATATTATTAATATTGGTAATAGTTTGATTTTGAACTCCTGAACTTAACTCCCTTGGCAGTGAATGCCATGACAAGGCAATATGGGAATACGTAAAGGTATCTATCGACCAGGAGGACATGAACCGGGACGCATCATAGGGGTCGAGATGATCATGCTAGTATTCATAATCCAGGGCTAGACGAACATGAACACGGCACAACCATGCTACCCCGTCCATTCTGCTTGAATGAATTATCCAAGTACAACGCAGAAGGCCATGGATGCCAAATGTAATCATGAACCACAGCATTCATTGATGGCCTGTTATGTTTCCGCTCGAGCAACGGAATTGTGCATATTGACAAGTCCTACATGCCTCACTGATTGCCATGAAATGGTAGCTGGTATGATCAGAGTACAATGTATCCGCACCTGCAAGAATGAAGCCACGTTAGCACAAGGAATCAACTGCAAAGAAAACAGAAGATGCCATAGAAACCAGCCAGTGCACATCAGAAGAAAATGAAAACAATAACACGTCCTCATGGAAGTCAGAGAACAAAAGGGTTGTAAATTGGACACATCATTTGGCAAGGTTGAAGTAAGTAGTAATGGAATAGGATTGCACTTGCCTGTTCTGTTTACATGTGAGTATACCAAGATTCCATGATGGATTCAATCAATTTAGGTAATTGAAGGAATATGGAAAATTGATGGAGTTGGAGATTTTATTTTTGTGTGTGTATTTCAACGCGGTCAAGGATGGCAGAATGCTGAATATGTTCATGCATACATCAAATACATCAACTCTGTCAGATCTTCAATTCTACACTGTGGGATGGTCACTTAACATTCGGGGATGTGCTGGTAGGCTGTTAGACCATTTGGGTGGTTTCCAATATGCACCTTGGAAGCCCTGGAAAACAGTCTACATACATATAAGTCGAATAGAATAAACATATAGACAAACACACGACCATGCCCATTTCCAATGAAAGGAAGAGAGATACCTCATCCTGGTACTGCCCTACTATATCTATATCCACTGGTGAGAACATCCTCTCTGGAAAAACAGTTTCTGGCATTCACCAGTCCTCATGGCTAACAGGTTCCTTTGTCCGCTGAGACAATGGAGCAGCTTTCCTGGTGCATGTTTGCAGTTTGTTATTGGATGGCTGATGCCTAGGATGCTGTACCTAGGAGGAAGGTTCACTGTATTGACTTGGTCCAGGTATGATGGATTTCCAGGGTCCTTGATTAGATCCTGTATTCTCTGTGAAGCCGTGAAACCAGAGTAATTAACAGGCCCAGACGTGTTGCATTCATAGCTGATCCTGTTATAATCTAAACAGAAAACCGTATTTTTCCTGATCAACATTTCACTCCTCAACGCCGCCGTAATAGAGCTGTAAATACAGAAGACACTTGCAGACATAGAACAAATAGAATCTATCACATAAAATGGTATCGAGGGCTGTTTAAACCAGAAGAACACTATCAAATCAAGTCAGCATTTTATTTGTTCATCGGGAAAGAAAGAAAGCAAATAGACGGCGAGAACATACGCATTGACACAACCATCGTTCTCGGGATTGTTCGAGACCTGAGCCAATTTACCCCAGACGACCTTTCCGCTGGTAGTGACGAGTCCTAACTCAGACACGTTGACCTCGATGATAGTTCCCTTTGTCAGGACACCGAGTTGTGTGTACATTGGGTTCTGCGGGTTCTTCTTGACAGATAAAATAGGTAACTGAACAGTAACACCGAGTTCAGGACTGCAAGCAGCGTCAGCCATCAATAGAACGCGAGTAAACAAAGGAAAGAGATGGACATACTGTGTAACATTTGCCTTCTTGTACCGCAAACCCATAGGCCGAATAAACCGCTCGTACTTGACAGGCCGACGAGTGAAGTCATTCCCAACAAAAGTCGGTTTGGTAATCATCCGCTTCCACGACTTCTTCGAAGTTTTCTTCCCTGTATTGATAACTTTGAACATCTCCTCCTCACTGATACCCTTCACCTTGGGCAAGGGGACGGAAAACTTGGCCGCCTTCTCGGCGCGCTTGTCCTTGATCGCACTGGAGAGGGCCTTGGCATTCGTCGCCTGCGAACGGTCGAGCAGATAGTTGGGCAGGGGTGTCTTGGAGGGTTCGTCGGGTGCGGAGGACTTGACGTTCTTCTCTTCCTGTGCGCGGATGCGCTTCTTCATCTGGATCTTCTCGGCATGGCGCTTCTGCTGGTAGAGTTTGGCTCTTAGACCGCGCAAGTTCTGGGCGTCGCGGGATTGCTGGTGAGCCTCGCGGGCTTCACGTTTGCGAACGCGCTCGTCATGGTCGAGGCGCTTGCCGTGCTGCTTCTGCCAGCGTTCGATGTACCTGCGGTTGTCAGTGGATGGTTATCGATGATGAGGCGGGGTGACGAACTCGTTCTGAGGCTTTATGGTTCAAGTTTCGTTAGTATGGTTGGATCTAGCAGACTGTATAACTAAACAGAGAAATCATAACTCACCATATTGACCGTAGGGCAGAGTCAGGTATGCAGATAATTCTCTTCAGGGCAACTCAAGCAAGCCAACAAGTCGACGCCAAAAAAAAAGTTGGATCGGTCTTGGCATAGATACCGTCACGTGGATATTCCGGTGGACAAGCCCATCGACACGCCATCTGCTTGATTACACAAATAATGGCGGATAATAATAATTGTATACAACTCTCCTCTCATATTGAAATGAGAATTATGATGTAGTTCTTCTGGACAAAAAGTAATTGACCTAATTGACCTACGCTGAGAATCTAGTTGGTACACACGTGATTACGGCAGACCAAGCGGCCACTCCCGCATCACGGACGAATTTCTTCAATCCGCCATCTCCACGGAAACACCTGCTGCAGGACCTCGCATCAATTGAACGCAGGGCAAGGTCCTACACATACAGTTAAGCAACGATGTTCTCCCGTTCAACACTCCGTGTCGTCCTTGACACGCGGTGGACGCCGAAACCGAACCACCTTGCACCGACGAGCCGTATCTGTGTCTCCCCAATTCTCTCGCAACGAGCATGCCTGCACGGCACGAGTTCCAAGTCAAATAATGCAATGGGTCAATTGGATTCGAAGCAATCATCCTCATCAACAAACGCACCCGAGACACCATTGACGGCTATCCCGCGCGCGCAGTCTTCGCAGCCACAGCAGCAACAGCAACAACTGACACCAACGAACGAAATCCCCCCCAACAAACGCCCTATAGAACCAACCTTCACCACACCACTAAAACTAACAAAAACACTCCTCTCAACCCTCCCAAACCTAGCCACCCAAAAACCGCACTACGTGATCGCCCACCTGCACGCAAAACCCTACCTCCTCACGGCAGGTGACCATCTCCGTCTCCCCTTCCTGATGCCGAACGTGGAGCCGGGCGATGTCCTCCGCTTCAACCGGGCTTCTGCGGTGGGCTCACGCGACTTCACTCTCAAGGGGGCGCCGTATGTGGATGAGCGGATGTTCGAGTGTCGGGTTCGGGTGCTCGGGGTTGATGCAGAGCCGATGCGGATTAAGGAGAAGACGAAGAGGAGGCAGAGGCATGTGAGGCAGGTGAGGAGTAAGCATAAGCATACTCTTTTGCGGGTTATGGAGGTTAGGGTTAAGAATGTTGAAGAGTTGGTAGGGGAGGGGGCTGTTGTTGATGAGGTTGAAGTTGAGGAGAAGGCTTAGTTGGGTTTTCCAGGAGGGATGGATGATGGTGAAAAGGATTCTGTTTTATTTTCTTCTTGTTGTGCATTATTTTTTTTGTCACTTCACTGAGCTTGTTACTGAGCTGCATGCATGCTATCTATGTACAAATAGGGATTGCTCATTCTGCTGTTGGATGGGTTTGCTAGCTGTCGTTTGAATGTTATTCTCTGGCAGTTTATTCTACAGAGAACCCTATAAGTATGAGTAGCCCTGTTTAGGGAATGAGGGCTTGTAGGGACATAGCTGAAACTAGTTTTTAGTGGATAGAAATACACTGGTATCTGTATCAAGTTCTCTATATTCTCTCACCAGACAGACACGTAAGAGTCGAATAGACCATCCATTCAAAACAATCTATCTCTGAAGCATGCCAAAACCAGTGCCTTCCGGCACAACGCCAAAATCATTCACATACAAAGCTTTTCTTTTTACATTCATTGTAGTCATAGCCATTGCGAGGACAAGACAAGATTTGTAGCTCTAGTCTAGTGGATAAATCTAAAATCGAGTCTATAGTAATCAATGTTAGAATATGTTAAAATAAGAGTATTGGGAACATAAGTTGGGGGGGAGAAAGAATACCGTTTATTCCCCCTATCCCTATTCTCGCTCAGATATGCCTCTCTCTCCTCGGTTGACATGGCGTTCCATTTGCTCGCGTTTATCCTGGTATAGTCAGCCTTGTTGAGCTTCATGTAATACGGCAAATCCCAAGTGAAGAATCATACCTATTCCGCCAGACGTAATAAAACTTGGCTCCGATGAAAAAGACTATGCTGAGGGCAGCTAGGGCAATGAGAACGGCGTTTCCGGTTCGGTAGTATGGTTTGTCGTTTTCGCGGTAGATCTAGTCCTGTTAGTATCTGTCTTGTATCGTTGTCAATGGGACTCGACGTACATTGTTTCCGATAATATTCGAAGTCTGAATCATCATATTGTAGAGCGCCGACGCAACTGTGCGTGTTCGAACGGACCCGGCATTTCTCGATGTCATGGCCACGATAATAGCATGCACATACGGAGAGCCGACCAAGAGAGTCAACACAACCCATCTGACCCAATGACTGGCATGATCTGGCAGCGTTTCCAGCGCGATTAAAAGAGCCAGACACCAGACCTCTGCAACCACGCCGAGGAGAAGGCGCTGCTTGAAACGCTCCGAGCACCAGGTGAAGAGAAGGAGGTTGATGATGAAAATGACATAGGCCGGGATGGTGAGCAGGTTGGTATGAAACGTGGTGAAGCCGAGAGACTTGAGCTGCAGAGTGATATACTGGGTGGCCGGGGTACTGGGGATATTCCAGACGAGACCGAGGAGATAAATGGGCCACATATCGTAATCGCAGATGGCCTGCCAGAAGAGTTTCGGGGACAGGGCCTGACGGTTGTGCATGGTGCCCTTGCTGGGATCGTCACGCAGAACGCGGTTGACCATGATCTTCTCCTCGCGCTCGTTGAACCAGCCGTTTTTGCCGCGTAGGCCGCCCTTGGTCTGGGTTGGGGAGGCGGGCATCCAGAAGACGGCGATGATGCCGATGATACCAGTGATGAGGCCTTCGTAGGCGAAGAGGTAGCGCCAGCCGCCTGTGCCGTCGGACCGGTGTATGTGCAGGAAGCCAAAGGCGAGGAAAGCGCCGACAATGGAGGTACTTTGGTAGGAGGTCCAGAAGAAGCCGAGGCGGACGGGGAGCTCCTTGGATTTGTAGAAGTAGGACAGGAAGAGGATGGTGTCGGGGATGCTGCCAAGGTCAGGGCTGCGAACCAGAATAGGACATACCAAGACTTACAATCCACCCTCCAAAAGGCCGAGGAGTGCACGACAGGCGAAATAGCTCCCTCGGTTCTGTAGAAAGGCCTGGCAAGCGGCGACCAGACTCCAGGCGATCATCTGAAAGGGGATCCAGCGGTCGGGGCCGACTTTCTTGGAGATGAGCTGCGACGGCAGTTCGGAGAAGAGGAAGCAGACGAGGAAGATGGTCTGGCCGGTATTATAGTCGTTCGTGGTCATGCCCAGGTCCTGGAGCATGTTGTCGGAATTGGCCTGGACATTGTTTCCTCTGTCTAGCTGCAGGCCGAAGAAGGTGAAGCACGCGAATGTGCAGACTCGCAGGTCGATCTGTGGATGTTAGTCTTGGTGCCTCCTTCGAGGACGGGGAATGCATTACCTTGCGCACGACCTTCTTCTCCTCCTCCTCGTCCCATTCAAAATCCGGATCCCAACGGTGGATGCCCTCGTAGCTCGGGATAGGCTTGTAGTAGCGAGGGTCTTCGGTGGTGTCGAAGGCCGCATCGTCCGCGACAGGTCTGCGGCCAGACTCCTTGTCGAACGAGGGCGTGTAGGAGTCGGGATGCTTGGCGACCTCGACGGTGGGAGCATCCTTGGGAGACGACGCCTTGGAGATATCGGCAACCATGCTGAGGGTCGTAGTGGTTAAGTGGTGAAGCGGTTACTCCATACCACTCCTGCTGCTGCTGCTGTCTTCGCTGAACAGCGCGTGCCAGGCGGCATGCGCTTTATAAGGAGCCCTGACAGGAGAGATCATGTTGTTATCATTTTTGATTCTATTAGTTTTTTTTTTTAAGCTCGTCGATCATTGCTGCAGAATGATAAGTATAGGGAGTGGACAAGCTGGGAGTGGACGTGCTAGGCACGGGGGATATCAAACATCACGCAAACACGGCGCATTTGACGCTATATGTTGCCATTGACCTGCAGATGGTGCAATATTTGATAAGTCTCTGCCGTGTGCAAAGAAGACAAGAGCCAGAGCACGCCATTTTGAGGGCGCATAACGAGATACGGATATATATGATATATATGTATCAATATACTGCGGAGTATAGGGCATGGTATACTACTATGTAACCCACCCCGCTAACCACCCGAGCACCGATTTTAGAAACCTCCCCTTCTAGCTTCAATATCTCAATGAATTCCATAGTATTGGGCTTGAAATATATTTAAATTAAAGCTCTACTCTTCTGCTTGGGCCCTACCACGCCGTTACCTTCGTATAATAATTCCCCGTTGAATACGCACATCCAACGGGTCTGGTAGGCAATGCTTGTATTTAGCCCTCCACCTCTTTACTCCAGCCTGCTCATTGATATTTGCAGTATTTCATTTTATAGCTTCAAGTTCTGAGCTTGATGCTATGTCCCCCTTGTGAACCCTGTGTCTAGAGGCCTGTGATCGAGCTCCCGGTCCCTAGCAGCCTTAATATACTGGTCAAGCTCAGCTTTGATAACAGCTGAATATGATGCCAGCATACTACCACCACAAAGAAGTAGCTGTAGGCCCTTATTAAATTAATCTTCATCAGTATCATGAATCTCCCATGTCCTATCACCAATCTCCCCAAATCGGTCAGCTTTTTTTGGTGTACTACCCTAGGAATCGATATCATTGACGCTGGAGGTAGATGAAGAGGATGGATAATCTGGTTGAGGCATTTGATTGAGTACAATTGATGGACTAAATGGTATGATGTCAGTTTTCTGGAATCCATGCTGAATAGTATGCTTTTTGATTGTCTTCTTGCAAATTGCCCCTAGAGCATGAAGAAATTCAACCTTGGTAAATTTACCACATCCTAAGTAGGTCGCATCTGCCACTGCTTCTAAATGCCAGTGCTTATATGCATGAAAAACACCAACATCAATGGCTGCAAAAAATGGCTTGTATGTGGTGGAAAGAGGGGCGTACGTGCGTTGTTCCCTGCGACAGGAACCGGGTTGTGACTGAGGGATCTCAGGGATGGACACACTGGGCAATCTAGTAAGGAAACAATATAACAAAAGAAGAAACACAACAATGATGGAGCCTCGCTCCGATACAACTTAGAAACCAAAAGTATGCTCAATTTGAAACTATCTAGGAAACTCTCTTAAAGTACTCCCCGGCCACGGGCTCCACCATACATTAGGCTGCGGCCCGTTGGAAGCGGGTTAGGCCAATTTGGAAGAGTGGTTGAATGGAAAGCATGAATAGGATAGGTGATACTGGTGAGCCCTCTGGGAGTCCTGCTGGGATTTGGAAGTTCTGGCTTTGGTAGCCATCCAGCCAGAGGGAGGCTGAGCAGTCCTAGGTGAAGCTGGCCACCCAGCAGAGCAGTATAGAGTCCAGAAAAGATGTTAACTGATGGCAAAATTTTTGTAAATGACAACACGCAATCTTCAAGATGCCACCATCTCATTGGATTCCTAGGCCAGCACTCTTGTCTTCATCTCTTCAAGCTTCCAGTCCACAAGCCTCTCCATGTTATCTTTTTCAGATGCATCAAGCAAGCCCAGCCTATGTTTCCATCACTTATCCTCATCTTACGCAGGATTTGATCTGAAGAATTAAGATACTTTTAGAACACAGCATCAAAAGCGAAATTTTTTCTTATTATATATATAATCTAAGAATCTCTGCTTTCCCAGCTTTTTTGCATAAGCTTAGAGAGCCTTTGATATTCCTTTAGTTGTCCTCTCTTGCTTGATAGCCAAATCTTCATATTTAATAAGAACCTTCAGAAATGTCTAAAAGATTTTATCAAATTTTATTGCCTAGGCCTCTATTCTATCTAGCTAGTATTCTAGCTTCTCCAGAAAAAGCTACTAAGGGGGTGAGAAAGTGAATTTTGCTGGCGCAGCATAAGTAAATTCCCAGTCCATGATACCAACAATCTATATATTTTCATTCAGAAGGATATTGGAAGACTAAAAATCATTACACTAGAGTTTAAAGGACCTATTATTTAAAGTAGGAGATATGAGTCTACCTTTTTTAATAAATTTACAAAAGAGCTATCTAATAATAAACTTTTGACAGTAATCATCTGCATCATTAACTGCATTATTTCTTTAATTAGATACTTAATATGGAGATCTGCAAAGATCTCATAATATTCCAATGCTGTTTTATAAGTAGAGTTCACATCTGGGAGCTTTGAATGTGGAAAGGTTCCAAGTTGGAGTAATTCGTTCATAGACAGTGTGTCAAGGTGCGGATTTAGGTGATCAGAAAACAGAGAAAGATTGGAAAAAACACACAGGCAGACAGGCAGGCAAGCTATTGTACAGGTAGGTAGACAGGATGTAGCTCGAAGAGCTACAACAAGATTGAGACAGAGGTTCGAGATATTTCCTCGCAGGCACGTGCAGGGACGGCCAGTACAGGCAGAACAGGCCTCCGGACTGTCATACAGCGTATGTTGGTCCAGCACTGTGATACAGTGGCAGAGGTTGGCAAGTCACATTATATATAATGTTGCCAAGCTGCTCAATGGATCCTATCTAAGATAATGATGGTTTGGAAAGCTGGAGTAGTATATTTGCCAGCTGCTGATAGAGCATTTCAAGCCTATCTATGTCCATATGGGGATTAAGAATTAGGTGGTCCTCCCAATGCAACCCAGAGGACTTTCTTCCCTTGTTCCCAATGTAGGATGAATGGCACTGGAATTGATGTATGGTCCTGGATATATTGGATGATGGCAACCTCATTTTGAACTTTCTCTTCAGGGAACATTGTGGTGCCTGGCTTGGGAAACTGAATGATTGTAGAGCTGCTATCAGAATATGCTATCTGGAATAACATATTGAATGTTCTTGCTTTAGGATTGCCAAGCTAGAGCAATACTGCTTCAGTACTTTAAGATAAAATTGCTGATCATCATCAGAGTATCTGGGTCAAGCAATTTATCCACAAAGGCATCAGAGACAGTCTCACTCTGTTCCCATGCAACATCATCAAAGCACATGCGTGTTCACATAGTTCTTGGCCCAGATGGATTTGACAGTTAAAAGAAAAGTGCTTGAGATTAATGGGAGTAATATGGGCAGGAAAACAAACATCAACTTTCAAAAAATGATGCACTATGAAAAGGAAGGGAAAGGGAGAGAGCAGCAAAAGCTGAGAGGTCTAGCCACCTGATTGATCTAGCTAGATTTGGGAAGATGAGGGTCAATTGTGTCCTCCCCTTTTATCCAAGAAGAGGTGTGGACTGTTGTACTACTCAGTCCTTGGGCAGGCCCAGTTGGGCATATATCCTTGAAGATGGATGTGTCTTGCATGATGTGGCTGAACTCCTCAGCTGCAGTAGCTGTACCCAGAAGCCAGTCAATCATCTTCGATAGGCCAGCTTTTAGGCACTTCCATCTCTTCCAGCGCTTCCTGGTAAGTTGGCAGAAGAAAAAGTGGACTGGGGACTTTAGCTTACTGCGGGAGCAGGTTGCTAGATGGTATGGTAGATTCTTTTGTGGTATGCTGCAAAGTCCCCATGGCTTGTGCAGGCTTATGCCTTGCCCACAGACGTGGCAGCCAGGTAATGCATTAGATTATTTAAATTCCTTGGGGAGACCAATTTCAGGGAACAACCTCCTACACTCTCCGTAAGACTCAGAAACTGCATGCTTCCCATATCTACCTAGAGTTAGTTGATTTGGCCAATACAGTAGACAGAAGCTGATCTTAGATCCAAGAAATACCTCACCCCCAAGCAATGTGCCCGCTTACTGTGTCGCGGAAGAAGTTTTGCTGAATCAACTGACCCTAGAAGATGTCATTCAAAAAGACAACTACGTTAATGCTTCAACTGGTCATCTGATCGCACCGCCGAATTGGGATCAGTCACAATTTCGAGTCATTCTGACAGCAAATGCTCGCAGAAATCAGGCGTTGGTTGGTTTGCTTTAGTTGAAGAAAAGAATGCCTTGTCAGTTCACCTGCCGTTTTTCTCGCATCTAGATGCCAGACAAGCATTCCCCTGGAGAGATCCAGGAATGCTTCCCTCTCCTCTCCCTCAAGGAAGGAAACCATGTCACCTGGTTTCTGGTCGGGGATCAGGTCTTCGTAGAGAAAGCGACCTAAGATATTTTGTGAGTCTGAGAATAATTCATTTGATATAGGAAACCCAGTAATACCATTATTGTCAAAGAATGGCCCACAGAAGTACTCCTCCACAGTCTCACATACTCTGTCATCTTCTCGTCTGACAGGTTCCGGCCATAAGTACTCTCGCATGTATTGATACCTTTGTATGACCTCTTGAGGGGGTGGACCAAGTAAAGATATCATTTCAGCGATGTGTAGTTTAGCATCATAGCGATCTTGTTGATTATAGATATGCCTGAATAGCTCTTTGCCTTCAATCATATCCCACAACTGGTCTGATATTAGTGGATGCAACAGCGTTGGAGAACAATGGGACGCACTAAAACACCAAGATTCCAAATATCCGCAGGCATTTGTCATCCATTACCCAGTATCACCTCTGGCGCCCAATAGTAGTCTGGCTGAATAGGCCAGACGCCCCAGTCATCATCTTCCTTGAGAGTCTACTTGCCAAGCCAAAGTCAACAAGCTGTGGTATACTTCTCAGGCTTTTGTGTGGCCCGGAGTCATTATGGGACTGATACACTGGTCTTCCCGTCGAATCAATCTTGAAAGCCATCGGTTTTTCAAGTTGAGAATCCATGAAATCAGCAAGCACGCTTGGATCCTCAAATGAGACCATGATGTTTTCGAGCTTTAGATCTAGGCAGCCGCCTAGGTTCAGTATCACCAACAGGAAGCAAAGCTGAAGATGAACTTACATGTATGAACTATCCTGCATTCTTTGTGAAGATAATCAAGTCCCATAAGAAGAGCACGAATATATGTTTTAATGAGGGGCAGTGGCATCATTCTATTGTCAAAGCGCCGCTGATATATAGACAATGGCTCCCTCATAGGCGGATACACAAGACACAATAAGAACCTTCTGGACCTTTAACTTCAAAAGAGTCTAGTAATGTTCGGATAAGTGAGCGACCGCGATGTGACGGGTATGCTGTGGAAATGTACTCTTCAATATCATGCTCATGACCAGCAGAACTTGCATTGTTATTGGCAATTTTTAGTGCCACAATGCTCTCTGACTCTTCAATATGCCTATGTGTTTGTTAGAGACACAGAGAGAATTTCAAATTGAACAGAAATTATTGAAGGCTACCCTTAACAAATCACGCGCGAGCCATACTGTTGAAGACACGCCCCATCCAACCTTGACCAGAGTTTGGTAACGATGGATAAATACTTCTCCAGGCTTTGCTGGGTAGAAGTACTTGGAATTGTATACCGGTGAGATTTCTTCATCAATGAGTATGCTGGGCGGTAAAGGTGGCCCAGGAGAAGGCATAGGAAATGGTTTCTTGCGAAGCAAGGCGGAAAAACGAGGAATGTACGGCCTTCTAGTGTTCATTACAGGATATCAATGGTTGTCGAAGAAGAAGAAGTTAGTTAGTTATTATTATTTAACGTCGCTTGGCGGTCACGTGGCGGGTGACCGCGGCCTCCCGAAGGGCAACCGGACGTGCCTCCCAAGCGTAATCTATCTAAAAGGATCTAAATACATGCTTAAAGATCTAAATATATGCTTAAAGGAGACAAATTTGAGCACTACGTGCTGTAGAGTTGGGGAAGCACCCAGCACTACCCTGGCTGGGGCTTCAAACGGTAGAACCTGTTTTGCCTCCCTATAGGCGAGAGGGGGAGCCAGTCCCTCTTTCCCAGGAAGATATGTGTTGACTGTACACTACTCTGTGTTTAGGTGGGCCCAGTTTGGGCATATATCCGTAAAGAAGGATGTGTTTTGCACGATGCGGCTGAATTCCTCAGCCCCAGCAGCAGTCCCTAGGAGCCAGTCAATGGTTTTTGCTGGCCCAGCTAGTGTGTGTTTCCGTCTCTCCTTCCAGCTCGAAGAAGAAGAAGATTAAGGAGCCCAAGCACGGCTGGTGAAGGTTATCACGTGGCATAGTATTCGGAAGGTGACTATTCCTGATATGGACTGGTGGGAAACAATCTGTCAGCCAATAGATCATTGGATGCTTCCAATCAAGACAGTGAGGTAGACAATCATACCTTGCCAAAGGCCACGGCTATGCTGCGTACAGAGGGCAAGGCCTTTGGGAAATATGGGTGAAGCCGACAAATGTCATGTCAGAGTAAGCCAGTGGGAATACCTGCCTCATCCTCATATGACTTTGACGCCGAACAATAATAGCATATCAGAATGGCTATGCTTAGTTCCAAAGACTTTGCAGGAGCGCGGTATGCCCTATACTGTTTCCTAGCTTCTCTGCCAATGGACTCGGAAGTGCTTTGTGCAATCCACGACGAATGACAGTCAGGGCCATACACTAGTTGATATCTCCCATACTGATGAAGGTATATAAGAAGGTTCATAGCACAGCTCATCAGATTACTTTCATACTCCAAGGAAACTCTCACAATTGAATTGCCCTCTTCCAGCATTATCTACATCTATCTACGAAAGTCAACAATCATGGCCTTGCGAGCATTCTCAAGCACCAGACAGTTGAAGCAGCTCAACTGGACCTTCCACAGGACAACCATCAACATCAGCTGGTTGATCCAGCAGAATAGAGTGCTCCATCGATGAAGTCCCCGGGCTGAGGGCTCACGTTGTCAGCGTGCGGGTAATGTAAGACGCTTGCATACCCTCCTTGGATTGAAGTACGAGTTCAGCTAACATGGATAGCGGAAACCCCCACCCCACGCCCAACCGCTACGACCCGTATCATGGATCCGTGATTCTTCTGGATAAGACGGTAAGCGGGTTACATCCGCGCATGCCTATATCAACGGGTATGCCAAGTTCTCTAAGGAGGCGGCATTCAAGCCTGTGAAGCTTCCCCCGATGCCTGGGGCACCGGTCATCCCACCGGAGGGCCTCATGACAGGGAAGTCTGGTTCGACATCTAAATCTAATCATTCGACCTCCAAGAAGGGCAAGAAATAATGGATGAGCATTGGTAATTGTGCTGGATATGTGATCTGCAGGCAGATATATGGTTGATTTCCAAATCGACGCAGTCCTGATCTGACTCCACCTGCACCAAGCCAGATACCAAGATGTGGAGGGGCAGATGTGTTTCTGGAGTTCATTGAAACTGCTGTCCGTCACGCAGCTAGGCCATGGTTTCCACAGCTTATATATTCATAAGAAGCACTCTACGGCCACTCCTATGGGGGTTGTTCACGTTGCACGCGTTGTTTAAACATCCATACTTGTTTGATTGTTATGTGGCTAGTAGTCCATCAATATGGTGGAACAGCCAATGTATCTTACAAGAAGCAAGGTTATTCTTGAAGAACAAGGATAAAGAAAACAGGTCAGATTCAGTGGGCCGCATGTCACCAACATTGATGGTGTTCTTTGAGTCTTGGGAGCAAGATGCACCATGGTGGCACAATGAACCGCTCAAACAGTACAAGGCCAGAAAGCAGGTCACAGTGGACATGAGAATGGTTGACAATGTTATTGAGCTCTGTCAGGTGCTACAAGAGTCCAATCAGCTCCATGCTGTGTCTCTACACCCATTCAACAGTGAGGAACACGCAGGTGTGATGGCATGTTTGATGAATTGGAGTTTGACCAGGTTCTTCAAGGAGTGGCATCTGTCTCGGACCTAGCGGGTCATGACTCCGAGTCGTTAAAGGAGCGGAATCGGATTACCAGCCAAAGGTGGAGGGAAACCTGAGTGACCCCTAACAGTCAAAACTCTTGTAAGCTGTTAGACCAAATCCCCAGGACCGTCTTCTTTCCACTTCTCCACACGAATCCTGCGATGCAAATTCTGCTAGTAGACAACTAATTTCGTAGCTACTTTGTGATTTTAAAGGGATTTATATATATGTGTAATAATAATTCCAGGTGCGCGATATCTTGCCATCATTATAATCTTTTGTCTAGGCAGAAATTAGTTGGATCAGCATAACAATTGGGGAATACTCACTAGGGCATTAAGAAACTCATCAACCATTTCTTTTTCATCCATTATCCACTGCAATTTCCATCCACGCTCTGAGAATGTTTGTGCGTGATCAAAATCAATCCAGAGAACCCTTTTTGTGTATTTCTGGACCATCATGTGTTGAGGGTAGGGGTCACCGTGATAAATTTCCACTCGATGAATGTTCTTCAGAATCGTACAAAGTGCGGCTATGCGGTAGTCTGAAAATGTTGAAAGATCTATTTCATGCAGATCCAGAATATATTCGATGAGGATGGCATTAGGGAGTAGCTTATCCTTCAAAAACCACTTCAAAAAAGGTTGGCATGATACTGGATTGATCTGCTCTATCACACTGTAAAAGTTTGGTACCACTCCTTGTTGACATAACTGATGCTCTTTCAGATGACGATATGCAGTGCTCTCACAGGTGAAGGCATTGATTTCACGGTCTGTGGGGTTGGCATGAGATCTCTCTGCCGTGTGGTACTGAAGGTATCTTATGGAAATGCTCAGGAAACTGGATTCATCGGTAACATGTCACTTTTAAGACGGGTATGTTCTCTTGAACGGTCACTTGGAAAGTAGTAGAAGAGTCAGATTCTTTGAGAATCTGGATGAAAGTAATACCGGCAATTGACAGTCCCATTGGCTAGCTTCCTAAGAAGCACTGCAATGCTCAGTCAGATACTGGTGGGATAGAAAAGCCTTATGCAAGAAGAGCAACCAACAACACACAGACCCTGAACCTTCTGTTCCTCAGCAGCTATGTTACCACCAACCCAATCGATCTCCTCTGTCGTTCTTTACTGATGTTCTCACTAGGAATACTGCCTATGTTGAGCTACGACGCCCGCTAAAGCAAATCACATTTCATGAGACGGGCGGACCTTGGAGCCATTGATTGTTGTTCAGAGCAGGAAAGAAACCGTCGCGCTGAACATTGGCTCGTCGATGTGCATCATAGGCGGCTATGATATGGCATCATCCCAGAGAGTTCCTATTGAAAGACAATGGTAGCGCCTTAGACAATTCTCATAATATGAGGCAGGACAGTGAGCGTCTCACCCAGGATGACGGATTGCTTTGATCCAGTCACAAATAGACCAGTTACAATGTCTGTGGCAGGGGCCATATCACATATCCTTTGGCGACCATTACTGGAGTAGAGTACTAAACTCTTGAACATTTGGTGATAGGCGTTTGTCTAGGCTCAACTATCGGTCACTCATCCTCATCTGGTGCCCGCTATCTCTGTTGTATGGCAATGATCCATAGACTGGAGAAAATAGCTCCAATGACAGCAGTGACAGCAGCAATGGGCAATATGACACTGATCTGACAGAGCTTGATTTCAATGAGGATCAGCTCAAAGATATATCGCTCTAGGGTATGTGTTACAGATACTGGAGAAGTCGCGGTCAGCGGGTTCCGACACCGACGATTATCTGGTACCTATGCCCAACCTGAGGGTCTGGCCGTAAAGATAAAAAAGGAGATGATGTCCACTCATTCAGATATTTGGTATCTTCTGGTGAAAACCATGACAAGAATTGCAGTCTTTCCTCGACCAGAAGGGTGGAGAATTGGACACGAAGGGCAGGGAACGACACGTTCTTGCGGTTGAGGTCCGGAGAGGACCAGCCCTTCTTTTGCGCGGTTATTGATAACAACAGCTGTACCACTCCTGCTGCTGCTGCTGTCGCTGGACAGCCCGATAGCAGGCAACAGGCGCTTTATAAGGAGCCCTGAAACAGGAGAGATCATGTTGTTATCATTTTTGATTCTATTAGTGTTTTTTTAAGCTCGTCGATCATTGCTGCAGAATGCTAAGTAGTATAGGGAGTAAACGTGCTGGGAGTGGATGTGCTAGGCGCGGGGGACATCAAACATCACGCAAACACGGCACATTTGACGCTATATGTTGCCATTGACCTGCAGATGGTGCAATGTTTGATAAGTCTCTGCCGTGTGCAAAGAAGACAAGAGCCAGAGCACGCCATCCCGAGGGCGCATAACGGGATAAAGGCATATATGTTGAACCAATATACTGCGGAGTAGGGCATGGTATACTATGTAATACGGAGTAGAGGACATGGTATGCTATATAGCACTAAGTATACGATATATACGATATAGTATACCGCGGAGGATAAACACTATAACTGTTTAATGCCCCGCGATTGCGCAACCACTGATGTTCTTGCCCGTTATCCGGACTGTCGTGGAGACATATAAAAGCATGCATGCCAGAAGCAATAGATAGAATGACAGAACGAAGCCTAACAAGAAACAATTCACCATGGCTCCCTCTCTTGTCGAAAGTGGAACGTCAGCGCAGTCCATCCCCCTCCGGGCTCCTCCTCCAGTAGAACAGACTCTCAAGGATGACACCGGCTTCAACAAGGAGCAGAGCATCGGCTACGCGGAAAAGTTCCGTCTCCAGGATGAACTGAAGGGCACCACCAAACAGCCTCCTGCCTCCTTCCCCCATTACCTGCCCGTGTGGGACAACGAGACGGAGAGATATCCTCCCCTCGAGCCCTTTGAGCACTACGACCACGGCAAGGATGCTGACCCGTCTTTCCCGGATCTGCTCCCCAAGGGCGAGGCCGTCGTCGACGACCTCACGCCCTACATCGGCTCGGAAGTGCGTGGTGTCCAGCTGAGCCAGCTGTCCAAGGAGGGCAAGGATCAACTGGCCTTGTTTGTTGCTCAGAGGAAGGTCGTTGGTATGCGCTCTCTGCCTTTCTCTCTGTCTCTCCCCCCCTCTGTCTCGCCCTCGTATACCCACTGACAACCCCAGCCTTCCGGGACCAGGACTTTGCCCACCTCCCCATCGACAAGGCCCTGGAATGGGGCTCCTACTTCGGCCGTCACCACATCCACCAGACTTCAGGCGCCCCCAAGGGCTTCCCCGAAATTCACCTCGTGCACCGTGGCGCCGACGACCGCTCCAGTGCCGAGTTCCTCTCCACGCACACCAACTCCGTCACCTGGCACTCCGACGTGGCCTTTGAGAAGCAGCCCCCCGGCACGACATTCCTCTACCTGCTGGATGGGCCGACCAGTGGTGGTGACACCCTCTTTGCCAACACTGCGCTGGCCTACCGACGCCTCTCCCCCGAGTTCCGCAAGAGACTCCACGAGTTGAAGGCCGTGCACTCGGGTATTGAGCAGGTCAACAACAGCTTGAAGAGGGGAGGCATTGCCCGGAGAGTGCCTATTACTTCGGAGCATCCCATCGTGAGGACGCATCCGGTATGTCTCCACGTATCTCCTCGGTCGTATCTGCACTTGCTTGATCCGTAGCTTACCTCGCTTGTCAGGTCACTGGAGAAAAAGCCCTCTACGTAAACCCACAGTGTAAGTCGAGTCATCTGGTGCCCAGAAGCATCTGCTAATCCTGCAGTTACCCGGTACATCGTCGGATTCAAAAAGGAAGAATCGGACTACCTGCTCAAATTCCTCTTCGACCATATCGCCCAGTCGCAGGACTTGCAGGCTCGTGTCAGGTGGAGGCCGGGAACAGTGGTTGTCTGGGATGTAAGTGTCGTCGAATTTCGATGGATGACAGGGTAGATGGGTACACAGTCGCTGACTCTGCTAGAACCGCGTAACATCTCACTCCGCCCTGCTGGACTGGGAAGATGGGCAGAGACGCCATCTTGCCCGGATTACGCCGCAGGCAGAGGCTCCTTACGAGACCCCCTTTGAGGGAGAGGGGGAGCAGTGACGAATTATGGTTATGGTTGTTCAGATTAATTCACGTTTATGAGTGGATATGAAGTAAATAGTTTCCAATCCCAATTTCATTGAAAATATAAAGCAGACACGTAGAAAGTAATGAACAATGAACATCAGTCATCTACGACCAGTAGACACCAGTGCCGAAAGAACTCTAAACAGCCAACTCACAATAATCTCCCAAGAGAATACCAAAGAAAGAAGAAAAACTCAAACAATCCCCTCGAAATAAACCCTAATAAAAGGCTCCAACAGCCTCCTCACCCAATTCACCTTCTTCCCATGCCCATGCCCATGCCAATCCCAATCCCTATCCCCATCCCCTTCAGCCTGAACACTATCCCTTTTCTTCTGCGCAACAGTATGCTCAAGATGCCTATACTTCGGCCTCTCATACCCGTTATAATATTCATCATCTGTATAACAGACAGATGACCACAAGGATGGACGTCCACTAAGGGACTCCACGGCGGAACTGTAGATGTCTTCTTCGTCTTCGTCGTCGTCTTCAGTGTCGATTTCGTCGTATCTGCCTATTCTCGCCTTCCTGTTGACGGTGATGTCGAAGAGTCCGTTGCATGATTCATCGGATAAATCTTCGTCATTGTCATTGTTGTCGCTGCTACTGTTGTTGTTGTTGTTGTTGTTGTTGTTGTCGTTGTCAGCGTATTCGGTTATCCTCATCATGTACGAGAAGGTAATCTCGTCTTGGTTTTCGTGGAAGAAAATAGATTGTCTTTCTAGTTCCTTTTTTCTCTTGTTCATGACCTTGTCGTAGGTTATGTTGGTGTTCTTGTTCATGGCCTTGAGGATGGCGTTCAGGCTCTGGGTCTGTAGGGAGGACATTTCTTCCGGTTATTTTCTTATAAATAAGAAGAGATAGATAATATAATATAACGATTTGTATGAGTTGAGCCGGCCGTTGAGCTTATAGTATTGTCCATATAGATCTGGACGTTGGCCGCTTCGGACAGCAGACAGCAGAGATGGTGAAGGAAGAGAAAGAAAAAACAGAATCCACGAAGAAGAGCTGAAGGTATAGAAAAGAGACCAGGCATCAATCAACATTAAAAATAATGAAATCATACTCATCCAGAGGGCATCGGAGGCAACAATGCATTTTATCCCGTCTATACCCCAGAATGGAAAAGCAACCCCGGATTCTCCACGGGAACACGCCCAATCCATCCACGGTTCGCATCGACTCCAAATTCAAACACATTAATTACCACGGATCATCCTAGGCATCCGTTCAAACCGACCCAATAATCCTACCCTCCATTCCCGAAATCTCCTCGCAGACAAGGGTAACATCTCACTAGTCCCCGTCAGGACACGGGAGATCTCCACGAAGGTCTGGGATGGGAGCTCCAGTTCATCGAGGGAGAAAGGCGAAGATGAAGTTCCTGATTCCCGCCCATCATGCTCTGGGTACAGGAGGGCTTCCACATCGGGGACATCCTGGTAGAAGACTTTCATAGCTCGTTGGCAATTGATCGTATTAGTATATGTGAAGTCAGAGTCATTCGTGCTCAAACTGGAATAACGGAGGTCTGGGTTGAAGATCCAGAGCTTTTATTTATCACGTCAGAATATATTTACGTGTTATATATGGAGTGCAAGGAATGCAGAAGCATACCAATAATCCTCTTTGCTCACCACAATGCAGCACGAATCGTCTCACGCCCTCCCGCTCAACTGTTTCTAGTATCTGTGCCGAAACGAGGATCTCCGGTGAGTGGATTTCCCAGACCGTCTCTGTTTCTGCTTCTGTATGTCTGGCCATGGCCATGGATATGGAAACGCTGGCTTTGAAGAGTCTCCATCCGGCTGCGTGGACATCTTCTGATCCAACCAAGGAGTCGCATTTCGTGCAGCGCAGGACCATTTTTTCGGACTTGGGTTCTTTTTCAACCTATCGATCGATCAGCAATCGACTAGATAGGACATATCTTATGGCATCAACAATGGGAATAACAGAAAGGTCTAAGAGTATATTGCATTATTGAAAAGTACTATGCCACTACAGCGACTACCATCCATATACCTCGCGGAATCACGTCAATCCCATTTCTCAGGATGGAGACAGATCAACGGAGAAATATGATCGAGGCACCGTCAGTCCCAGTCTGGTAGTATATACACCAAGGATCACTCGAGACTGGCATGACAAGGCAAGCTGTATAAAGCATGAACTATGCACTGCGAAATCCATCTGTCTCTTCTGAGAAGAGGATAACTGCAACTGCATGGACAACTTCGTCCAGCCATCGCTTCTCATGCTGATCTCGAACCAGGTTGTATTCCCGAGACCAGACCTGTGACGGATCTAATATAGGGCAATTGTATCGGGGCTCAGATCGTGGAAGGTAAAGTTGAACTGGCCCCTTCTTGTTGCCCGGTAGTAGACTTGACCATAAGACAACCTTAACTGCAACAGACCAGAGACAGATAACGTAAAAATACAATATAATCTTACCTTCAAGCCCTTACAATCATCCTCGGTGACCAAAAAAGACGCAACATCCACGAGAACCGTAGCAGGCGCCGCAACAACCCGGTTCGCCGCCCCATACCCCTTGATGAGAGCATTCTGAGCGTCATTCAATTTACCATTACTTTGATTCCCCTTGTCAGTAGTGCCTGTGTTCTCGCCATCCTCATGCTCGTGTAGATCCGGCTTATGACAATGCCAGAAATCCATCATCTCAGCCCAGTTTCCACTAGGAAGATCCTTCCAGGTCCATCCTGCTGCATTCGATGCTTTAATGTCCGGCACACCCAGGATCTCCTCCCGACAGCCCCGACACCTCACCCGCGTGAAAGGAGTCATATCTCGTGCAGCCCAGGGGACAAAATCATCCATCGAAATCTCATCCGAACAAGCTAGTAATGAACTGGAACAAGTCTCATTATCATTCGGATCAAGAGGCATCCTAAACGAATACTCCCATCTATCTCCGGATGCATCGTCCCGCACAATCTGTCCGCGCTGCTTGGTCATATCCCGAAATGCATTCCGTGCCGTTTCACTCACTTTGCCAGGTAACTTGAGCGTCTCTGATACACCGTGTATCTCTTCAAGATGCCCTTTCTTTGGCGAAGCGGGAGCGGCAACGGTCACGGTAAGAGCGCGACGGGAATCAGATAGGGACACCGATATATCCGGCTCTGTCCCTCCCTCCGAAGACACATTTCCAGGCTCATATTTCGATAATCCATGTCCCACGCGTGCCGGAATGGAGATATACAGCGTTATCTGACGAATATTAGGAAGGAGTTCGGCGTGGAGATTCATCACTGTGGCGACGGAGGTGTCTTTTGAATCAACGGGAGGAACGCTTAATCAGATAGTGCGATGCTTGTGTGAACACTGTGAGGTAGATATGCTTCTGTTAGTTTCCTTAAGTGTCGTGTCAAGTAGATATTATAGTCACATGTGATCGTGATTTGCCTGTCCAGGCATGTATGCCTGTCTGATTCATGACATCGATTCATGGAAGTTCGAAGTTTGTTTTGTCTGTACTTAAGCAAACAGTGCAAACTGTTGACAATTAGCCAGCATAGGGCTAAAGGAACAGCCCTAATCGGCTGAATCCGTATAAGCCTAGTACAAACAGCTTCAACTTGGAATAGATGCTAATTCTGCCTAGTGGTATAGTCAATTACTAAGTATTGAAGCCTTTATTTATTTGGAATAAGGACTAGACTCTTCGTGTCCTAATCAAGCTCAGGGAAAGCATCCATGTCCGCTCAAACTGTACAGATCTGTGAGTTTTTTTTGCCGTCTGTCTCATCCTTTTGCATACGTCCCATCGATATCCATGAATGTAATATAATAATACAGTAATATATTAGATTATAATAGTTCCGGTTTCATGCAGCTAACTAGCCACTCAATTCAGCCATCTGCGGCGGCTGCTTCTCCCTCCCATCTAACTCCAGGATAGCATAATGATCGCCCCCCTTCAGTTCTGCTATCTGAATCCGCCGATTATGACTCGTACGCAGAGAGAAAAGCTCTTCTGCTTGAAGTTTGAGATTTCTTCGTTTCTGCATCCAGAAAAATAGAATGAGACCCATAAAAAATAATGCGCCCGTAGCCACGTCGGCTGCGATGCCGGCTGTAGAGCCGGCTGATAGCCCGCTGTGTGTGTTTGAACCGGGTATGTTTGTGTTCGTGGATGTGGATGTAGATGATGATGATATAGTTGTTGTGGCTGGTCTATTGCTGATGCTCTTGCTGACGCTGTCTTTGTGGATATCGCCGGCATAGATAATGTAGTATATAGACCCAGATCCTCCGATCGAAACGCAATGAAATTGGCCTCCCCCACATCACATATATCCCAGAAATAGTCGTACTGGTAGTATAATCCGTTGACCCAAAGCCTCCTGCCCGTGCTGCAACGCTTGTAGCACCCGTATAAGTACTCAGACAACCCGTGTATTCATAATCTTCTGAGAATGTAAAATACCTAAGCACCGTTCAGTACCAGCATCGCCAGGTTATGGAGGTGCTAACAGGAAGGGTTAAAGCAACTCACTTCTAACAACAAGTAGCCGTAGTAACTACCCCATCAACCAAATATGGCGACTGTGTACCATATCCATGCGGACACGCCCCGGGACTAAAAACCTGCGTTTCGTATCCGCGACCATTCCCCTTAAAGCCGGATGGAAAGCAGCCTGTATCTAAGCCGGTTTGGAATGCATTCTGCATTAGGATGCCGCTGTTGATGCCATTGTAGATGGATGCTTCGTAGGTCCAGTGGGATGAGCATGATGGAGGTGGCGTGAAGATCGTAGGGAGGGGAATGGTTGAAGTGCTTTGTGTGAATGGGACGAATGTCGTTGTCATCCTTAGGATTATATGTCATTAAAGTATTTTCACATTGATTGAAAAGATCGAATGTATGCTCCTCTGGTATCGTGAGAGCGGGTCGGTTAGAGCTATAGGGTTGTTGTTATTTCCTGCGTCAACTGACTTGAGCGAGTATAATGTCAATTGCGGGGTAGTATAAGTCGCGAAACGAATGTGAAAGAGAAAAAAAAGAAAAAGAAAAGAAAAAATCTTTATTAGAGAGCCTTTAGGGAGTTAAAGACTTTATTTAAAATGAAAAATGTCGCGCAAAAGGAGTGTTGGCACTTGGTCGTATCAAGTCAGTGGGGAGGAACAGCTCCTACTTCTGAGCCATCCAGTTGAAACATCCCTTTTCAGAACCTAAAATACCTTATTACTGTCCTATTATATGCGAAGATGTGCAAGTAAGTAGTCGTGGCATGCACGTTAAGCGCTGACTCTCCCCGCGGCGCGTAGGAGAAGGGCAAAGTTATTCAACCGCCATCAGGACTACTTCCGAGATATTAATCCGTAATAATCGCAACAACGATTGCACTATCTTGGGAAACATCAGGTTTGACAATACAACATGGGCCCATATGCTAGACTCCCTGGTTAGGCGCCTTTCTCCGTGAGCTTGAAGAGCAATCTTGGATCTGATAGCCACATCTGCCATCGTCTATCATGGATGGAAAGACACTCTCAAACCTCCCAGTTTCTGCAGGGGAAAAAAAATACATGTTTGATTAACCAAGACCAAGAACTCTTAGACGTACTACAAGTACATGGCACCTATACATACAGACAAAATAGGAAGAGAAGATGCCTACACAAACCCACCCCAACCGTCAAACTCCTCGGCAAACTTCACCGCAGCCTTCAAATAACGCTTCTCAGGATCACCCCACGTACGAGCCGCTTCACCAAATGCTCTAATAGCCTTAACATAGTGAGCATCGGTGTAATAATCACCCTTTACAGCCTTCCCTGCCGCCCAATCCCAGTCTCGTCCATTCAACTCGTAAGATTTGATCCGATCGAGATCAATTTCAGGCCTGAGTTGGGAAATGTAGATAGCCACGGTCACCAGCCACCATTGCCTCACCAGGGGGATCTGGAACCGGGCAGGGATCAATGGTAGAAGGACCCGGATAGCATGGCTGGTCGTCAGGACGTGGACAAAGAAAAAGTCATATTTGTCTGTGGTGTGCGTGGCAACGAGTAGGGCTGCAGCCAGATCCTGGCTTTCTCGGAACTGGGCTGTAGGATTCTGGATGTTCCACGCGTTCCAGTGGTCAAGGAGGGCAGCTTCACGGTCACGGAAGACGATATCCAAGTTGTCATCGCCCGGGGTACCGAAGAGGCCATCAAAACGCTTATCAGACCGCACACGGTTCAGTATTTCGAAAAGAGAGTTAGAGCGATAGGATGGTTCGGCAAGAGAGTAAGAGGGGTCATCAATGTATTTGTGGATATCACCGTAGCACGTTGCCGTAAGTGCTAAAGCCTCCATGGCTATTTCACGGCTGGACATTTCAAAGGCATATGCAAGATGAATGAGGGGGTGTCCAACTAGACGCATGTAAGTCAATGATTCGAATTCATAATGAAGTATGTATGCAGTTCAACATACGATCAGCAATAATAGAGTTAAAAATGGGCTCATCCCCTGAAAAAAGGAAATGATGAACAACATCCTCCCAGACATACGCCCGACGAACAAGCTCATCCTCGAAGAAATCCACAAATGCACGTTCGTACCTGGCTTCCAGTCAGCAATGGAGTCTAGAGGCAACATGGAACGGATACAACGAACTGTCGGTATCCCAAATAATCTCTCCAGTCATACGCACTGACTTCGGAAGGAGAGTCCGTCCACGGCTCCAGCTCCTTAGCTTCAGCCTCGTACACTTGATACAGGACGTGCTGATCAGCACCTAGCAAGTAAGAGGAACTTAACACCTGAAAGTATATCAACATAAATCCATGATTCCAGAAGTCCGAGAAATCCTAACATGAGGCGCATGGTTATGGAACCGTCTTTGATTCCATAGTACCGCATTATTCACATGGTTCAACTTGAGCAGATGTTTCAATGACCTAGCGGGTCGCTCATGCGCTGTCTCTATTTCATGTGTCTTGACTGGTGGGATATTGATGGCCGATCGACCTCTCCAGAAGGAGGAGAGGATATTGTAGAGAGTGGAAGCCATCAGTTAGAGGATACAGCAATCCGCTGCAGTTTTCTCCTTCGTTTTCCTTTCTGGTGGTACTAGGGGACGGGAGTTCAGAATTCGAAGAGATAGATAATCGGCTCTGATAAGACAATTTAGCAATCGAGACCTTTGAAAGCGCAGATTTACAGTAGAGGAATCATGGGGAAGTTGAAGCTAAATTGATGGATTGTTGGGAACATATGACGTAACCAGTGCAAATATGTCAAATATCAATAGCCCTAATGTAGGGCTAGATCATCTATTTTACATACATAGTTCTGAATGTAGCCTCAACATATGATTCTACCATCCCGACAAAACCTTCACTGAACAAATCCACCAGCCTTGAGCTTTTTGTTCTTTTGGATTATACAAATTAGGAGAGTATTGTTTAGCCAATTATGGTATTAGATATTAGACCAAGATAGGGACAATGTAAGACATGTATATATTGACCGTCAGCTACATGCGGTGAAAACAGCACCATATCTCTCCTCTATAGATTTGCTCGGATCTTTTCAAGCAGTCGTGGATAAGGGGCCTTCAGCAGGTCCTCCAAAGCATCAACAGCCTCTGTCGCCATCTCCTATCCCGCCTGGAACCCAGTTCCACCAGCTCCATAGTTATGCACAATGACCCGCTGCTGGCCAGAAACGACTACATCATCTCGACTGATAAGTGCACCTCCCTAGCGAGAGGGTCTAAGGCCAGCAAATGCAGCAGTTGCTCATACTGCACTTTCCACAACTCAGAGTGTAGTTGCTCTGTGCGCTTGACGATCGACTCCTTGTCGTGAGAGTGCATGGAGCTGTCTCTGTTCATGTTCAGTGAACATACCCATTAAGGAATAACAAATTTCTTGTGGTCAAACTTACCCATTCTCCTTCTGCATAAACCCACCCAAAATCACGTTCCCGTTCGAACCTGGTCGAGGAATGGCATATGTCTCGTCGTCCTTACCGTCACGCATGATATTCAGGCATACAATCGGCGCTCGTATCAATACTACCTAACCTCTTGTTTGGTAGAATATGGGATCTTCGACTCCCGGTAGAGTTTGTAGTCGGACTGACAAATGCCTCGTGGATGTGATTTATCTTGTATCTGACGAGCTGTATCCCATACTGGTCCTGCAATTACTTCTTCGAGCTGGGTGATCTAGAAGACTGCATTTCTTTTGGAATGGGAATTATGATGTGCCCTCATTGTTCCTTCGATAGGGGTATGGATCGAATCAGTGGATCCAGAATAGATCAATGTAGTCTGTTCCCAGACGTTTGAGGTTTGAGGGAGTCGTTGACTGCTGTGAAGAGGGCGGATCGTGACAGGCCTTCGTTCAGCGTTAGTGCTGTAAAACTCCCAATTGATTGAATTAAATCATTGCAAGGAGTTGACGTATCAAATTGATTAACGCAATCCTTACTCTTCCTCAATTCATCTAAGATCGGATACGCGTGGAACTGCTCTTCACCTACACAGCTCCACGCCTTGGTCATGAGCACCAGATTGTATCGTGTAATTTTATTCTTCTTAATCGCCTGCGCAATGACGCGCTCAGGGCCTCCATTAGAATATACATTGGCCATGTCCCGCTTTGCTGAGCATTAGTCTATGTATCCTGCACATAGTGCATAAATGTATGAAGACTCACCGTCGTTAACACTGCGATCATAAGCAGCCTTTAACAACAACAGTACCTTGTCCGCTCCAATTACTCAATCCGCCCATTCTGGGTCACCAACACTCGTATATCCAACGATAGGGACAGAGACACGAAGCCCACTATTTCCAAGCAGGCGGTAGTCGACTTTTGTGGCCTTGAGGGACGCGGCGACACTAGGGGGTAGAGACATGGTGACGGAAGACATACCAGGTCCGGAGAGCTATTGTAACAAGCTCTGTGAGAGGATATACTGTGTACAGCCAAGAGGCATGGACTCGGGAGTAGCTGCCATGTATAAATGCATTGCCCCCACTACAGCCTCATCTGATTCATGTGAATCTCCACTACTTAGCCTCAACAAAACAGAAAGGAGATATTGAACCGTCTAAATTGCCAATTTTTCGTTTTCCTGTTAAATAATAACAGCTCCTCTGTACAAAGTTACTGTCAAGCCCGCGCCACTACTCCCCTCCAAGCTCAAACCTCACCAAAATGCCCCTCCAACTCCGTCGTGCGGTCGAATCCGATGTCAACCGGCTAACAGATGTGTTCTTCTCCGGCTTCCGCAAAGACGGCGTGATGTCCCGGTGTTTCCCTGAAAAACCATCTGTTCGAGAATTCTGGATAAACGGATTACAACGCGATCTGTCCGATCCAGATGTTCACATCGTCGCTATAGTCGACACCGATATCGCCGGATCCCCGATTATCGCGTATGCGAATTGGGTGGGGCCGCGAACGCAGCCCCTAAAGTCAAGCCAGAATCAAACTGTACCCCTCTATCCGGACGAGGGCGATGATATACCGCTTGCGGAATTCTTCTTCCCACATTTAAAGAAACTGCGAGCGAAGAATATGGAGGGCCGTACGTGTTGGTATTTGGCTGCTTTGGTTTGCCATGAAGGTCATCAGAGGCGTGGAGCAGGGGGGATGTTGATGCGGTATGGATTGGAGGAAGCGGAGAAGACGAAGGCGGATATCTATCTCGAGGCGAGTCCACCAGGGGTGCCTGTTTACAAGCATTTTGGGTTTAAGGAGGTTGACAGGGTGGTCGTACTGGATGGGGATTTTACAGAGTTGATAATGTTGAGAGAGTATACAGGTTAGACACGTTATTCTAGGTGAATTGAAGCGGCGCCTAGGGTTGTAACTCAACTACAATAGCGAGTCAATTGGCCGCACACCTGTCCTTCTATGAGAGTAACGACTCTACCTAAGAGGAGCATGCTAACTATTACGAGAACAGACCGTAAGTTGATGGTAAGGCAGATTGTGAATGTGCACGTGACATAGTTTGAGACTGACTAATCTTTGATTCTAAAAATGGAAGCAAATCTTATCAACCCCACCTTGATATCGGGCCGGACAATAACAGATTTTAATGGATCTGTAGTACGTTGCCTCCTGCCTAATAGGGTAATTCGGCCATTACCTCCAATCTATTGATTAGCCCGCTATACATAAGAAAACTCAGCTAGCAGCATCTGAACAACCATAGCTGTGCATATTCAATTGTGCATAATCATGGCCACCATAACTAATCCTCCCGCTGTTGACGAGATCATAGGCTCCGCCGAGCCCTGGATTACTCGACCGGGTCAGAAGGTGGAGGTCATGTTCCTATGGTTGCCACGTTAGGACTGATGTGTGCGAAGGTTCGGTCTAATATGGCATACTATGAGACTTGTGCTAGTGGCGCGGTATTTTCGGTCGGTAGTATCACTTGGTACTGCTCGCTCGGATGGAAGGGATACAATAATAACTGTGCGCATTTGACGAGGAGTGTTCTGGCGGAGTTTTTACGGCGTGGAAAGGGTGGCTAAACACAAAATAGATCATGATATGCAGCTAGAATACGCGGTCATCTATCTACTTTTTCAAAGAAATACCCTTGAACCCCGCCGTCGTACTTTTGTCGGGGGTTGTTCTAGCTAGGCTATCTACGCTACCTGGGAAGGAGCTGGCTATAAAACCACTAACACATCATATACGTCGCAGGGATTCGCAGTAGCTTAGCACAATCAGAGATCTACAGCTTCTTCTTCATATCGCGTAGCGCACGCATCGTCTCCTGACACTACCTAAACACCTAAACATCATCGAAAGTTTAGAAGGAAACTTATATAACGTATTCCACAAGCGAGCGGCCACCTCATCGTGTTTTGGCCCCAGCCAAAAATCTCATTCAACTCAACCACCCACCATTGCCTCCAAAAGCGCGTCAAAATTCAAGAAATTCAACTGAGCAAGAGGGAAGAATCCTACTTGCTATTTCGACTTTAAAAAAGCAAGAAATCTGCAATATTGCTGAAGCGGCATGTTGTTTTAATATTCCACATACAACACTTCAGAGGAGATTAAATGGACATATTTTTCAAGCAGAAACACGTGCCAACAGCCATAAATTAACTCAATATGAAGAGGAATCACTTATACAATGGATTCTATCACTGAATCAATGTGGAGCACCCACCCAACCATCCCATATACATGAAATGGCCAATATTCTTCTTGCCGAGTGTGGTACTACATCTATTCAACTAGTAGGAGAGAACTGGGTCTCTAACTTCATCAAATATTGATCTGAAATCAAAACTCACTATTCTTAATGATATAATTACCAGCATGCTAAATGTGAAGACCTTAAAATTATTAGGGAGTGGTTTGACTGTGTACAAATCACTATAATGCAGCATGGTATTTGTTAGGTCACGCACGCAAGCATGTATGATGAGGATTGATGAGGATATACTATTTCGGACAGGTGGATTATCTGATAATCCGGTCCCGGATAAGGAGTATGTATGTTCCGGAGGAAGGACCAACATACGGATGTTGGGACAACACAAGGTATAATAGACAAGCAAGAGGAAGCGCATCGTTTTAGAGCTTCAAGATGTACTAGAGGCCGCAGTATATTGATATAGAGCGTTTACCACGATCCTTACGAATCCTATGGTATCCTTTTAGTATCTGGTATCCAGACGCCGCACCCCCTGATCCACATCAGTTACACCTTCACCACCAGGCAGTTGGTCAACCAATTCAGTACCTAAAACACCCTATACAACTTGGCAGTTGGAAAAGCAGGCATCTATAGTGAAAGAGCTGCTTAGGGAATATTTACAAAGCTCTCCATCTTCATTAGAAACATGATTAGACAAGCTTATTGAAGGGTATGAATTACATCTTAATGAGCTTGTTCTTGCATGTGAAGAAATATATGTATTATGCACTTCTAATGAGAAGCAGCTTCAAAAGAGAAAACGCTTTGCTAGACAACTAGCTACTGCAGAAGGCTTCACTGTTCAGAGAGGCCTAGAGCAATTTCAGCATGAGAAGGAGGTCTCTGAAGCTTAGGATACTATGCCTATAGATCCAGTGCTTTCTGCAGTCGGGCCACGTGTATGAGCGCCACCACAGTGTTCTAATTGTCATATTCGGGGACATACTAGAGTTAGATGTCCTAATCCAACTATTAATTAGTATTCTACGAGACGGCAAGCGGGGCGCTGGAAACGGCCGCCATTGAACAGCTCCCTCTGCCGTCCGCCACCGCCTGCCGTCACTGGTTATCCTACTGCCTCTTGAGGTATAGTGCTTAGCGTAGCGTCCCATCTATCGCTCTCTCGCCGCCTTTGCCTGCCTCCTCCGACCGCCTCCAACCCGTCCGCTGCACCTATATAAACCCGACCTCTCTCCCTCAAACGACCACGCACTTTCTCTTCTCTTTGTTCCCCCTTTTCCCCTCTCCATCCTGCTTCGCCCGCTGCACTGCCCCCTTTTCGAGATGCCGCGTTACCCGCAAGGCTGCGCTGGCTCCAGCATTGGCGCCGTCGCGCCAGCCACTCCCCTCCTCTTCGCCTCGTCCCCGTCAGCTACCGGGGGTTGTCGGCGGGTCATCTGGGAGATTGCAACCTTGAGACCTTTTTTTTTTTTCTGTTTCATTGGAGATTGCGCTATTCCCTTCACGTTCACAGCCCCGCCTGGTGCTGTTTCGCTGTATTCTTGGCTGATGCTTCCCGGCGCGCCATCATCTTCTTCGGGTGTCTCGAGCAGTTTTGGATCCTCGAATATCTTGCTCTGGCCTCGTATCTTGAATCTCTTGGGTTTGCTTCTCCATCTACACTCACCAGGTACTCTGTGGGAAAGGCAACTCCTTGCACGTCTGACTATCAGGCCGAGCCTACGGCATGTCGATCATACCTTTGGAACCGCGTTGCATCTTGCCCCTGCACGGCTGCCTTTCAAACCCCACCAGGATTAATTCCTTTACGTCTCTCCCTGCTTGCTGGCCAATGGCAAAATTCCCGCATCCCTTCTATCTCAATGTTTGTGAGACATGTGAGCCTTGGTGTGACAGTTTCTAGATGCGATTGGTGAAGGGAACCCGGATCCCCAACCCCTAGGCAGGCGTCTGTCTCTTGGACGCGTCAGCAGATTCGAAGCGAGATTTTGAGGATCAGAGAAATCCGCCTCTTCACATTGCCTGACAACCGATGTCAAACAGTGGACGTGATGGACTGGGAGCAAGTATAAGGAGGACAATCGGACCCGCAGAATTTGGAGCCAGCTCGATTCCCGCACAACTTGCGCTGCACTCTCTCCTTCCCCTTCCCTCTTTCCAGATCCGTCTGTCTCAAGATACTCCAATTCCTCCTTATTTCCCCACCGGAAATGGTTCCAACGTTTCACATGAACGACTTCAGGCCGTGGGCTCCCCCTCGCAAGAAACTATTCTCACCCCACAAGTCACTCAATTCGCCCCCTCCAAGAACCCAGAACACTGCTCGTCCCAAGCCATATCATAATGCCCCTTCTAGCACTTTGTCGGTTCCTAAACATCACCTCCCTGCGCGGCCACCGGCCGAAGTTTGTATGCATATTGGTGCGAATACCCAGCTATGTGAACCAACGAGTTCGCAATTTCAACCCCGGGAGGTGTCTCCACGTGAGCCGGATATATATTCGGAGAATGTCAGACGCCGCACAACAACTCCACACGAATCAACGCCTCACATCCCAGATCCGGAACCCGATCTGATTTTCCGCAGCGATCTTCAAGGCGTTAGCAATATCGACAAACCGGTTGAGCCACCCCCTTCCCGAGGAGATTTTGTAGAGGACGGTCTATCATCTCCGAGTTTGTCGATCTCAGATGACAGTCTTGAGAAGTTCTTCAGGCTTCCAGATGCACCGGACGGCATTCCCATTGACCCGGTAATCCTTGCCAACGACGGGTCTCAGGGGGAGGATATCCATCTCCGGCTACCTGCCCCACAAACTGACAGCCTCATCAATTTGGAGACGACTTGCTCGTATTCTGACCGTCCATCCGTCCTCCTCCACCCGTCTGAAAACGATCGAGATTCCGGTGAACGACCCGGTGGCCAGAATGATAATATTCCGAGAAGCGACCACTCTCAAGTTCACGAGCGTCAACCGCAGCATCAACTCCAACACAACACTAATACCGACGTATTCTACTCCGATGACGCTCATGGGAAGCAACACGTCAGTGGACGGTCCAAAGGTTCTAAGCGGAAGACACGAGAATCTGACGGGCGAGCTTCCAAACGGCTTCAAGTTCCCTCCGGGCGGCCGCCCAGGGATGATTCATTTATCGCTCTTCGTTCTCACTTCATGTCTCTACCTCTTGATGAACGTTTGCGATTCTTCTCTTGGCTTTTTGAGGCTGCTCTACCACGCTGCATGTCGGGCTCTTCACCAACAGTATGCAAAGACGGAGATGCACTGGCAGTGAGTCCCTCAAGACGCTCACACAACACTGAAGAAAACCGACGTGATTGCAGGAAGACCCGAACAAGTTTAAAGAAGTGTAATAAATGGTCCAGGGAAGAGATGGACCTTCTACAGAAGCTGAAACAGGATGAGAGTCGGCCTTGGTCAGAGGTGGCAAGGTTATTCTTAGAGCAGTATCCAGGAAGAAGTCCAGGCGCGATACAGGTATTCTGGAGTACGAAACTCAACCGGAGAGCGTATTGATAAGCCAGCCGTCCGATTCACGCATGCCCACGCTTTAGGCTCTGAGGTCCTTGGCCGCCGGCGGATCGCAGTATGTGGAAGCAAGGTGGTGCTGTACAGAGATATCATGTAAGTAACCGGACCTTTTGATTTAGGCCAACTTGGCTGACTGGCCTTCCAGTGTTATGCCCCCAGGCTGTCCCCATGCAGTTTTCACACCAGAGGATTGTCTGGCTGTTGGCGGACACTTCTTAACGGCTAAACCTCTCCAGCATCCTTGACAGTCTGCTCGTGCAGGAGGCATTTCCTGCTAATGTCTCCAATGAGGAAGTTAACGACAGCACTTACAGCAAGTTTACCCGCGTATCAAAGCATGTCTTGAGCCGGTGTCTTTTGGGGCTGAGCTGCTGCTCACCCGCGCGGAGATGGTACGGATAGCCAACAGCGCCATTCGTTGTAAGCATCAACCTCAGGAGAAAGCAGCCAGGAGACGAGACTGGTGGAGGCCTTGGATCAGCTTAGGGAGCGTGTATAGACCCAAGTCTTATAGGAATCAGTCAATTTAAAGACAACAAAACAGGGATTGTATTCAAGCAGTTGTTGGATTGAAACCATCTTCTGGCATTACCGACGATCGTCAACTGTGAGACGGCAAACAACTTGATCCGTATATTCAGGTCTCTAGAGGAGAGAGCTTCTAGCTAGCTAACAAAAAGGAGAAAAGAGAAAAAGGAGCTCCAGGGAAAATCCCAACTAAGTAATACTGGCGATATCAAACTATGGAGTCCAATCCCCTTACCAGCCGATCATTGTCCATCGGTAAAACTTACAGGCCGAGCGCTGACGTTCCCAGACCTTACCAGGTCGACATCAACTTATTACCGGCCTAACCTCCCTCGCCAACAGCGCGAGCACAGGAGGCATCGAAACTATTCCCACGCCACCTCTTGTCAAATTTGCACTGAACCCCAACGCGTATGGACGGCTGCTAAGGATTTGATCTTAAGATTACGCTCGACCCCTCCTCCCCCTACCGTCCAACGCCGTGGGCTTGATACTCCTTTTCATC
Organism: Monascus ruber; assembly: GCA_002976275.1. Lineage (NCBI taxonomy): Eukaryota > Fungi > Ascomycota > Eurotiomycetes > Eurotiales > Aspergillaceae > Monascus > Monascus ruber. The sequence continues at coordinate 2,060,711 of PSNO01000006.1, read as the reverse complement.
CCAGTTCCGCCGAACTGAAAGGTGTGGAACAAACGCACGATCGAGTCAACCCTCGCATTATGGAGGAGCTGTTTGGTCGAGTCGTTGATAACGTTGAAGGGTTCTATGAACGCTTTTTCGCCCGCAGGACAAAGGATGGTCCTGTTAGGCGCTGCCATGAACGATACCCGATCTTGTACGGTTCGTCTCGGTGGAAGGACTGGCCAGATCCTCCTATTCAAGATGCCTTCATGAAATAGTTCCGCGGACTGCAGGAGAGTATGCTTTCAGACCTCCCCCGGCAATTTTATACATGACACGTCGGGTCCAGCGCTGCAGTGGAAGGCTCGAATTCAAACCAAGCGTGAGGAGCTCGGCTCCCAAGGACCTGGCGACGCTCTCTCGACCCGGAAGCAGCGGTCGAGGCTGCCGAGGCTGTCGAGGGAGCGACCCTCGCAGGTGACCATCTCTCGTTGACAAGGAAGACATAGTAACAATCACGCACGGGCAAGGCTAGTTGTTCCAATGCCATACCCGAGAAAGGGTGAGGAAAGTTCATCCAGCAACCGGAGCGTGGGAAGGCACAGGCTATGTGGGAGCGGCGACCTGGCGACCTCCTAATCGGGACTTTTCAGCTGCTAGACGCTGTATATGCCGCTTCCGCTTGGTAAGGCATGGAATTGTTGGTCAATGAATATAAATTTGAGTTGAGGGAGATTGCAGCAAGCAAAATTATGAAGAGCTCAAATGGATGTGTTAGAAACATCTGTGCTATACCTGTACGTCAGGGGTGAATTTTCATGTAGTTAGTGGTGCTATAGTTAGTTACCTAACGTAGACTAGTGTTAGATGACTAATTATGCTGAATCAGCGAAAGCAATGTCCGGTAGCTCCGTCTATAGGTGTCCGCCACCATGGGCGAGTATATATCTACGCCGGGGAAAAGAATCTCCGAATGAGTGAATGACGAGTAGCATCTGCCAACAAAGGGGGCTTCAAATCGATCGGTGTCTGCTTGGATGATGTAATGCGAGTGTTGCTGGCGAGATACGCTAGTATCACCAACAATTTTGCTATTATCACCAACCCACGTGACTCTTGGCACTACTAGCATCTCAAATTATTGAGCCTACGCGCACCCGCGTCTTCGGCGAATCCCACGGGTCGGTTAGGGCGAGGGTCAATTCTTAAAGGCACTGGAATTCAGATAAAGGCTTCAATAGCGGTGCGATGAAACAAAAATTAATAATGCATGAAAGGAATATCCGTTCCCCTTGCTCTCAGCTTCCATTTCCACCATTCCTTGGGCATTGAACACTGTTGATGCGGTGCCCAACTTGGCCGCAGCCTGTACATGTTGGGGATCCTCGTGCTCCTGGCCCATGCCGTGGTGCAAAGAGCTCATCATGCGAACGATCACGTCTGCTAGCATGGTTATTACCGGCATAACCATTCTGACCGGGAGCTGGAATTCTTGGATCTGCACGCCTGTACAATCCCTGGATCTCGGCTGGGAGTCCTTGCTTGTAGAGGTGCCAGTGACCATCTACAGCATGCAGAGATATATGGCCATCTTAGCCTTCCCTGATTGTCTGAAGCACTAGCTCACGGGGGTCCAGGCTAACGGTGTAATGGCTGGAGAATCAATGAATGAAGAACTATCTCTGCTATGTAGCTGAAAAGAAAGGACGGCACATGCGAAAGACGTCAACTTCTCAGGCTACGTGGGTTGCTGTATTGACGATTCGGATCGTTATAGTCGTCACATAGTGGAAGAGAATCATTGCCATGCCCCTCGTGCATATTTGCGATAATACCAGCAATCGCCATATCCAGGTTTACATTTCTGAAAATCTTCGGTTTCCTCTTAGATAGGCGAAGGACGTAGACCGGGATTCCACTTCTGCACTTATGAGCAGTATCGTAATTATAATCGAAATTGTTGGAATCCACCACGAAATAGGAGTACTTGTAAAGCGTACTCGGATATAGATTGACAGCGAGGAAGCGAGCCACGGAGGGACGTTGAGTAAAGTGACGTTCAGTAAGGCATTTCTGGACCTCTGACGCAAATAGTTTTATGGAGTTCAAGGGCTTTTCAGAACCGAGAACTCTGTTAGAGATAATGCCAAGTACTCGAATTGCAGAATCGGACCGAAATTCTTGAAGGAATCCTTTTATGGTATTTCGGATCTGGGTCAAGATCTCTTCGCGAGTTTGATCTGAGGCTTCCATCCTCACGATAGCATGTGAATATGATTGCGCCACTTGCTAATTTTGACCTTTCTGAAGCTTTTCGGGCCCTTGTGGAGAAATGTCGCGAGCCAGTATGTGGAGCGAACCAAAGACAGAAACGTATGGTGGTGGTCGTCGTTTGTTGTTCGTTGTTGTTGTATGTATTATTATGATGGTTGGGGAATCGTAAACCCAGAATTTTGCGGAAATTCTTGTTAGATGGAGAGACTGGTTGTTTATAGAGAGAAGTTTGGTTTGTGTCTGAGAGGACACAACTGAAGAAGTTCAGGGGGATTCGGACTCGGACTTATATTGTTCCGAAGCTGTAATTACTTGGAAAATTCTTGTCAAAAGTTGTATGTGTTGCGGAGGATGCGCAGCAGAAGTATTAATACGTAAGGAGACAGTGAAACAACACAGTTTGACTGTATAGTATAGCAAAATAGGATCGGAAAAACAAGTGACAATGATTCTGAGTTGAGATACTTCTTCTCCCCCGTCTAGGGAGGATGTTCCTTCCACTTATATACACTCAATAGACAAAAAACAGGCAGACAATATTTCGGCCTCCACCATAGACAGATTCAATGAAAAAGGGTGATAAAGCAATAGCCTAGTGGGAATCACCGTGAAGTAGTTGGTGCTGAAAGAGCGCCGAGAATATCCTGTCCCATACCGTATAATACCATTACCATCCTCCGTAGTCGCCCAGCCGTCTTTCGTGCATTTCCTGCACTCAACATTCTTCTGTGACCATCGCACAGCCACCCGCTCTATCGTGCCTTCTCTGCACTTAGACTTTGCTGCGCGCGCCAGCACTCCAGGCCTCCCATAGCCCGTCTTGCTGCGCCGTCAGCTCTCTAGGCTATCTCAGCTTTATGTACTGGCTTCTGCCCCAGTCGGCGTCACTAGCGCTCTCGCCTCTCCTGTCCACCAAAACGGTCAGCCACCCGCCCACAAGTCCATCTTGTTTGTGCTAGATTAGCGTGCATACTAGGCAGGCCAGGCTACTTGAAAAGTCTCTAAGTCCACTAAGACCTGGTATTATTCTGGTCGTAGCTTGGCGACAACGCTTAAAGAAGCTGGCAGCGTGATTTGCTTTTACCTGTTTACACCTCAATCCGGAATCTTCGAAAGTGGACGATTTTTTCGAAGCCTTTTCTAAACTCAATCTGAATATGTCCGGTCAATCGACAAGCCAGAATACCGGTACCCCCAGTACACAATCCTCTCAATCCTCCATCCGGCAGCGATCCGTTCCCGACTCCCTCAATCTTAACGAGGCTCGAAAGCTGATGCCGAAGCTTTCGAAAGACAATACACATGAATGGTTTGACCAATTTCAGTCGATTGCGATCTACAAGGATATTTGGTGGATTATCACGACTCCTGAACAAGCCGATCTTCGTGCGAACTATGCGGTCGATATATTGCTCCGATCACTCATCCCAGAGAGTGACCATGATTTACTCAATCAATCTCGTGGGCAGGCATCAACACAGTATAATTCGCTGAAAAGTCGGTGGCTAGATCTTCAGCCAGATTCCGTTGGAAAGAAGCTCCAGGCATTCTACCGCGGAAGCCTACAACACGGCGACATATATCTATAATATTTTCCCCACTCCCCACAGAGATTATATCTCACCTTATCAAGGCCTCTACGGACATCCTTGGGAATCTGGGTTCGCGCATTTGAGGCCATTTGGCTGTCTATGCTATGCGCTCGTTCCTGACGAGGAACGCCAACAACAAGCAAAGGGACGCAGCAGCAACGTGAGTTCAGCAAAGGTGTTGCCTCGGGGTAGGCCATGTCTATTTCTAGGCTACGTTCACACCACTATCAAACAATGGAAACTTATAGACCTTCATACTTTTCGGGTCTTCAACAGCCGGGATGTCGTTTTTGACGAGGAATCTTTCCCAAGGCTCCCAGCGGCATCTAGCCGTATCTCACAAGTATTCCAGTTTGCTTCACCACAGCCTGCTGCGTCAAGCATGCCGGAACCTGAGGGCTTGGTCAACCGCGGCCATGCTCTGGCAGCTTCTCAGCCTATGCCACCCTCTATTCTCAAGTCTCCCAACCGTCCTGACAAGCGACGCAAGTTCACTCACAAAGCTGTTCGATTTGCTAATGTGGACAGTAGCAATCTCGAACTGCAACGCCGGCAACTGGTCAGGCCCAGTGGAAACACCCCAAATGCTGGCGCATCCGCATATATAGCGTGGCCCCTAGCAGTGGCAGCTAGGGCGGCCCATCGAGACGATACCTCGGCTTGGGCCAATATCATGGATATCGACTGGTCACTTGTGGCCACAACTCTCAGCAAAAAGAGACGTGCAACAAAGTACGATGAAAACGGCGATCCCGTCACCCTCCAAACGGCCCAAAATGTCAACTGGGACCAATGGAGGAACGCTATGAAAGCTGAATGGGCTGCTCACCAGAAGAACGGCACTTTCCGAGTTGTTATGCGCTCTGATCTTCCACCCAACGGCTCAATCATCTCTAGCAAGTGGGTGTGGAAAAGGAAGACTCTAGGCAATGGATCCCATCGCTTCAAAGCTCGTCTTGTGATCCGTGGATTCATGCAGCAAGCCGGAATCGATTACGACTCCACCTACGCTCCAACAACCTCCATGACTTCTCTTCGTGTGCTCCTAGCCGTGGCCGTATACCACGGTTGGGCTATCTGGAATATTGATTTTGTCACTGCCTTTTTAAACGGTCTCGTCGAAGAAGATATATATATGGAGTATGCTGAAGGTCTCGAAGAAATCGATCCCTCGCTTCCTCCGTCGAAAAACGCCGTCCTCAAACTGATCAAGGCTCTATACGGCCTAAAGCAGTCGCCTCGCATCTGGTGGAAGGTTATCAACTACTTCCTCATTACGCTCGGTTTCCACTGCTGTATTGATTGCGACGTTAACCTATATACTATGCATTCAAATGGCCGATTCGTGGCTATTTTATTATTCGTCGACGATCTCCTACTAGTCGGCGATCTAGATCTAATCAAGGATGTCATCAAGGCGCTGAACCACGAATTTGAGCTTCATGACTTGGGAGAGCCGGATCTCTTCCTCGGCATTCAGCTCCGGCGTCACAAGGATGGGTTATTTCTACACCAAGAGTGGTATATTCAAAAGCTCCTCGAGCGCTTCGACATGACAAGTGCTAGTCCGGTCAAAACACCTCTTCCGAAGAATACGGTTCTCGCCGAAGATCCCGACGAGTTCCTCCTCGATCCTGAGACCGCCACGCTATACCGCGCGATCGTTGGCGCCCTTATGTTTCTCATGATCTGCACCAGACCGGATATTGCCTTCGCTCTCTCTCGATTATCCAAGTTCTCAGCGAAACCAGGGAAGAGCCATCTTGCCGCTGCCAAATATACCCTCCGCTATATCAAGGGCACTAGGACCTATGGTATTCTCTACACTCGGCCGTCCCTCGTTCTCCAAAAATTCCCTCTAGACGGCTTCTCAGACTCTGCCTTCGCCGACGATATCGGAAACCGCCGCTCGACCTCAGCCTTCATCTTCGTTCTCAACGGCGCAGCGGTGGCCTGGAAATCAAAACAACAAACCCTAGTAACCAGGTCAACTCACGATGCTGAATACGTCGGTCTTGCAAATGCCTCGTACGAAATTTCGTGGCTTCGTCGGCTAGTCGCCAGTCTCCTGCCCAATATCGAAGGGCCTACGTCACTGTATGGGGACAATCAGAGTGCCATCTCCACTGCTTATTCTACGATCGACTCTGTGTCTTCCCCGCGATCCAAGCATATCGACATCCGGTTTCACATCATCCGTGAAGCTATCCATCGCGGGGATATCCGCCTCACATATGTTCGGACGGATTCCATGGTCGCTGACGCCCTCACCAAAGCTCTACCTTGGCCCGAGCATCACAGACATATGAATGCAATGGGGCTCCGGAATGGCAGCGATCTTTAATCGTTTACTTTCGTTTTATACTGCTTTCAGACTTGGTTATGCTTCTATTCCTGTATCCTGGCTGCTTGTAATTCTTTACTGAACAAGAATAATTCTCCTGTACAAGTGCTGCTACTATCTGTATTGTTGTGTTGGCTATCTCCGGATCTCCATCTCTGTACATGCAGCATCTTGATTTCACGCGTGATACTCTTTTTCGGAGAGGTTTTTAACGAGGTCATGCGCCTGTATTTTAGATAGCTTTCTAGAGACAGCCCCTCGTTTCCGGACCTCCGGCCGCGAGTGGGAGAGATCGGGCATGGTCCGCAGCCGGAGTGAGTGGGAGTGTCAGAGTGCCTAGATGCCTCAGGCTCCACTCCGGTCACATGCGTCCCATCCGGTCTCCTAGTCAGAGACTTGATGCTTGCTTGAGCGTCATACATCAATCAACCATCATTCTCCTCTCCATCCATTCCACATTAAGTGACAATTCAATCTTATGTGTCGGCAGGATGGGAACTGAGTAGTAATATCGTTCACTCGCGACAAGCCTAGGCCGTCCCTGAGCGAGCGGTCGAGGCGAACAAGAAACCTTAAGATGCATGACGGGTATGACGGGTGAGATGTTGCCGATACATCAACAAGTACAGGGGTTAGAGGCCCGTCTACGTCCCTTCTTCGTGAGCGGACCGTAGTAAACCAACAGCTTGCTTATCACAACAATAACTACCACACACATTAGCATATGCGAGACATGTCAACACCGACGCCAATTAAAGACCGCCACATCTCATTCTGCAAAAATAGAATTAAATCAAAACGTACATACCTGAGCCTTCGAATTTATCTTCGTTCCATCTAGTGTTGAGAAACCGCACTGATCAACTATCATGGACTGGCCGATTCACTGCAATGCTCGAGGCCTGCATGCCATGCATACAGCATTGCATGAGGTTGATAAGCCAGCACCGAACAACAACCGCCGCCGAAATGAATGCGAGCAAGGGGGCTGGGAACATGAAGGCATCGCTGAGAATACGGAACATGGAGATCTTTCCCCGATAGGCCAGCAAGGCGAGCAGGGTTCTAAGCGCAAGAGGATACAGGGCGGAAGTGATCCGGTTTGCAGGAGATAGGATAGAAGTGGTTCAACATGCTAGCATGAGCTGGAAAGTCCAGGAGAGCAACGGAGGGCTCGCTGCACTAGGTACATGAGAGAAACGCTATTATCACCACCATCTTCGCTATCCCCACCACCCACGAACTTTTACCTCAGTGCCCTCAGGCACTGCCAACTGGAAACACGAAGCCCGCCAGGTAGACGACCATGTTGCTGCGGGTACGAGGGCGTACGCCTGAGATTCGGCCGTAGATTTGCCGAAGGCGTAGTATTAGTCCTTATGGAGAGGACTCTTCGCTGCTAGACGGCGTCATTTAGTGGGTGTGAACCAAACACTTTGCATTAACTGTTTCGATTTCTGTTTGCTGTGGAGGAGTGCGAGTGTTGATGGTGCAATTCCCTCCTCCTTCTTCACAATGACGTATCTTTCGCGCAGGAGGTACGCACGACAGTGAGCACTGCTGATATATAGTTTGCTTCCAGGTACACATCTGCCATGTGTCAGAGTATGTTCGGTGCTAAGGTTGATACAAATCTTGACAAACCGTTCAAACCTCGATCGATGCTTTGAAGATATGCTAAGGCAGGGATAATGGGGTATACTGGGTGACTGATGCTAGAAATAAAGGACTGTAGAAGGGAGAATTGCGGTATCCCTTTATATGCATCATTACTTCGAACATTGAGCAGGGATCTTGCAAAGATTGCAAAGCATCAGACGACCTCCATTTTGGTTGTTGGTGCGCTCTGGGAAGTTAATGTCTCGTCGGCGAGCGCAAAAATAATCGTCGTGTCTTGCTTCGGCCACAGTGCAGGAGGACAGGGTGTGTGTGACTCACCTACGCGTCCATTAGGCGCAGCTGTGCCCTCACTGAAGCTTAATAACGCCGCCAAGATACTTTACCCAGCTTCCAAATTAATCCCGGCATCTTAATTGGCCTCCCCGTATCACAACATCTGATCTGGGAACATTTTAATGCGCTAGTGCCCACTTCGGCCGTGGATAGATGTGCCCATGTAGGCATGAATCCATTCAAATGATGGCAGTGACAGGATGAAGACGTTGTCACTTGGTGTGCTTTTCTGGTTCGAGCCATCATATCCACCACAAAGGCAAATGTTATGGGGGCTGCTGTCCGACAGAAGGAGGCCAATGGTGTTGGCAGGATATCACCAGTCGCGATTTCCAAACAAAGATCCTTGACCCATTAGCACTACTATTGAACTTGCAGAGTACCATGCATCCTATAGTGCATCCTATGATGCAACAAATGCAGGTTGCTTCGTATGATGCCGCTCAATCGATCACAGTTCGACTAGCCCCTATCTATGTGCCGGTGGGCCCCAATACTAATCTAATGTCCCACGGAAAAAGCTTGGGCCGAGGGCTGTAGATAGATACGGACCTCACTAGGTCGACACACCCCCCCAGCACGAAGGCCCAAAATAGCGGCTCATTTGTGCACTAGGTGACCGATATCAACGAGGCCTAGCTGGTGGATGAATTGACGGTGTTTCTCGACTACAAGGGGCTTGGTGAGCCCGTCAGCAAGCATTTGACCGGTCGGAATCCACTGAACATCGAGGTGGCCGGTATGATATTCCTGACGAAGCCAATGGCCATGAATATCTATATGTCGAAGACGAGTCTGGATTGTCTCATCGCCAGTCATGGCTCGGACAGTTTGGGCATTGTCACAAAGAATAGGGTGGCGGTCTGGATGGAAATCGATGGTCTTGAAAAGCCGAGAGAACCAAAGCATTTGTTTTGCAGCGGAGCTTAAAGCGAGCAGCTCAGCTTCGGTTGTAGAAGTCGTGACTGTCTTCTGCTTCTTTGCGGCCCAGTCAATTATTCCACCGTACAGCTTAAAGACGTACCCTTCCGAGCTTTTCCTGTCAGGGTTGTCGGCATATGCAGCATCAGCTGCAGCGAAGAAGTCACTGAAGTCTACAGAGCTGTTTTCCTTGAGGCAAAAGCGGATGGCGAGAAAAAGCGTGTTGTATAGATATTGAATAATCCGGTCTGCCCATTTCATATGCTCCGGAGACGGGTTAACCATGAACAGGCTCAGTTTGGCCGCAGCAAATGCCACATCAGCTCGAATGATAATGGCAACGTAGATGATTGAGCCGACCTTCTGTTGATAGAGGTGGATAGTACCCTTCGAAGCTTGGCCAGCATATCGTTCCCATTTGATGCCAGTGGGCAGCGGGGTTTCCGGCGGCCGCGAGCCGGTGTCAAGATGAAACCGCTTGGTGATTTTTTCGATATAACCATCGAGGGAGAGGTATAGGGAGTCAGATGAGCGTAAGATGCGCATACCTAGAAAGTGACGTGCCTCGCCCATGTTGCGGTTCTCGTACAGAGCAGAGAGATGGTCCCAGAGGTTGTCAAAATGGTGCTTGTCGTCTTCTTTATAGAGGGTGATGATATCATCCACGAAAAAGAAAAGAATGAGATGGTCGTCGAAGAAAAGGCAACGTTCCACCGTAGATTGGGTCAGGCCGATTTTCTTCAAGCTGGTGGAGAATTCTCGCTGCCAGAGGTTTGGTGATTGCTTCAAGCCGTACAAGGCTCGATTGAGAAGGAGACAATGGCCTTCCTCTTCCATACCTGGAGGAAATTCGACATAGACGACGTCATCGAGTGGACTATAAAGAAAAGCATTGGCGATGTCGCGTTGATTGATCTGATAACCGTAGGCCGTAGCCAAGGCAAAGAGCGTCCGAATAACTCTGCTGCTTAGGGTAGCAGCATACGTATCATCCCAGTCTATCTGGAGATCGCCGCGAACGCAGATTCGAGCTTTAAACCTGTCTAGAGTGCCGTCTTCATCGAATTTATATCTCCATACCCATTTTAGAGGTAAAACTCGAGCATGTTGAGGTCTAGGGACCTTTCTCCAAGTGCCGCGGCGCCACAATGCTTCATATTCAGCCTTAGCAGCGGTGAGGAAGCCTTGCCGAAAAGGGTCGCCCATCCGGAGCATCTCCTTCCATGAGTTTGGCTCTGGTGGTAGGTCTTGTATCGATGGACGAGGCTTCATGGTCAGGGCCTGATGAATAGCCATATGAAAGCCATGGAGACGAGTAGGGTCCTCTATGCGAGCATTGTAGGCTGTGCGACGGGAGCTTGGCTGACGAGTCCGGTGGCCGGTGGGGATGATATTGGCTGCATCAAAATCGGCAGAGATGTCAGCAGCTCTTGGAGCTCGATTATCTCTCCTTCTACCAGTTTCTTGGGTCATCGTCTGACCTCTGAAATGCGTTGAGTCCGAAGGAGAGGGATCAGGGGCCGAACACTCAACGGCAGGAGTGTGCTCTGGGGTAGGCAAGGGAGGGTCTGGCGTGTGGGGCTGATCCGACGGAGGTTGATCATTGTCGACTGGATGGAAGATTTCCCGGTCAACACGGGGCCAGATATCGTCGCCTTCATCATCGGATTCAGGCTGATCTAGAAGAGGCGGTGGCTCGAAGAGGTTGTGAGCCCGGACGTCAGGTTCCTGAAGACGGAGGTCTTTTGACGAAGAAATGAGTTGTGATTCGAGGCGACTGATAGGCTGCAGGGGATCAAAAACAGTCGTTTCGTCAAAGGTAACGTCGCGAGAGCGAGTAACAACGTTCTGGCGAGTACCAAGGCGTTGGGGATGCCAGACATAGTATATATTCCAACCGGCATAGCCTAGCAAATAGCCAGATTCGGCACGAGGTGCGAGCTTTGCCATCTTCGGAATATTTGGAATTCGTCTATACACCTTGCAACCAAAGACTTTAAGGTTGCCAGCATTGGGTTTGTGGCCATGAATAAGCTCGTAAGGGGTTCTCCAACCGAGACGCTTAACTGGACGAGCATTAAGTAGCATCACAGAGTGCTCCACGGCGTATGGCCAAAGGTCCTCAGGCAGATGAGCAGCAATACGGATAGAGCGGGAGGTGGATGAAATCACCCCCCCAGCGCGCTCAGCCGGGCCGTTCTGCTCTGGAGTGTTGGGAGCAGTTGGATGGAAAGTAAAGCCTTCCTCTTCAACTAGCTTGGTCCACTGCTTCCCTAAAGTCTGTTCAGAATCAGAGTGAAAAGAGACAATTATGAAGCCTTGACGCCTTTTCCGGGTTTCAAAATCCTTGATGGCGTTGACGACGGCAGGCTGGCTTTTGTTGTAGATATCCTCCGGTTGAATGCCATTCTCATCAATAATGGATTTTACTGTGGAAAACCACCATCGTAGCGATTTCGGATCCTCGTTTTCAGCACGCCGGTAGTCGTATTGTCTTGAGAAGCATGTACGAATCTCATCGCGACGGTTAATAAAGGTTGAAGCCCAGTTTTTGCCCACGGTAACTGCAGGGGTCTCGCCACGTGAAGCAAGTAGAACATTAGCCATCTCTCGCACAGTAGCTGGCCTGGGAGCTGCTCCACGCGAATCCATAGAGATAATCCACTCAGTAAGCGAATCCTCTTCGTATTGGGTTTTTTTGAATATGGCACGTCTAAGCAAGAGAAAACAGCAATCGAGGCGTGCCGCCACTGGCCAACCATCCCTTGCCACGATTGCTCAGATTGCAGCTGCTCAGGAACTGCCAGCACCTTCGTTGGATGAGACAACTCGTAGTGAGTCTGAGGAAGAGGAAAGTACAGAGGAAAATCTAAAATACCATGACCATGTACATTGGGAAGATGTGGGAACAGATGGTGAAATGCCTCCCTATTTGTGAACTTGAAGAAGATGAATCTGACATTTAAGCACTCATGAAGAATCCGATGTTGAGATTTCCGGCTCTGAAGACGAATCCAATGATGAAATTCCGAAGCCCGATGATAACGAGACTGCGAGTGCCCCGAAAGATGCATTTCAACTCCTCGATGGCTTAAATTCATTGAAGCGGCAACCATACAAGCGCACACTCGATTATAGTGACCGACACAAGCGCCGGAAGCGACAGCAAGCCAGGGAAGACGCGGCTAAAAATCACTTGATAACTGCAATGTTTGCAAAAGCTGCACCAGCACCAGCTGTGATTCCCAAGGAGCCAGAGGATGTCAAAAGAGAGTGGGCCATCAAGGGCTTGAAGAGGGAGCTTAAAGATGAAAAGCGTTTCACACCAACCAATTTGGACCGACACCAAGCAGTGCTTCAATTCATGAACCAACTCAGCAGCAGGCAGCCTGGAGAAACCCGCAAAGAATTGTCCATATCTGTTGCCAGAAGTTTTGGGAAGGGTCCCCAGTTTGGCCGCAAAATTCGCTCATGGGAGAGGGAATGGATTGAGAATCGATATATTCCTGAAACCCGAAGGGGCAATCATGCAAAGACTATGTCCTGGATGAATGATGAAGGAGTGCAGCTTGAGGTACAGAAGCAGATGGCAACAATGAAAGAAGGTCAGTCCCATGAGTTGGTTTTTAAATATCGCTAATTAACTTTTTTTTTTTTAAAAAAAAAAAAAAAGATCACTGCATATAAGCTTGCCAAAGCGATTGGTGACTATTTGAAGTCTCGCAGAGCAGAAGAAGTATTGCGAGCTGTCTTTCATGAGGCAGGCGGTGAGGAAAAGACCCCAAGCCTCAATCCACGGGCTAGAACCGCCAGGCGCTGGTTACACAGGATGGGTGCCAATTTCAGAGACTTCAGAAAAGAGCCCTCTGTGGCTGGCCATAACCGTGAAGATGTTCAGGCATACCGTCAGCAGGAATTTATCCCTAGGTGGCTTGAATTGAGGAAGCTCCTCTGCCGCTTTGACCTGGACAACAAAGTGTGGCGGATTCCAGAAGGTCTCATTGAAAAGCCCATGATCTTTGTGACCCATGACGAGACAACGTTTAATGCAAATGATGGGAGGAGACGTGGGTGGATTGTGGGCAAGGATTTCCCTTTGGTCCCTAAGGGAAAATGGAAAGGCATTATGGTATCAGCATTTCTAACGCCTGGTGGAATTCTCGCTGTTCCTGATTCGGTTTTTGATGTGGATCAGGGGTGCGGCGTCTGGATACCAGATACTAAAAGGATACCGTAGGATTCATAGGGATCGTGGTGAACGCTCTATATCGATATACTGCTGTCTCTAGTACATCTTGAAGCTCTAAAACGATGCGCTTCCTCTTGCTTGCTTATTACACCTTGTGTTGTCCCAACATCCGTATGTTGGTCCTTCCTCCGGAATATACATACTCCGTATCCGGGACCGGATTATCAGATAATCCACCTGTCCGAAATAGTATATCCTCATCATTTAACGTCTGAGGTCACGTGCTAGTCACGTGCTACAGTAATTCCGGAACGGAACATAAGACGGCCGAAGCGGGCTCGGCTGGCATGGGGTTTCTAATTTACAAAATCACACTGGCCCACGCGGGCTAGTGTTTGAGCGGGATAGAGTCCTTTACAGGGTGATCAGTGGCATAGGAAGGGAAGGGTGGTCATGGACAATGCGTCGTTCCACCATTCTGAGCGGATAGCGTAGATCTTGACCTCAGCATTTTCCACATCCTTGGGAATAGCTGCTCCCAGAGATCTCAGTTTCCAAGAGTCCTCGCTCCCAGGAGTCCACGTTCCCAGGAATAGCCCCTCCCAGGAATCTCCGCTCCCAGGTGTCCTTGTTCCCAGGAGTCCCTGCTCTCAGGAATAGCTGCTCCCAGGAGTCCATATCCCCAATGTTATACATATATTAAAAATTAGGTCTTTATTTATATTGCTATAATTGCAGCAACAGCTGCCCAAAATAAATCTTTTAAAATAGATATACCTTACAATATAAAGCTCTACTATTCTTATTATCTTTAAGGAAATATATCTTAGCTATATTCAATAATTGTGAAGGGCTAAAGCAAGATTTGATTCAATCTAACGATGCCAGATGCTATCTACCAAAAGCTTCAAAGAGAGGAAGAACGTGCTGCTTGACGGTCCGCGTAGATAACTTGCTGGTCACGTGGTTCACGTGATCCTAACCGGGCTCTGGCCCGTTACAATAATTATTTATGAATAGGATATGGAATACAGTTGTTAGATAAATCATATTATTAGATAATTCTATAATTTTCTGTATTAGTCTTACTGGTATTATTAGTTAGATTATTATTAAGTAAAACTAAATTACTATTAAAATTTAAGCTATTAATAATCAGCTCTAAAACTTTATTATTATTATTATTCTTCCATTTTTGAGAGCATTTTCCAGTCTAAGACTATGCATGCTCTACCCTGCCCCAATGAGGCAGGGATTTAGTTCTGATGCTTAAATACATGATTGGGTTGGCCATGGTACATCAAAAATGGAAGAATAATAATAATAATAACTATGATAGCTAATAGGTAGGCTGAAATGCTGATATTGGTAATTGAAAGGCTCTATATATGATAGCTCTATATAGGGCTGGGCAGTGGTGGACTAGTGAGAATAAGAACCACTATATTTAGCCTAAGAGGACAGTAAGCAGCAGTCAGTTAGTATAGGTGTATATATATAAAGATATATAGATATACTAGCTTAAAATATATCTTTAGAAAGCTTCTGTCCTTCTAAAGAAAAGAAAAGTACAATTCGCATTTACCAAGGGGGGGCCGTTTCCGGCAACTCCCTCGTTCCGGTTTAGCGCCCGTCCTCTGGCTGCCTGATGCGGTTTGGCGTACCGCGCTATACCGTGCCGGGATCTGCCGCCCGTGCCCGCCTTCACTTCATCCGGTGAACTATATAAGGCCGCTGGTGCGTCGCTCGACGACCACCTCCTCTCTCTTTCTTTTACTTCCCTCGCAACGCCGTCCCTCGGCCCCCCTGCCATCCTGTCACGCGCACCGGACCAACCTGCTCCGGCCCCCACCCTTCGGAGATGACCGTCTCCCAACAAGGACCGCTCAGCCTCTCTCTCTTCCCACCGTCGACCTGCAGCCGTGAAACCGCCAGGCCACCATGGACCGCGTCCGCAATTTGATTCCCTGATCACTGGAGGAGGGGAACAACACGGCCTTTTCCGTGTGACCTGAAAGAACGTCCCGAGCCTAGTTCCCACTAGGCAGCCTTTTGTCTCACCCAACTGGCCGGCGGTGTTGCCCTCTGGACCATCCATCCTCGATGGGTGTTGCCTTCGCGAACTCGGCCAGGTCCTGAAGACCAATGGCAGAAATGTCTCAATGGAGCGAGGACACGCCCGATTTAGAGGAATGACGTAGTGGTATCCAGTGTGAGTTGCGAGGAGCCATCCTATTGCAACATAATGCGAAGCCAGTTGGGACCGCAGCCAATTTCCTGGCAAGGCCGACTTTACAACGCAACAGTTTCACAGGTGAATCCTGGATCCCTAGTTTACGTGGCCAACCCTCTGTTGGAATTCCCTCCTGCTGACTGGGCTGCGCCGGCACTGGACCTGTAATCGTACATGCGAAGCGCCGAGACACTATTCATCATTTCCACCCTCCTCCTTTTGGCTAGGATAAATTATGGATCCGAGCAGGATCATACTGATCAACTTCCGGTCCGCCGAGTTTGCGGATTAAGGAGAGTACGGCTGTATTTTTAATCTGTTCCGTGAAAGGTGTGCTTTCGGGTATAAAAACGGATCCATTGCCCGGAACTTCGAGCTTCGACGGTCCTTGCCTTCCCATCTCTGCCTATTCCATCTCTTGTTCTCTCCTCGTCTTCACTGGTACTTCTCAATAATGGTACAAACGATGTCTATCAGCCTTGATAATATCAACTTCTGCTACCAACCCCCTCCGCCAAAACCTATTACTACCTCTCGTTGGAAGCCGTATCAGGTTTCTTCAACCCCCCCACACATTCCACATCGAACATGCCTCCCTCCACCCAGACCAGGTGTCTCGATGGCAAGCATTCCACATAGCGGCGCTCCAGAGACCGCGCAAAGCCCGCGGAACTCATCTAGTGGTATGTGTGAACTACGCTGGATCCTTTCTTTACTGCCTAACTGACTTTGAATGCTTTCCAGCCGCCGCATCAGAGCCGGCACACATCCAGACAGACGATGGTGATAGCCGCAAAATTGTGAACCATGAGCCAGTTGCTACGGAGGATATCTCACAGGAGCTGTCGGACGAGCAGGCAGCCCTCTCAATGCAGCCTGCCACTTCAGACTCTAGACCGGTTGCAAGAGAGCAGGAAGTTCCAGGTAGGCATGATTGCCGGAGACGCGATATACAATACTAACATATGGTAGAGTCGCCAAGGAGTACAAGTCTGGACCTGCCCGAAGAAAGTATTGAGGTTTCACAGATCCCACGTCAGAGCGGTGTACGGTCAACGCCGTCGATGTGTGACAATTTATCTACGCGTATCTCTCGTTCACCTTCGGTGGGCATCCTGGACGACACTCTTGGCCCTGAAGGGGAGCCTCAAACGGAAAATATCAATGTCGAAGATGGGACCATTGGAGGCTCTCGGAGCACGGAAACCGCAAGCTATGGAGCCGAGGACGCAGGAAGCAAGACATGTTGCATGGAAAGCCTCAGATACGCGAGCATTGGGGCCGAAGGCCGAAGCGCAAGCACACGTGAGAGTGACAATAGGGGCCACGCCAATGATGATAGGGGCGCCGCCGCCTCAGGTCCCGTTCAATCCCGGCCACGGGCTGGACAAAGCTGCCGTGCCTGCTGTCATCCGCAGGAGAATATGGGAGGGCCAAGACAATTCAGATCGGTCTCTGGGAACGCACCGATCCGTCAGCCCAACCGCCAGACAACCATGACGACTGAGAGCCCTCCGTCCCGAACACCCAATGTTGGTGAAAGCTCTAAAGACGATTGCGAGAGCGTGAACGGTCAAGCAGCGAATGGACTGATGTATCCGACATTGACATCCGGACCCACTGGGGAACCAAACGCGCGCCTGGAGAAGAGAAGGAGGCATTTGCCCGGTGTTGAGACAACAGCAGGATGTACTTCGGCTTTGACCGATGACGCCATGAGAGGACTTTCGGGTCTATCCCACAGGCCACCGGAAGACAGCTTTCCGTCCACCGCTGGTGAGGCACAGGAGGTCTTCTGCCGAGGAATCTTGCGCATTCAACCCCACGGACCTCGGAATGCGTATGTCATCACATTTCTGCCGGATGTCGTTCAACCTGCCTCTATACTACCGGCGTCCGAGATGTGTGAGGAGTCGTCCCACTCAACCGGTCGTCGAATGGCCAATCCAGAAAACGCACCAGTGACTGACAGTGTGCCAGGTGCACAAAGGGACCTTCCCATCGACCCGTTGATTCTTGCCGACGGGCCATTGGAGAGGGGAGATTCACGTCTGCCCTCCCCCCTGGGTGACGACCCTAACTTTTCGGATACGGTTTGTCCATATCCAGAACCTCCGCCCATTTTCTCCAGTCCACTTGGCCAGCGAGACTCCGTCGAGTTGGGGCAGCGCAAGGAGGCCCAGTTCATCACCGCCCCTGACGTTCGTCACAGGAGTGCGGCCGGCAACCCTCCCTCTAGCAACACACCAGGTCCCACCCACTGTGGTAGACAGTCTAAGTCCCGCAAGCGAAAGCTGCGCCGACCGGATGAACAACCATCCAAACGGGTTTGAGGCTCTCATACATCCGCTGCAGAGGGAGATGCATTTGCGGCGCTTCATACCTACTTTCTGTCCCTGCCACCGGACAAACGTTTGCAATTGCTTCCTCGGCTATTGGAGGATGCCCTGCCACATCACCTGCCTTGGCCTGATCTGTTGACAACTGGGCACGGAAGTGCTCGCCCAGCGTGTAGCCTGACTCCACAGTCCGACGATAGTGAACCTGATGGTAGCTCCAGAAAGGGCATGCCGTATTCACCTGAAGAAAGAGGGCTCCTACTGAGGCTGAAGAGGGACGAGAAACGACCTTGGTCGGAGGTGGAGAGATTATTTTCGGAGCAATTTCCCGGCCGGAGCAAGGGCTCCCTTCAAGTGTTCTTCTGCACGACCCTGAAGAGGAGAGAACTTTAACGCCGTATGCCTTTTATTACTTTCCGTTTCAAAATGTCATAGTGTGATGTTCGGACATGAAGCAGTCCGAAGTCTTCCCAATTCTCCCCAAGAGAAATTTCCCCCTTCCCACGAGAACTTCCCAGACACCAGGATGGCTTCTGCAACCGACAATTGAAGGTTTCTGTTATGTTCCACAGGCATCGGCACTCACTTAGCCTAAGGACACAACCCGCAACACAAGAGGAAACCGTTTTACCTGCAGTGACTAACTACCCGGGAGGTGTAGAGTAGTTGCCTCCATTCTTCAACCAAATCCCATCTACGCGGAGAACGAGCATAAACAACAAGCTGATTCTCAAGTATCTAGATACGTCCCCTCCCAGCATACCTGCGAACTATCCTTCTCTTCGGCTTCTTGCCCAAACTGAGGATGCATGGCTTCGGTGGACCTGACCTCCTGATCGTCTTCACTCCACAGAGACCCCAGCTCTGTATCGTCTTGGACTTGGGACCCTCCCATTGTGGAATCGATCATAGCGTTAGACTGGCGCTGAACCAACTTATGCAGTATTTCGTCAAACGGAATACCGTCCGTCGAAGACGCTCTAATGCTTCCGAGCATATGATACTGCAAGATTACCCCCCATCTGTGTATAGTTAGAATATGAGAATTAATGGCAAGTTGTTCACTTACACCCACTGCACACAATGGCAGGATTCCCGTTGCTTTGTAAGGTGATCGGGAGGAAACATGTACTTTTTTATTTCATCAATTGGTGGACAATCATCATTCTTCGGAACTCGATGGTACTCAAGACTTGTTCAAAGTTTTGCGGTTCGAGTGTATTTCCCGAAAGATCTGCATTGGTGCATCCCCCCGACTCGTTGAAGATGATGGTCCAATGCGCCTCGCAGTGAGACGTTGAAACGAGAGCTGAACCTTGATAGAACGTTCAGCCATGGTATCCATTGTGGAACTTGTCAACAGATGGTCTAAAGATTTATCAATAGCCACGACAGACCCAAAGATATACCGGCCTCAAGCAATAGCAGATCACTGCAACCAGGTCGAGCATATACCAAGCAGCGTATATATGTGACGCAAGGTAGATGAGGGCGTCCAACATCACAGATAGGCTGGATCCTATATTTGAAATATGTCTTTAAATTAGCCTTCAGAGAGCTGCAAGTCAAAAAGTAGGTGTCATAACTTACTCGACCAGGTGTCTCAATTAGTAGTACTCCACGGGTAGAGGAGGTGTCGGGTTATATGAGAACGGTGGCTCGGTGTCGCTGTTTTCCGTTGCTCTGGTGCGTAGTCGGTGGAGCTTCTAGGTTGATATCCTTCCCCCAATGGGAATCAGGAGAGTCGGGGCGAGGTTGCTGGCGTTGTAGCTATCGCCAGATGTTTTCAAGCCACTGGGTGAAATTGTCGAGACAGCACATGGAGTGAACTAAGAAATCATGTAGCGTGAGCCTCGTCTCTCTGGTTGAGGAATTGAGGGCAATATTTATGTCTCAATCTCCTATACACATTTCTGAGGCAGGGACCTGGAAGTGAGCCCAGAGCGAGATAAGCCAGTCACTTCTCTTCCAGAAAATTATCTGGCCCCTGAGCAACCTCCACATGAATCAGCATCACAGGTAATCGCTGCACCTCTTTTCTCGCTCGGAAGGACCAGAGGACATGAGTTCAGTATCCCAAAGTTTGGTAAAACCTAGACAAGGATCCGACGCCATTCCAACGCCATTCCAATGTCATTCCAGCGTGTTCTCAACTCCTTTCCAACGCTATTACAATGCCATTCCAATACTATTCCAACGCCATTCCAATGCCACCCCAACGCCAACTCGACGCCAATAATACCGGGACTCGACCGGAACTTAACCACAGCTTCAAATGAGGCGCTAAATCAACTAGGAAAGCAATCCTGGCGGTTAAAATAATGCCCAATGGGACAAGTACAGTTCATCGATGACACGCAAAAGAAAATAGGAAAATGGGCGAAAGGAACTATCTACAATTCACTCCTCAGTGCGCAGGGTAATCCCAGCCTCAATCCTCTTCAACCTCTGGCCTCTAAAGGCTAATTCTCGTCAGTTTCTGTTCACAATATGTTTTTACGAGTGTTGATCATGGTATACGACAATTCACGATCCACCGAACCGATGTCACCTGCCCTGCATGCATACTGATTGCGTGTCACATAAGCTGCATAAACTCTACTGACCCTTGTACTTGGAGCCATCGGATCGTTTTTTCTGAGCCTCGTCAACAAACAGATAGGTAGTCATGCTGTGTAGCGCCTATTCGAGGTGGTCGTCATACGCATAGAAATGTAAGGGAATCATGCAAAAGGCCAGTGCGCGCGCGGATATAAATGCTGGGAGCATGTTCCTCATGGCTCAGGTTCTCTTCATATTTATAACCTGACAACCTCATCAGCTCTGAACGATTGTGCACACAACATTGAACATCATGCCCAAGCAACGTCCCCAGCCACCAACCCCACCAGATCTTCCAACCCCACCAGCTGGTGCAAAAAAGAAGCCATACTACGTTGGAGGTGATGCAGTTTGGTACTGTCGCGAGGGCAGTGAGTTGCACGGGCATCATTATCTTATACTGAAATGTTGTCTAATTTAGCACAGAAACCGAATGGCGGGAAGGTACAGTGGACACTAGTACGTCAAGCACCATACTGCAAACGGTATTTCCCCTTTCAGCAGTGTTTCATTCTCTTTCTAACTGAAAAAGGTGAGGGATGACGAAACATATGAACTGTGGGAGGTCCCAGTCGAGCGTATCCGACTGAGAACGTGACTCTAGAAACCTCAGGAGGATCCGTTTTCCCAATCCTCCATACATTGTTGAATCCAATTCCATAGTTGAGGAGTAGCCACAAACATATCTTTTCGAATTCTTGAGGAATTGTTGACCGTGTACTGTTGTTTCCACCCGGAAACGAACGTCAGCTTCTTAGCTATTGCTTTTTTGAGGTGGTCGTTCTGGAAATAGTCTTGTTCATCTTTTTCAATTTTTGAACGTGGCTGATCTTGCTCCTGGACTTCCTCATACAGCTTAATGTAGTAAGGAGAGTGCCGCTGCTGCAAGAAATATCTCCTCACGTCCTCTGCGGAGCCACGTTCAAAGTGCCACACAGAAGCGAAAAGGTCGTAGTCGTTGACAGAATCAAGATTGAGGAGCCGACCCAGTCTCCAGGAAATTTGGCCACGCTTAAGTAACTCCTGATGCCTGTGGGCCGAGCTCTCGTCGATTGACTCTGGCGTGGACTTAATAAATCCGTCTATGAAGGATGCACGTAGCTCTGGACTGAGCTCATCGCGGTACTGTGGCAATCCTGGGGCGGCTAACAACAGAGATTCGGGGATAGACGAAGCGAATGCCCAGTCAATGATACACGTAATGTTGTATTTGTCGTCAACATATATGTTGTTGACACTCAGGTCAGCATGGCACAATGGGAAGGTCTCCGGATTGACGCCTATGGGTTCGACTTTTTGTATGATGTCGCGAAGTGCATCACCAGCGATAATGTAGTCCAGTCTGTTGTCCGCTGAGTCGATTTTGCGTCCGATAGTCACGAAGTCGCTCCATAGATTAACGGCGCTCCTATATTGTGCATTGGACGCATAGTCTTCCGGAGATGGAACAGGAGCGACGAAGCAATGATGCGATAGCTGCAGGATTTCCGCATGCTCCTTAAAGGCGGAGATAAGACTGTCATAGAAATCCGCTTTTGAGACGAAAGGGCCGCGTGCAACCTCCAAGGCATATCGTCCATGTAACATATGCCCACGCCAGAGGCTTTCCCCAATCTCGATGGACCCTTCGATCTCGAAAAGCGAGCCGATATTGTCGAACCGCAACTGTGAAAGCTTCCAGGTAATATTGCCCAGCTGGCTGAGAACTTTGGCCTTGCTAGCGGTGTCCAAGTCTTGTTGAGACGAGCCAACAGACTTCCAGACTTTTGACAATGGCCAGCCAGGTGCTTCGCTCATAAGAATGAACGGCACGCCGACATCATTGTCCGACGAAGCACTGCAGAAAGTTAGAACTGCGTATAAACTGTCTTGAGAGAGGTCGTTACCAATAGTCATATACTTCTGGGACTGGAATATCACTATGAGACTTGAGATACTTGAGCGTAGCGGCTTCACTGCTCAGTAGCTTCATGCCCAGTTCCATTGGCATGAAGGACCTTGGATGGGGGGATCTAAAGACCCATCTCACCCCATCTTCGAACAAGATAAAAGTAGCCCAGTTGAAACTACCAGAGGCAGGGCGTTGATCTGGATCACAAACACATGGGACGCTCTGCCTTAGGATACTTGCCCTCTGACATAGGGCCTGCAGGTTAAATTTGGCATAAGTGAATATGGCCGGTTCTGCGTCTCCAGACATTGCAGTGGTAAGGGGTTCGGGAGTCGATGGAAATCCAGAGGACAGAGGCGTCACGCTTCGAGGTCGAGGATTAAAGATCTCTCGGAACAGATGTTGAACCGACTATCATAGCCTTTAATCATCACTACAAGGCGTTGGCTCTATCGTGGAAGATCTGGACCGTAATTAATATCAAGATCCGGAAAACACGCCGCAGGACACGTATGCTTGTTCAGCAGATAAATAAAGAAAAGTCTTTGCTTAGGTTGTTAGTGGATAGGTACAGGGAGGAGATTGTTTTTCCCTTAGTTGATCCACATGAAGGATTAATGTGGCGCTTTTCAGCACAGCGGTTAGTTAGTTAGTTAGTTATTATTATTTAACGTCGCTTGGCGGTCACGTGGCGGGTGACCGCAGCCTCCCGAAGGGCAACCGGACGTGCCTCCCAAGCGTATACTATCTAAAAGGATCTAAATACATGCTTAAAGGAGGCAAATTTGAGCACTATGTGCTGTAGAGTTGGGGAAATTCCCAGCACTGCCCTGGCTGGGGTTTCAAGCGGTAGAAAAACCTGTTTTGCCTCCCTATAGGTGAGAGGGGGAGCCAGTCCCTCTTTCCCAGGAAGATATGTGTTGACTGTACACTACTCTGTGTTTAGGTGGGCCCAGTTTGGGCATATATCCGTAAAGAAGGATGTGTTTTGCACGATGCGGCTGAATTCCTCAGCCCCAGCAGCAGTCCCTAGGAGCCAGTCAATGGTTTTTGCTGGCCCAGCTAGTGAGTGTTTCCATCTCTCCTTCCAGCGCTTCCTAGTATGTGGGCAGAAGAAGAAATATACTGGAGTCTTTAGCTTCTTGCAGGAGCAGGTTGCTAGATAGTTGGTATGGTGGAACCATTCGTGATATGCTGCGAAGTCCCCATGCCCAGTGCGGGCTGCAATGAGCCTACCTAGTACCCAACGCGGTAGTTTGTGTTCCTGGGCCCGGCTGCTCTTCGTATGGGGGCAGATGCCTAGGTCTTGGTATGCCTGGGGTGCGCTGCGCATATACGCTGCCTGGGTGGCAATACAGAGTTGTTGTTTCGCCTCTCGTCTTAGGTATGCCGGAGAGGGGGGGATGTGGGAGCCATCCATGGCTGCTCCCTGCTTAGCTAGCCTGTCTGCCAGCTCATTCCCTGCGATTCCAGTGTGCCCTGGTACCCAGGAGACTCGTACGGGCCAGCGGGGAGAGGCTAGGATATACGGCAGGCTGAGCCACCGTGTGGTGAGTTGGTGGAAAGTGTCCGTGAGATGGCGTCTGTGTGGCGCGGGCCTGCCTTCTGCTAGTAGACTGGCTGCTGCCAGATTGTCTAGGAAGATGTTCAGCTGGTTGGCGTATGCGGTGCATGGCAAACCAACTGCTGCCCGGAGACCTTCCACAGCGCCCATGATCTCCGCGTCATAGACCTCTGTCCGGGGGCCTGATGGGCCCTGTCCCTGGGTGACTAGGGTGGAGCCGTAGTATATGGCGTATCCGTATCCAGCGCCTTGGCCTGTGTGGGAGCCATCTGAGTAGACTGATATGGCTAGTGGTGAGGAGGTATGCCCTTCCTGGTGGGTTGGAAGCATGCGTAGTGGTGGGAGCTGTGGCTCTACCCACCTGCGTTCTGGTGCTGGTGTGGGGATGCGTTGCAGGATCCTGGTGAGCCTTGTGTTATATCCATAGTTTGGGGCTGCATGGATGCTTGGGAGGCATGTCCGGTTGCCCTTCAGGAGGCCGCGGTCATCCGCCACGTGACCGCCAAGCGACGTTAAATAATAATAACTAACTAACTAACAAAGACCCCCCCAGGAACACAAACTGCCACGCTGGGTACTAGGCAGGCTCATTGCAGCCCGCACTGGACATGGGGACTTTGCAGCATATCACGAACGCCTCCACCACACGGACTACCTAGCAACCTGCTCCTGCAAGAAGCTAAAAACTCCAGTACATTTCTTCTTCTGCCCACATACTAGGAAGCGCTGGAAGGAGAGATGGAAACACACACCTGTTGGGCCGGCAAAAACCATTGACTGGCTCCTAGGGACTGCTGCTGGGGCTGAGGAATTCAGCCGCATCGTGCAAAACACATCCTTCTTTACGGATATATGCCCAAACTGGGCCCGCCTAAGCACAGAGTAGTGTAACAGTCCAAGCATATCTTCCTGGGAAAGAGGGATTGGCTCCCCCTCTCACCTATAGGGAGGCAAGACAGGTTTTTCTACCGCTTGAAGCCCCAGCCAGGGTAGTGCTGGGAACTTCCCCAACCCTACAGCACGTAGTGCTCAAATTTGTCTCCTTTAAGCATGTATTTAGATCCTTTTAGATAGTATACGCTTGGGAGGCACGTCCGGTTGCCCTTCGGGAGGCCGCGGTCACCCGCCACGTGACCGCCAAGCGACGTTAAATAATAATAACTAACTAACAAAGACCCCGAGCCCCTTGAATTGAAGTGAATCTTGCCTCGCGAACAATGGTAAATGGTCACGTGGTAAACGTTGCTTAAAAAGCTGGCCTTGCCCACTCTTGTTCCGGTCGATCGTGCCCTCGCATGCTTCCTGATGATCAATTGCTTGACGATTTGTACCTAGAAACATGGTAGCTAACTATGATCTCCGTGGCCACCATCTAGATAACGACCTCGTCGCATCGATCTCTTTGCTCCTCGACAAAGCTGGTGTCCCCAACCTTCTTTGGGGTAATTATCTACTTACGGTGTATGGGGTTCCTACGATTGTCGACGTGAGTATTTCTGGTACAACTTCCTCTTCGGGACGCCGCTAATCAATGAAAGGGCGTTGACTTCGTCGTGTCAGATGCGCTGGTAGACGTCTCCTTCTCCGCTCTCTCTAAGGCCGGCTTTCATTCTTGCACGGAAAGCTCAGAATGCCCATATGCAAATCCACTACGAAGCCCTCCTCCCTCTGCGCATCTACATATTGACAGCGAGACTGCTGTGTCATTATACCGGAAATCCGATGTACTTTGGACCTTTCCCGACTTTGAAATTGCACCACAGCTCAATATTTCAGATATCATGACTGCGTCCGACAATCGGCTTCCTACCGCAATTTTGGGCCGTGGTCGTGGGCGTTTCTCTCCATGTCACTCTTTCGTCCGAATCCCGAGTGCCCCAAGGTACTGCGAAGCTCTGATACTTCTGCTTTGTCGCGATTACGACACTGCTTACGAAACTTACTGGATGGCAATCCTGACTTATATGCTTGAGTTTGTTGATGGAGTTGATCTTCTTAACGAGGATGGCTTAGGAGAAGCGTATAGGCGATTCTACCTCGCTCTGAAAAATGGGGATTCAAGGATGTACCTACTTCTGGACGGACTGCGCAGCGACTTAAAGAGAAGGCAGCTCCTTCCAATCAAATAAACTCTACCAGGCATAATGGTGTTCTTCAAACGGTCCATGTCTAAGTTGTCATAGAAGCTCGCATTTGGTATCTATGGCCACCCTCCTCTTAGTTCAGACTCCGACAACTTTTGTACTATCAAAACCAAGTGACTGAGAGAAATAATAGCCTCTCTGGTTTGATATCACTCTCTTCCCAGTCGCTGGATCTCGGAAGTCACAGTTGAGATGTGTGTGTCCAAAACCCCAGAGGGCAACGATTTTCTGCTGCCAGCATGGCTCGCTCGATAAATCGGTCATAAATCCAGAAGAAAGTTTACTATTCCTATGCTTGGGATCGATAACATTTTGGTGGGTCGAAGGACAAAAATGAGTCAAAACAATGACTTTGCGCCCGGGTTCGAAGCTGGAAATCGACAAAATTTCTTTATTTAACCACGCAAGGTCCACAAGGTGTTCTGCTTGATGTGTTTCTACCGACCAATCGCGAATGTGGTAAAAGTCGTTCAAGCCGAAACTAACGCTTTCCGTTTGTTCTGGAGCGACTTGTGAGAATAAAGTGCAGCCAAGAATGGTGATGGTCGGTGAGATGTCATAGCGCGTTCGATCGAGCAGGACGAATTCTCCAAGCGCCTCATCTCTTCCCGAGGAGGCGTCGATGGTATCTTTGAAACGTTGCATGTTGGATTTTGTCTCAGCCCAACTGCTATGGTAGGCTTCATGGTTGCCTAGAACCAGAAAGACGATCCGGAATTTTGCTAGCTGCTTGCGGAGAAAGAGAAAGAACCCCTCATCCTTGGCGTAACCAACATCACCCAACAGTGCTAAGAATGGTGCCTTTGGGTCAATGTTGAACATATCGTAGGCAGCCGGCGACTCCAGATGGAGATCCGATAGGATTTGGAGTTGCAAATCTGCCATCAGCGGCTAGGTGTAGGACGAATCAATTCCAAAGTTAGGTTTCCGTCACATCACACAAGAATGAAAGTGGTTCGCGGCGCTTAATATATAGTCCTAACTGGTGCCTTACCCTGGCAAGCGGATTGATCAGATGACTTCAAGATGTGATAGATAATAAAACCCCTCACTGAAGCAAGCACCAAATAAGAAGCAAGCAGGTAGGGTTTCAAAATATAAAATATCGTTCTCTTTCATCTCTTACTTTCCCCACCCCACGAGATTGTCACAAAGAGATTGTCATAGCTCTTCCCCTTAAGCCATTGCCAGCCGGCACCATGTCTGCACCATCCTTTGCCGAATTAGAGGACGCCGCGGGTGCTGTCATCCGTATTCTCAAAACTATCCCCGAATTTGCTGCCGCTAAGATTGCTGTCATTGGAGGGTTGAGCCTTTGGAAATATATCCGACGCTATCGGACTACTGAGGTTAGTTTTTATACTATACTTAGCTATTTTGAGAAAGTAACTAATCATTCTCTTCACCAGGATGTTGACTTCCTCATTACCATCCAAGGAGCCCCCAAAGCAGTTAAAGATAAATTGTTCGCCATACATGCCGGCTCTTTCCAGCAGCACGCTCAGCTGTTTTACTATAAAGGACAGAATGGCAAGCTTATTCAAATCGATATAACCCCTGATTGGCAAGTAAGCAAAATCAACTCCACTTTGTGGTCCTATAATGACGTATTACAAGTCACCTTATCTTCCGTCAGCCGCTGTAGCAATTTCGAGTGCTGAGCCTAGCTCTCTTCCGTACATCTCGGAGATCGACCTTCTTGTGTTTAAGATCAATAGCTGTGGTCTAAGACCGACCCCGGCGAAAAAGTTACGTGATACGACAGACGCCAGATCCCTAGCAGAAGACCTCGGTTCCAGGGGACCTATTATCTTGACTCCTGTTCAAAAGACTGCAGTCCTTCAGGGTCTGGAAGATGTAGCCCAGCTTTCTCGCAAAGATCAGGCTTGGTGGAAGCAAAAACTGGCCTTGAGCTGATGTGGCGGAGTCGGCTCGCTTCATCGTGGCTGAATTGAGAAATGGATTCAGATTAGTCCATACACCGCTCAGCCAATAAAAATGCATGGCTATGCGAAAAATGGGTTGAGTCAGCACTTTTGGAATGGTGTATATCAGGCTTGCTCTCCAGTCTCATCAGTTCTACTCTGACTAAAGGGTGCGTGCCATTCACAGCGTCCAAAAGTCGTGTTTAAAAAAAAAAAAAGAAAAGAAAAGAAAAAAGTAGGGAGATACAGTAAAACCTCGTTATAACGAGATAATACAGACGGGTTGATCATCTCGTTATATCGAGGATCTCGTTATATCAAGATATATATATTTTCTAGCTAGGGAAATAGCTCCGAATGTCTCGCTGAGACTGTAAAGCAAGCTTCTGACCCCATAACACATTCTGATGCTTATCCAACTCATGTATGAAGGCAGAACTGCCTTTTTCTTGCTGTTCCTCATATAGATGAAGCTTTTGCAGTGCTGCAATTGCTTCATCTAGAGATATTTTTGGCAAAACCTCTAGTTCTTCCTCTTTCTAAATATCATCTTTAAGCTCTGGGCCATACTGTGCAAGGATCTGACTGTCAATATCTTCAGGTGTATCTTGAATAATTTCTTCCACTGGATTCAGGAATGTATTGATATCCATTACATCCTGAATAGGGGTAGAGATCTTAAGGAGAGAGAAGCTATTTTGAATCTCATCCATCACAGTAGAATCTACTGGCTCTACATAGGAAGATTGTGAATCAAAAGCCTTTTTAAAGCAGTTCTGAATTATTTGGTCAGATATATCAAATTCCCAGCTTTGCAAACCCCATCGAATTGCTTTCAAAACATTCATAGTATAGGTAGGATCATGATTGGACTCAAATTTATGAAAAATATACTTAATCCAGTATCTCTTCCAGTATGTCTTCCAACAATTGATAATGCCTTAGTCAAGGGGTTGATAGTGGCTTGTTGAATAAGCTGGGAGCCAGATAATAAGAGTATTTTGAAGAGGATTTCCATTGGCAGTAATCTCTGTAACAGCAGCTTGATTATTATTATTATTCCATTTTTGAGAGCATTTTCCAGTCTAAGACTATGCATGCTCTACCCTGCCCCAATGAGGCAAGGATTTAGTTCTGATGCCTAAATACATGATTGGGTTGGCCATGGTACAGGTAAAATATAAAAACTCACAATGAGGGGAGAGATGTACAGAAATATTGCAAGTGGTTATAACTGACAGATGATTAACAAAGTATGATGCAGGAAACATGATAATATGATAGGATACATGACAAATATATAGCAAATATATGAAATTCAATAATTGGCAGTTAAACAGGAGACATATTTTTATTTTCTTTTCTTTTCTTTCTTTTTCTCTTTTCTCCCTTTTAGCTTCCAGCAAAGGTTAGTAGCCACCTTCTAGTGGCTATCTTTGTGGATTTTAAATATGCCAAAAGCTGTTTTAGCCCTGTGGAAGTGTTGAATAGGTAGGATAGAGTCTGGTTTCTCTGGGAAGGCTAAGTATAGTGTCTCTTCTCTCTCTAGCATATGCTGGGCATGCCATGAGCAGATGGTAAGGGGTCTATCTTTGCTGGTATTGGCAGTTAGGGCAGTCTTCTGTATTGTAGTCTGGTAGTCTGACTAAATAGGACCTAAATTAGGAAGTTGGAGCTGGCTTAGTTTCCATTTAGGCCTGCTGGCAAACTGAAGATAATGTTGGCTAGCTCTACTTTTAGCTAGCTGCCAGTCCTGCTCCCATTCTTTTAAAGACCTAGCTTTTAGATCTCTCTTCATATAGGTATATGAGAGAAGGGCCTGAGAGATAGGTTCCTGCCATTCTGCTCCATACTTAGCAGCTTCATCTGCCTTTTCATTCCCATAGACTCCTTGGTGGCCTGGGACCCAGTGAAGGTGGATCTCTAGGTGAGGATATGCCTGGAGTAGGTCTAGTATAGCCTGAGCTATTTTTCCTACTCTAGATTCCTGATCTAGTGGTTTCTGAAGCTTCTGTAGTGCAGCCTGACTATCAGAAAAGATCCACACCTCTTGAAGAGCTATTTGGTGCTGAGCCTGCTTCCTAGCTAGTAGGATGGCTTGATAAATAGCATATAGCTCTGCATCAAATACCTCACATTGGGTCCCTAAGTTCCACACCTGAGAGTTCTGAACTCTGAAAGAGGAGGTAGAACTAAAGATCCCAGCCCCATTAGATCCTTTCTGTGATTGAGAGCCATCTGAGTAGATAATGAGCTTATTATCTATCTCAGATATCACCTGTTTTTGGGTCCAAGCTTGGTGGTCTAGAGCCGCAGCCTCTTTGGATTTTAGGGAGATAGAGATATCTATCTTTTTCCCCAATATATCAGCCCATGGGGAAGGTCTTGAGTCTTTAGCTTCAGGGTTTCCCTGCCATTCCTGTTTTGGGTAGTAGGAGAGGAGTCTCACTATTTGGGTGGGATAAGCTCTTCTTAGATGCCTGCCAACAGCAGCTTGATAAGCAAAGAAATTATCTATCAAAAGAACAACATTTCTTTTAGCCATCTGCCTATCAAACCAGCAAAGAAATTCAATAAATATTTAAGAAGTCATCCAAGCTTTGCAGTTGCTTCGCCAAAATATATTGAGATTCTTAATATTGATATGGGCAGCTTAAAAAGCTTATGGATTCTTTGCTGTCCCAATAAATCAAGGAGCAAGTTTTTCAGAATCATCAGCATTACAACAAAAAAGAGCAGAAATGCAGGCTTTCTCTTTTTTGGCCTGGAAGTTGTCTTGTTGAAAGGCTTTATGCTGGAGTCTGCTTCCAAAGAAGTCCAGTTTCATCACAATTAAACTGATCTTTAAGGCTGTATGCATTTAAAGCTTATTTAATTTCAATTATTTGTTGATCTGCTTGAATTGGCGTCCCTCCATCTTCCCCACATTGCCTATACCATTTGACTGATCTTTGTGTTTGGAAATTATAAAGCCAGCCATTACTAAAAGTTGGCATTTCTTGTCCTGGGTATATATTCACCCAAAAAAACTGAGCCTTTTGCCGTATAATCTCTGCAGATATAGGTATTTATCCCTCCACCCTTAATATCCACTCAAATAAGGTGTTCTCTAGCTTGGGCCAGTTCTCACAGCATTGGCATTTGGTATCACAATGAGGTAAGGATCCTGTATCCAGATGGTTATATTTTGGAGAGAGGATATCTGAAATCAAGCCAGATGAAAGTGTATGATTATAGACTTCTTGAAACCATTCTTGGAGCTCTTTTTGAGTGGTGTTAGGATAGAGGCGTTTCCTAGCACGTAGAGCAATTTTTTGAGAGGTTGGAATGGAGGTTTGTAGAGGCATAATTTAGCTTTCTTGGACCTCAATATAATGAGATTTTGTATGGGGAGCAGAGGAGAAATAACGAGACTCGCTGAGCGAGGGATCTCGTTATTTATATGGGAAAATTTATTGTGGCGGGGCCGGCTGCTCATTATATCAAGGATCTCGCTATAGCGAGGCTCGTTATAACGAGGTTTTACTGTATCTACACAGTGCGCTGACTAATGTGGACTAAACCTAACTAGGAAGGAGCTGAGCCATGGGAACCACCGACAAATAACAAAATCAAATCAAATCAAATCATTTTGGAAAGGTAGGTCTATTCAATATCATTACGTACACGTACGTCTGTTGAATTCTCGACCGTAAGGCAGGAGTTGGAGCCGCCTTCCTCTTTTAAACAGAGGAAAACCAACAGACAAAAACTCCATTTGGTCGTGTTCCCATGTTCCCATTGGGTTGACATTGTTGAGGGTGAGAGTCACCGCTCGAACAGTTCCTAGGAATAGCGTCGCTCCCGGGAAGTCTTGGGTCTTCTTGAGCTTGTGGCGGCTGTCTCCGACCATCTTGATCGAAAGTTTCTGCTGCTCAGGTCAACCATCTGTGGGTAGAAGAAGTGACGAATTAAGTGTCCCTTGTGTGCCACATAAACCCTTTATTCGTCCAACATCGGGAAGCCGCAATCCCTCCCATGGAGATCCTCCTAGACCACCGACGACGACAGCAAGCTGTCCGCATCCACCGCCTAGACGCCCGCCACCCTCTGTACCAGCGGACCACACGCCCCCACACGCACCGTCCCAATACACGCCTACTCCGAGCATCCCTGGAGGTGGAACATGTGGACACCCTCCTGTTCCCACCCTGGGACCCCCCACGGCGCTCCCTGGAGTACACCCCCGGCTGCCAGCCTGGGGTCCCACACCCTGCCGCCAAAGAAGCTTTCCTCAGGTGGATTGCGACACAACATTCCGTGGACCTTTTCGTATACACCGATGGCTCTCGCACAGACCCAGACGCCAACAGTGCTGGGCTGGATGGGCGGTATACTGGCGCACGCGACACGACCTGCTCTGCCAGGGGCACCTACACCTACCACAAGCGGAGGTCTTCGATGCCGAAGCCGCGGCCGCGTTACAGGGCCTCCAGTCTGCCCTCCAACGACGACAAGCTGGCCTCGCAAGGAAGATCCACGTAATCTTAGACAACCTGGAGGTGGTAACGCAGCTCCAACAAGCCGCCCAGAGCCTAGGATCTAGCCAAAAAACTTTTCAAAGTTTCCACGACACCGCAAAGAAATGGCGGGACCGACCCGGGAACGATTTCCCTGACCGAGGCCAAATACAGATTCATTGGATCCCTGGTCACGCTGGAATCCCAGGCAACGAGTTAGCTGACCAGAACGCCAAGCACGGCTGTCAAGCTGTCTCACAGGCTGCCCCCAGACCCTGCACGCTGGCCACAGCACAGAGATCGTCTCGGGCAAGCTATCACGAATCCTTCGCGAATTACTGGAAATCACCCAACGCCCACCGGAACTTTCTCTACCTCGCGCAATCTTGGGCCACCTCCTAGCCGCAAGGTCTGAACACGGAGACTTTGCGGCATACCACCGACGCTTCGACCACCCGGACGCCGTGCTCTTCTGCCAATGCGGCCGGGAGAAGTCTCCAACACATTTCTACCATTGCCGACAAGGCCGAAAGGCCGCAAGACACCCGTGGGGAAACCGCACTGCTGCCGAGCTTCTAAGCTCCAAAGAGGGCGCCCGTCTGTTCGCAGAATGGCTCCAGCAGTCGGGCTTTTTCACACGTATCTGTACGCGCCGCTAGCGACACCCAGCAGAGACACAAACCCCCCTCTCCCTTTTATTTCGTCCCGATCCCGACTCCCTCTTACTTCCTACCCCATGAACAACATCATGTAAATTGTCAAACCACCCCACTGTATAGATATAGGAACTCGCCCGCGCGGGCAAGTCCCTTGTGTAAAGTAGCCTACCCACGCCAGCCGAGTCAGCTTCGGCCGTCTTATATTCCGTTCCGGAATCGGGCACGTGGAAAGCACGTGCCCACCTCAGACGTTAAATAATAAAATCTGATGTGGATCAGGGGTGCGGCGTCTGGATACCAGATACTAAAAGGATACCGTAGGATTCATAGGGATCGTGGTGAACGCTCTATATCGATATACTGCTGTCTCTAGTACATCTTGAAGCTCTAAAACGATGCGCTTCCTCTTGCTTGTCTATTACACCTTGTGTTGTCCCAACATCCGTATGTTGGTCCTTCCTCCGGAACATACATACTCCGTATCCGGGACCGGATTATCAGATAATCCACCTGTCCGAAATAGTATATCCTCATCAAAATCAAATCAAATCAAATCAGTCGTCGCTGAGGGGGGTATGTTGGAGAGTCTGGGTCAGCTCCTTCCTGTTTAGCCTTAGTGTCATTTAGTCAGTTAGCGAGCTAGGGTCATCCTCTCACAGTAGATAGTTCCTCTTCGTCAATCGTCTCCCAATTTTTGCCAATCACGTGGTGCATCTGCACATTACTAATATTACCCTTTTTTGTTTACCTGCCTGACGCGCTACGCGTTCTGTTCATACAATCGAGTTCTCCCTTTTCTCAAATACCGTTACGTCCCTCATTTACTAAGTACTATTACTTGTCAGAACTTAGCTACTGTCTGTCGTTAGAGGATTCCTAGGAGCGAGGAGGATTCCTGGGAGCAGACTATTCC
This sequence comes from Monascus ruber, assembly GCA_002976275.1. Classification (NCBI taxonomy): domain Eukaryota; kingdom Fungi; phylum Ascomycota; class Eurotiomycetes; order Eurotiales; family Aspergillaceae; genus Monascus; species Monascus ruber. Next base: position 2,026,709 of record PSNO01000006.1, on the reverse strand, counting down.
TGGGAGGAGAGGATTCCTAGGAGTGAGGATTCCTGGGAGCAGGCTCATTAATCTCTACTCAGGGCAGATAACACCAGTCCTAACTTTAGAAAATGCCTCAATTTAGTATCGGTACTACTTTTTTTCTTCAAGCTCAATCTCGGGAGCCTTTGCCTGTATTGTGAAGTGTCTGTTAAACGAATCATACTTAGCAATCAGAAGTTGCCGCACAGATTTTACGGATGCCACATCTTTGGGGAGTATCATGGTTTCAAGCTTACCTTACGGTCGCTTGATAAACCAATAGTTTTCAGGCAATCAGAAATTGCCGCGCGGACTTCGGCATGCATGCCTTGACCACCCCTCCCTGACGGACCTACAGCGAAGCGAAAGGAAGCAAAAATGAGAATATCTCAGATCCTCCGATATACGTATGGTTGGGGACACCTAAAGCGAACCAAAAACAACACGACTTAAAAGCTGATCTACGACCCCGCGTGCACAGAGATGCAGGCAATCTCGGCCACGATCACGATGGCGATCAGGTGCGGGGTCGCGATGGAGCAGCTGTGCTCGGCCTTCTCCTCGATGTCGGACAGGCTCGTGGGCAAGAAGAGAGGCGGGACGCCCTATATGGGGAACTTCAGGAACATCGAGCCGAAGCTCACCGCGCACGGCCACGATTACGTGCTCGCGAACAGGGGCAGGTCCACAAACTGCGGGTGGATGGCGGGCATCACTTTAGAAGGACCACAGATAACCCTAGAACTTCTCCAATCGTCAAGTGTTGTACGTACCTGAGACCAGCTCTGAGGTGATATCTTTGAATAAATTGTATCTATCAACAGACAAAAAATGTATGATAAATTGTGCAGTATCAAAGAGAGACCAAATGTCAACATCTGAAGGGATGCTATGCTGTAGCAAATACATGCCAATAGGAATCACGTCACCGTTGAATGGATGTCAAATGCGTGTCGTTGGAGATGCATTTTGGATGACAGCAGCTCATCGCAAATGGTACACCTTATATCTGATTGCCTTGAGATATACTGAAGGTGTTTTCGCTTGATATGTTTCGTAACATCCCCATGGCTCCAAAACTTTTGTGTGCGCTTATCAAGATCCAAGGTTGGTTGCCCCAAACAGATAAAGCAGAATAAAGGTCGCTTATCCATTGTCACAGATCGCATTGCCATCGCTAGTTTCTCTGCTGCATAGGATTGTGGTTGAGTCACATCAGCATCCTGCATGCTTCCGTCATCATGGACGGGCTCTACAACAACAGAGCTCTGGGGAGAACGCCGATCACGCAGGAGACGGCATGTATCACCTTCTTCAAAAAGACAGAAAGCGGCCACCGCGTCAATAGCTTCGGTTCGTCTGGCCATTTCCTCCTCGAGCGTTGGCCGCGGCAAGGTAAGAAGGCTCTCAATCAGATGTTTCTGTGGAGGAGGCAACTCCTCGGAACATTTCAAGGATTTACCAGTCTTCTCGACCAACCCTACGCCGGACAGCTGGCGTTGAATTTCAAGCATCGGCTGCTCTCGATCGTATCTTCTTTGAATCTCAGAAAGTAGCGCATCTCTTGCTCGCCGCTTGGCTCCTGCTAACTCCTGGCCAAGTTTTTTGTACATGCAATACTCCCTTGTTCCCTTATGGCGCAGCAGAGGACGCCCCAGCTGACGACTGAGTTCATCACGCCGGCAGGCTAAGTCAAGGACTTCAGGCTGTTCGTTGACTAACAGCGATTGCGCAGTGGTGAGTTCTTGTGGGCGACTTGGATCGATGGTGCGGCTCATCCGGCAAGCCGCACGCATGATATCATCCTCCGGGTTAAGACCACGGATGATGGCCGGCAGATTCTTATCGATTCTCCGGCTGAGGTATGTACTTCAAGAAGGTACGGGTGTCGGCATGATGCATAATTAGGTTGCGGAGCGGATCACTAACAGAACCTACAGGCTAGTGTCTCAGATATGTACCGGTGGACTCTCCGGGTGCGATAACTCACCACTCCTATCCAGTGCTGTTCCCGCCCCGTACCGCAAGCTGTATGGACGAGTGACTTGTCGAAATCCAGTGATCGTACCGATCTTCTTGACCCATGGCTCCAACGTTGAATAGGGAAGGGGTTTGTCAGGAGATATTCCGATTCCCTGCAGGGTCCGTTCCGACTGGCGGAATACCGGCACGTCACCCAGCGCCGGGTCGAGTCCCAGTGGTAACTCATTGCATTCATCACGGATCCGCAGGCCGATGAGTTGGCTTGCAGAGACCAATACCTCTTCTCCATTAACTCGGTCGAAGGCGCGGTCCGCGAAAAGAAGGCCCAGCAGGAACACATGCGGACTGAGGACCATTGAAGGATCAAATATGATTTCGGGAAGAATATAGGTGTTTCTGAGGGCCATGTTAGTCCCAGTGGGTTTGTGGTACAGCTAATATCAGACTTACGAGTCCTTAGCGCCTAGCCATTCCTTGGTGAACTCAAAAGTAAACTCGATCACAATACGATGCGGGCCCCCCTGAGGGTCTCGGAGCAAGCTGGCTTGGATATGACGATACCTCAGATTCAAGATGGCCTGAGGACGGTTTGTCGTGAGCCCAGCAAGCTGCAGAAAGAGCCCCAACTCAATGCGATGTCGACCGTGCCTGAATTTTTTCTTCGTGGTGCTGATCGCCGTCTCCACAACCTTGGCCAGGTCCTCAACATCCATGGGGGGCTTGTCGCGCCCCTTGATAGACAGCCTGTGCTTTTTCGCTAATTGTCGGATCACCTAGATAGTCAGTCAGTCAGAGGGGGATTAACATGGCTGCCAAGTTCACATATGGAAATTGCACAGCTGGGAAGGATCTTCATACTCGGCGCATTTGTCGGTTCATTGGTTTCCCGATCTTACTGGAAGTGGCCCTCTCGTAAACGAGACGGAATACCTTCCAGAAGGTGTCCAGTGAACTCCTGCACTTTACTCCTGGTAGTCGCCTTCCATTTTTGCCACGTCGCAGGTTCAAAACCCAGTCCAGGAAGGTATATAAAATTGGAATTGACAGGCGTCCATATTCCTCTTGAGCGTCTTTCTTGACAAAACGGCAGAAAGGAAAGGTTGCGCGAAAGGGGAGGTCATGAACATACTGGGACCACTTCTCCTCCACACGGTCAAGCAAGATGAGGGTGCCTTTGCCATAGTCTTCCCCAGTGCAGATGGTCTCATCAAAGTTTTGTAGTTGTCGCAGGTAATACTCTGATGAATGTTCATTATCTGCGAAGAGCAAAGCCGCGTCATCCGCTGGCTCGGTTAGATCCGTGGTGTATTGACGGTCTTTGAGGCTCTCCCCATCAGAGGAGTCACTGTCACTGGACAAAGAGCAGTCCATATTTTGAAAACAGTGAGGCATGGGACGGAGGTAACACAAAGCTCACGCTAAAGAGAGAACGAGGCTCAGATGGCGCGCCTGGAGAAATCGTTGTGTACAGGGCGGGAAGAGGGTTTGCCGTAATGGAAGGAAGAGAGGCTCCTGGGGGCCGCCCGAGCGCGACGGCCACTATTTACGTTGAAAGTCTTGGGAAGGAGCCATTTTTGGATGCCTCCATGAAACTGCGGGCTGAGGGGCGGGTCGGTAGACAAAATGTGAAAATCGTGGCCAGGCTCGCTGAGGGAAAATGTGATTACGGAAACTGGTGCGTACACTTCCACTTCATCCACTAGCTTGTAACCATGCACTTTGGCAAATGGACGGCCGAAAACAGCATCAAGGGCGGCCGTTTTAGGCAGTCACCTTGCCGTCTTCTTTTTTAAGATAGTTTTTATATAGAAATGCAATTGTTTTGTTGATAAAGGTTCTAAAATCTCACCTAGGGGTGGAAATCGGAGCAGAGGTGGCCGCTCGCTTGTGGAATACGTTAAGACAACTTATATAAGGCATCAGTGATCCAGACAGCGGTACGACCCACAGGCTACCCGAAACCCTGTTCTTGGCTGGCTTTGGTTCTCCTTCCAAAGTTCCCAAATGATGTCTAGATAGCCATCTAGACGACAGGTGAGAAATGAGCTAAGTGGAAGTAAGAGTCTATTACTATGGATCCCTCATTTGAGCCCGGCTACTTGCATGAAATAAAGGAGGCAAAAGTAGAGAGTGTGTACTTCAGACTGGCACATGCTTATATAATCACTGAGCAGGCCTTTAGCGTGCCCACGGAGTTGCTGACTGGTGACAACACTCACTAAGCAAGTCCCTTGAGTGCCCTCATTAAAACTATACTCCATGAGCGCCTGGGGATCATACTGATAGTGTATGGAGTACAAGAACGCTGTATTTAGGAGCAGGAGCATCAAACGAAAGCTAGCAAGGGATATCATCCATAAAACCATCCCCGTCTCCACACAGGCCCAGCCTATTTCTTTCCATTCCCATCTGCATCCTTATTCGGCTCAGCTGGGATAGTTTGAGTCTGAACTGGATCGCCGTAACTTTCCACCTGGACTCTGGGTCCGGTGAAGTTCTTGTGGCCGTCAAAGATCCATTGGGCTGTGGAAATAAGTACAACGATTGCTAAGACGACGACAGAGTAGTCTAGAGGACAATTAGCTATATCCGAACTCCTGGCTTGGATTTTGATGGAATCAATTAAACTATAGAGAAGATGAACTTACTCATATTGCTACCCGTCACTGGCCTATCAGGAGGGAAAAGGAAGAGAACCGTAGTTAGAGAGATATAGCATAGGGAAACCTGAAGATTGAGTAAAACAAAGTTAGCTCGTTATAGTAGTGATGTATTTTGATCCTGACACGTACGATATTGGCAATCCAGCCAACCAAATTCGGCAAAACGAACGGTCGTGGAGGGAGCATTTTTCGACCTCGAAGACAGTTCACCGCAATTGGAATGGCATATGCAAGATCAAGAAACACCACGGAACAGGAAATAATGGCATTAAAAGCACTGGATGCGGTTAACTGTCTACACCATATACACGGGAAATAATAACGATTAGTACCTGGATGAGCCAAGGAAGATGAGGCCAAAAATGATAACCAGCACGACCGTCAGATACAACGCATTCAGTGGAACTTGGAGTTTGGAATGAACCCTTGAGAAGAAGGGTGATGCTGGTAGACCGCCGTCTCTGTAGCCTGATGAGTGTGTGACTTTGTGTATTATTCAGGAGAAAAAGAAAATGTACCGGGCAAAGGCATAGAGCATGCGGCTGCTTGTTGTCATAATAGTGATCGTTGCAAAGAGCATACAGACCAGCGGAAACCTATTCCCCCTTACGTTAACCCCAGAACACTTTTATCCTGGAGACTAAGCTAAGCTTACATGAGAAGGCAGATGGCCCCAGCATTGCTTGCGGTAGCATTCCTGAGGATCTGTAGGAGTGGCCCAGCAGCCGATTTGATAACCCCGTCGACATCACCACAGACGAAAAGCAGAACGATCAGGAAGATGGTGCCCGTGACGGTGCCGATGGCAACGCAGCCAACCATAATTTTGGGCCCCTCTATGGAAGGTTTTGGGATTTCTGTGCCTGTTAGGATACTGTCTATGTTAGGACTCGGTTGGAATTGGACTCGGGATACCTTCGATCATGTGGGCAACGCCATCCTAGAATACAGTCAGCATCACGGCAAGTATATCAAAAGTCAGGAAAACATACAAATCCAGTGACTCCGAGACCACCTTGGAGAAGCTATGCATCAGTGAGTAAGAGAGTTTGCTGTTAATTGGCGATCCAACATACGCCCAACAACCAAGCAACGCCATCCGGCCCTGGAGACATCAGCTTAGACCCAAAACAGTGTACACGGTTGACTTACAGCCTGTCTGATTGATGAAATCCCCAAATACAAATCTGCGTATTATTAGCGCAAACCATGCACATCACGACGTGCACTCCAAGGAAGCTTACTTTCCAGTGCTGTAGTGTGGCGACGCACACGCAAGTACTGTGATGCAAATAACAGTGAAACCAGTAAGTGACCAGATAACTAGCCTAGTGTCAGTAATCCACCCAAGGCTACAGATCTCGACGGGGATGCAAGATCCAGCTAGGACTTACATGCGCTCTTGGTTACTAATGGGAGAGCGGAATTCATGAGAGAGTTGATCACAAAGCCAGCAATGTTGTAGGCAATATAGATCAAGAACTGATGCCACCTCTCTGGATTATACGACTAGAAGGCACATCAGCGTCAGAAGAAGCCACCTCGACATCAGATAGATCCATAGCAAGGAATCGCACCGGATGCATCAGCGATATCACGCCCACGATGAGTTCGCTGCCCAGCAGACCTCCAGTTGCAACCAGCGCGACCTACTTAACCATATCAGCCATAATACGGTGGATTACAGCATGTAGATGGACTTTTTCTTCTTACCCAGCCGGCACAATTGATCCACCCGGTAACCCATGACAGGATAGGAATCCATTTCTCCCAGGAAACTGGCGAAAAGAAAACGCTCAGGATATGTGACCTAATAACCGAACAGTCGCATTGTAATACTTACTGACTGTGACATTCTAGTATTAGCAGGGATCCGTTAGCCGTCAGCAGCAGGGAAACTTACCAGCGACCCAGTGATATTGGCCACCAGCCCTATTTCGGGTCGTCAGCATGCATCCCAACTATGGCCAGGGACGAGGTTAAGACCAACGTGGGATAAGCGGAGAGGAACTCGGCCATTGAGGTAGCAATGCATAGGTTGCAGAAGCCAGCAGTGATCAACCCTGAAGGGAGTCGTAAGCGACGTGAAATATTAAAAAAACAAAAGGAAGCTGCTTACCCCAGATGACACTGACACTGCCTCCTGATGGAAGACTGAGAGATAAACTGGCAGAGAGGGCAGTCCATGACTGCCGGAGTCAGTATAATACTATAATACAAACATAGAGGCACGGTCGTAGTATACATTCAAAATAGCAAACGCTAGACCCAGCATCGATCTAAATCGCAGCAGACCGTCAGAAAATTACCCAGGCACCTCTCCAGCTGTCTGCCAATGCTTACAATGTCGAGAAGTTGCGCTTCAATTCTGCCTTGTGGCCTAAGGCAGCCAACTGGGCTTCGTCGCCATCATGATGGGCATTCGGACTCTTTTCCGCCGTGGGATCCATTTCCATCCTCCCAGAATCGGATCAACTAATATGCAGGAATAATAATAAGATAAGTTTAACATAGCAAAGAAGACACAGGATGGATTGCGCAGGTAAATAAGGGGTATCGAACCGCCCCTGAGCACTACAGTAAGCAGCAGGTCATGACGATCAACGCAGCTGCCATTATCACCAAACCCTCCAGCGTGGGCATCAATTATCATTATTCCTGTTAGCATTTTCCGACAGTCATCAATAATCAGCAAAGGTACATAGCTATTAGCTGCAGTCCTGATAACGGTGGCATGGGCCATCCTTAACAAACGCCGTTACATAAACAAGATATCGGAGAATGCGGGTGCGGATCGCTGGGAGATGCATTGGCCATGCTAGGGTTGCATTCGGCGCGTTCGCAACTTAATCCTTCTGGGGTGATCGTGCTGCGTATGGCTGATATACCCGTGGACGTGTCTAACTCGTAACATGTTAAGTGCTGGAGCATGAGCACAAGCAACAACTGGAATAGGAACAGGAATGGCCCACGTCTGTCGCGAGGACTTTCCTGCCCCGGAAAATGGTGGGTCGACATCGACTGTAGTTGTCTTGGAGACCGTCGAGATCTTTCCATGATGGTAATGGTCTAACATGGGCATTAAAGAGGAGAAGCTCTCCAGAAATGGCGACTCTTTTAAGTCTCCAAGAGACATCTGCTTCCAATGCATGGCATCATCGATGTAAACACCAATCTATACTGCCATGTGATTAATGGTTGAGTGCTCCATATCGACAATTTCCGCCATTGAAGATGCAGAGACATATACATAATGCCGCAAGATACTCCATTTAACGATGAAACAGCTAGCCAGCGGCCAAAGACGACTTGACTTCACTTGACGCCGTTTTGCGAGTCCTGCTAACCGTCGGCGGCCGTGGTGTCACGTGCAAGCAATCGCACGGCCAACATGCTTTACCACCACAGCCTGCGCCGCTGTTGTCTGCCTGGTTGCGTAAAATAAGTAAAGCAGAGTAATGACATAAAAGGTGCAGGAGTGCCTTATCCCCTTTTCGCGGCGTGCCAAGCTATTTTGGATATCACGTGCCGGAAAAAAGGCGGGGTCGGGCATTATTGTAGGCATCCAATTGTTTACGACGTATCCGTACTATCAGATCATCTTGACCTGCATCTTGCTCTCCTGTACAGTAACAAGTCCTGAAGCTCTATATGGCCCAGTCTTCGGCCGTGACATTGTTTGATTTACCTCTCGAGCTACATTTGAAGATTTTGAGCTGTCTTGACTACCCAACATGTCTGGCTCTGTCGCAAGCCAATGTCTTCTTCAGGTCCATCATCACGGTTGAAAAGCCTTCAACATCAGCGCAAAAGGTATCGTTTTTATGTACTGCAGAGAACTGGCCTAGGCAAGTACTTCTTTCGACAGGGTCCCACCATTGTCATGATATGTTATCCATATCCACCAACTAACCCCTCTAGATACAAGGACAAGTTCTCTTGCAGCCGTTGCCTGAAACTCTGTCCCTCAGGTGCCTTTTCTGATAAACAAATCAAGGCGAAGCGTGGAAAAGGCCACGCTGAGAGTGACCGCCGATTCTGTCTCAAATGTGGAGTCAAAAAAAGGATCTATCAGCCGGGGGAGCCAGTTATTGTTAATCGGCACACTCACTATATTTGCGCCCTGTGTTGGAAACTGTGCGGATCAGGCCTCTTTTGTCTAGGCTGCCGCGCCTGCCGGCGCTGCATTGAAAGGAAAACAATTATATGGGCTTCCCTCGGAGTTGTCATAAGACCAGACAAGATAGAAAACACGTGTGCCCTGTGTTCGTGGCATTATAATAATCTGGGGGTATCAGGACCAGAACGTGATGCTACAAACTAATGACCGCGCTAGAGAACATCGATTTTCTTGCCACCAAGAGCGCCATTGTCGGATGTAACTACAGCGGTATTGTCGAGGAGGTCGGCCCCGCAGTCACCAACGATCTCAAGATTGGGGACAGAGTTGCTGGATTTGTTCATGAAAGAGGCCGTCACCCTGGGCGTTGGCATCACCACAGTCGGCCAGGGACTCTACCAATTCCTCGGCCCTCCCTGGCCCACCACCCTCACAATCGAACCCTCTTCCTCAATCCTCATCTACGGTGGCAGCACCGCAACCGGCACCGTCGCCATCCAGTTCGCTAAGATCTCTGGCCTTCGACCTCGTCGGTCGTGTGGCAAGCAGATCATGTCTTTGACTACCGCTCGTTCAATGTCGGCGCAGAGATCGGTGAGGCCTTCCACAAGGGACAGAAGGAGTTCCCAGCCAATCCGGAACATTTAGAGTTCCAGGTTAAGTTTTGGAAGTTGGCGAGGGAGTTTGTTGGCGCAGGGTACGATTAAGGTGCATCCTCCTGCTGTGAAAGAGGGAGGGTTGGAGAAGGTACTGGAGGGAGTGGATGATCTGCGCCAGGGTAAAGTAAGTTAACAGAAGTTAGTATGCAAAGTTTAGTATCCGATTTCTAGTACTTTAGTACGTTGCAAGTAATGTACCTCGCACTGGGCCAGATCCAAATAATTATTTCATTGAATGATTCAACGTTAGTGTGCGAGGCAAAGGGGATGAGAGCTCTAATTAGAGAGTTGTTGAGTGTGTGAACTGGGGGCCCGGTTAGAGATTGGGGTTTATGACAAGACTTCAAAATACCATTTCCATATTTAGTATAATTGATAAATTTCATTCTGCTCACGTCTTTCTATCGTAGAGATCAATAGCTATACGGGGTAGTATGAGTTATAGGATGTTTCGAGTACTCTGCAAGTGGAAGTAGAAAATTAGGGCTTCCCAAGCTGTGAACCCTAATTTCCTATACCGGAGCTAGTACAAAACTGCCATACTTTTCGTTTTCGGGTTTGCTTCACTAATGTCGTTATCGCCGTCGTCGTATAGTACGGAGCTGCGCTCCATCATCGTTGCGTCTTTCCTTTTGTTATATCACGGCTTCGTTTCAGTGCATCCATCCCCAAGATCCCTCGACCACAACTCGGTTCCTTTCGAAGGGAACAACGCACGTACGCCTCCCATTACAATGCTAGTATGGGGTATAGGACCGACGGTATGTGGCAAAGGAAATTGTTGGCTTACAAATACAAATACACCAGTTAGTTAACTAGAACATCGACTCGCGATAAGTGATCGACCCATTTAATAATTCTAGCCAAGGGATTCTGTAATATTGTAAACCCAATGGAAATCGAGTCAAATTTAATAGCATAGGTAAGCGCTATAAGGCGAAGCCCACAATTGTAAGGGCAAGTCATGTCGGCAATTGTTTCCATTGAATTACAAATCAACTTTTTAGTCGGTTGTATTCCAAGCATTAGCATGAGCACCCTCCTAGCTCAGCTAGCTAGAATTATTGTTGTTTGATTTCAAAGCAAATGAGGATGAAAGAAAGCATGTAACACTCTTTCTTGAGGACGTATAACCCGCCATCGCTCTTCTCCAAGTGCCCTCCCTGAACAAACCAACCTTGAAACAACAACCTACTACCATCTTGTTCACAATGGCTTCTTACCTTATTACTGGTACCTCACGAGGCATTGGTCTGGCTCTCACTGGGATTCTTGCTTCCAAGCCTGTCTCAGAGGTGTCTGTTGTCTTTGCTGCAACCCGAACAGAGACCAATGCCCTTCAGCAGCTAGTCTCTCAGTCTGCTGGTCGTGTTCACCTTGTCAAGATTGATGTGACAGATGAAGAGAGTATTAAAAACGCTGCAGCTGATGTTCAGAAGTTGCTCAATGGCAAGGGGCTGGATATTCTCATTAATGGTGTTGGCATCATGAACTACACTCCTAATGGAATTGAGACTATGTAATGTTCCAACCAGCTCCCTCTTTCTCTCCCTCCCTCTCTCCCTCTCTGTAAATCAACTAACGCATGATAACAGGACGGATCTCGACTCGACATTTAGAACTAATGTCACCAGTGCCCACCTGGTGACTAGTGCCTTCCTGCCACTGCTGAAGAAGGGTAACGTCAAGGAAGTTGCCAACATGTAAGCTCAACCATCCTCTATCATTACTATTCGTCATTTATACACAGGCCTAATGATAAGTATCAGCTCCACAACCCTTGGCTCTATTGGCATAGCTTCCAGATATGCAATTTTCCCTGCCCCGGCATACAAGGTCTCCAAGGCTGCCCTAAACATGTTGACTGTGCAATATGCCCAGTCCTTTGCAGACCAGGGCTTCACATTCCTCACCATCTCCCCTGGAGTAAGTATTCTCTTCTCCATTGCCTTCTCCATTAGAGCTCGCACTTGCTAAAGCTCTTCTAATAGTGGGTCAAAACCAATCTTGGCGGTGATGCTGCTGATTTGACAGTTGACCAGAGCTCTAAAGCTGTCCTGGATATTATTTCTCATGCAACCACTGCAGAGAATGGAAAATTCTTTAACATTCTGGTGCCTGGGTGGGAGAAGGCAGAGGGTCTCAACCAGTATGATGGTCAACAGCCCTCATGGTAATCAAATGCTTGATCCAGTTTTCTTACATGTCATCATGGCAAATTATTTTGTGGTTTAGTGTAAGGGCTGGATGGTGATGGCGTAGACTACAGCCTATGAGATGCTGGTTCCGTATGAGTCAATTGACATGGGTGTATTGCATTATGGCCAGGCAGCCAAAGCAGCCTAAGCCACTGGTTATAGTACAGGCAGAAATCAAGCATCCTGCCAATGTCGGATTGCAGCTCGGCGAAGCAAGAAAATAACAACTCAGTGGAACTAGAAATCTTACCACCAAATTCTGCACTTTCACTGGGCTCTTAGTGCAATTAATTAGACCTTTATTTTTCATCCACTTTGTATAGTTAGGGTGCTTTGCGGTGGTTTTTTCAGGGGGTTTGAGCGAAATGATGTTCTTATCTGATCTTGGGGAAGTTAGGGTTTAACCGACGGTAAGATTCCGGGGTTGCGCCTCGTTCCGAAATCCTAGTTATAAGCTCTGGTTATGTAACACTATCATTAAGACCTCACTGAGATTCTACTAACGGGAAAAGCTGATGATAACTAGATAGTCCTACCGCCAATTTAAGACTTAGCATGACTTAGCTTTATCACATATAAAAGTGGCACTGGTTGAGGTGTATCTGAAGAGAAGTAACCCCTGGAATTGTATATGCACAATCACCTTTCTCATCAGAAAAAGCGACAAGGCGAATTCCTCTCCAATCGTAAACCTTGCTGGAGGCCGCTGACGTGCCCATCTTCATCAAAAAGTGTCGCCTGTAGACTGAAATCCGGTGCCCTGCGCCAATCACGTCTGATTATTGTGGCACCAAGCCTCACATGTCAAATATACAATTGACCTAATGCGGCTGCTTGGCCCAATCTACAGGCATACACCAAATGAAGGAAGTGCGGCAATTTTGCTTTTGGCCACTAAACAAGGTGAGAACACAGGACGAATTGAGCCCAGTGGGTCAAGAGATGGCCCTGGAGGAGAGGAGACGCAAACCAGGTCACCCAAGCCTTGCAGACACTCTGCCTTGAGGATCGAAGCCATCCCCAGGTAGCTGGATCATCAGGATGTTGTATTTTCCATACAGAATCTCAGAACTCTGTGGACAAAGTGATCACGAAAGTAGATGCAAGAGATCAGAGTTAAGGGAACCCAGGAACCAAGCCAAACTGGCCAGAGATAGGGTAGAAAAGCCGGAAATTCAATCGGGAATTCAAAATTACTGATAAACTCGTGCAAGGTGAATCCTACCATAAGCAAGAGAATAGCGTCAGGGGCAAAGTGAACAGCTCAAAAACCAATTAAGCGACAATAACAATGTCTCAATCGATCATATGACCCATCGGCGACTCTGCAGCTGAGGCAGGAGTGGACAGCTGGAAAAGGGCAATGGTCGGATAACGCGGCATTCTTTGAAAGGGGGGGGGAGTGCATCGGACAAGGCAGACGGCAGGGGGAAAAGGGAAAGAGAAAGTGCGTCGTCGTTTGAGGGAGAGATGCCAGGCTTATATAGATGAAGTGGATGCGTCAAGGCGGCAGGAGAAACAGGCAAAAGCAGTATGGGATACAATACTTAAAAGTACATAGTATATACATCACACAGCTCACTGCCCATTCACCAGATGATCTGTCCGGACAATGTAATCATCCTCTCCCTGCACATCTGCATGGGCAACTCCATCATTGTCAGCGCCCACTCTTCCTTTCCCCTTGCCACTATGACTACCACCGCTGAAGTTCCGAATATCTGAATGTGCACTCTTCCCTTTACCCCTGATGGTACCAGTACCATTCGCGATCGAGAAGTTGAGATGGTCCCCATTCTCCAGCGGCCCGTTATCGTTCGTAGTAAGGGCTGCAAGGGCGTCCTCGATTGTCTGTGGCTCTTGGCTTTGCTTTTGTTTTTCTTTATCAGATGATTCAAAGGTCTGGCGGATTCTTTCAAAGTGTTCGAGTTCCTTGGCGCTGTTTGATTGTCAGAAAAAGTGTATAAGGGTGGTGGAAAGCAACCTACCTGACACTAGGAACCAGCTCATTCTGTGCCTGTATAAAGTCCTCTTCGGTGACCACCACCGATACATCTTCAGGAGTAGCAAGATGGTCGAAGAAATATGCCGTGCTAACAGGTCCATTGGGCAGATTCTTGATCTTCTCATCCACCGCAGTCGATTTACGGGTGATAGCTTTCAGCATCGCATCTGAGCAGAGCGCATACAAGTCTGCACCCGTGTACGTAAGAGGCAGTTGATCGGCCACTCGACGGAGCGACAATTCCGGGTGAAGTGTGAACTTTCTCGTGAGTGCCTCCAGGATAGTTGCCTGTTTCTCGTGCGTATCAGACACACCGAGGTAGAGCATCTTATCGAAGCGACCCGGTCGGAGAAGAGCAGTGTCCAGCAGGTCTGGACGGTTAGTCGCTCCGATGACGAACACACCACCGCTGTTCTCTTCGCCACCATTCATTCCATCCAGCTCTGCTAGCAACTGACTGACAATGCGGTCCATTACACCACCACTGTCACCCTGGTTTCCGCGCTTGGGGGCCACCGAGTCCAACTCATCGAAAAATACGACACATGGCCGTGCATCGCGAGCACGCTGGAACACCCGTCGCACATTGGCTTCCGACTCACCGATGTACATGTTGAGAAGTTCAGGACCCTTTACAGAGAAGAAGTTCAAAGAGAACTCGGTCGCGATCGCCTTGGCAAGGAGGGTTTTGCCCGTCCCCGGAGGACCGTAGAACAGGATACCACTGCGTTTCTTCATGCCCTTGGCAAATAGCTCGGGTCTCTCAAGCGGCAGCTGGATAGTCTCAACGAGAGCATCCTTGACATTTGCCAAACCGCCAACGTCCTCCCAGCTGACACTGGGGATCTTCGGTGCGCCAATCGCATCTGCAAAGTTCTTCCTGGCAGCTTCCACGGCGGTATCGAAGTCAAATTTGGTCACACTAAGAGCCGCATCACCTCCGGAAATGAGGATATCACGTATAGTGACTTTTGCATTTGTATCTCGTTTATTGCTTGTTTGCGCTAGTTTTTCTAGACGTGCGTCCCTGGCGGCGGAAGCTCGTTCAACGACATCTACCAGATCCCCAGCAACCAGAGCGGCCGTCTTCAGAGCAATAGAGCCTAAATCAACGTCTGAGGATACCTTGATGCCTCGATCCACAACGACATTTCGGAGAATGCCTTCCCGCTCCTTCTCCTCCGGTGCAGTCATCTCAAATTCATGTGTAAATAGGCTGCGGATGCCCTCTGGAATTTGTTCAACGTCCGTCGTGGTCGCAACGACAACTCGAGAATCAGCGACAATCTCATTCATCGCTGTGACCATGCGGTCAGCTGTCAGTACCTCGATATGTTTGATGAGCAACGTCGTGCAATTGGATCCGCAGTGGAAAGCACGCTCCGCTCTTGCTTTCAGATATGCTTCTGTTTTGACGTCGCCTCCATTCGCACCGCCCTCAGTAAGGATATCATACGCATCAATGGAAAATGTGTGGAGGCCGATGTCTGCGCTCGCGCGAGACGCTATCGTCGCCTTACCAATGTGCCTCTGCTGTGATGTCAGGAGAATAATAACCGGTTTCATGCCGAGTTGAATAGCTCGGGGACTCGTTGCAGCAGACATCAATTCACGAATTCGCTCCTGAAGAGGTGGCGTATAAATAGGAAGTGACTCGGCGACCAGTCCGAGAGGAGCAGGGCCATCGCCCACAGCTTTTGGTAGCTTCTTCACCCCCAGCCAATACTCCCAGCCATTATCCAAAGTGCCAGGAATTCTGCTAATTTCGCTCCCGGCTTGGACCATCCGCGTAGTCGCAGAGTCGATGACGGCCACTCCTCCCCAATGATCGTCCCCCGTCTCATCCTGCTCGTCTAGCACACTGGGAACAACGTTACCCACACGGAACCAAGCAACGCCAACTTTTTTGGGTCTGGAATCATTGGACTCCATCACACGACCCAATTTAGCTGCCAGGTCTTCCTCTTGGTTTGCACCATCAGAGCCTACTGTACCAGAAAAAACCGCCCTGCCAAGCGCTTCATCGACACCAATGCCAACGAGATCGCCACTTTTCAAGAGTCTTCGCTTGGATTCAAAATATTGTTTCAAACCAGAAAACAAGGCCTGTTGGAGGGCACGATCCATAGACAATGGAGTAGAAATTTTCAGCAGTGTCACCTCCTTTGCTAGAGGGGGGCTCCTGGCAGAGCTTGTTCTTAATTGATGTAGAAGACCTGGCCTCGTTGCGACCCCATTCGGTGCGCTGAATTTGATGGGAGACATTCGCAGGTACTTCGGGTTTCCGAGGTTGCTGAGAAGAAGGGGGGGAACAAACACGAAGGGAGTCAGACGCTGGGGTGGACGTTGCGAAATACTGGAATGCCTTCCTGTAGCGGGTTGATTGATAGAGTAGCGTGGTTTTGGAGATGGGAGACCGGGTAAACCGTAGATTTTGACGGGGCGCCAATTCGTTTCTTCCTCTGCTTCGTTTAAGTTACCAAATTTCAGCAATTCCAACGCATTGAGCCGGGGTTCCTCCGTTTCTTCAATGCGTACCCAATCTCCAGAGAAACAGCCAATCCTAGCAAGTGTAGTAACGTCAACAAAGACGAAAGAATCAATATCATCATCTTCCCGAGGCCGGGGGTGTAGGAGCTCGATCGGAATAGAACGAAGAAGACCTTCCGTCCTGAAAACTTTCCCCACATTCCGACCAGGACGCATGGTAGTAGCTGTGAAGTTTGAAGCTGTGGACCCCGGTGTGCGAATGCCATCTGATCGCCTGGCGGCCAAACGTGGTGTACCAATAATTGTGCCAGACATAATCCCCGACGGGGTCTGTGGAAGCTGGGGTGCAGCAAGAGATATCATGTCTTCCAAAGAGTCATCCGACGCATCGCTTACAGTGGATACGGACCCTTCTGTTTCTGATTCATCAGCCGAAGTCGTACTGTCCACTTCTGTGCTGCTCTCAAAAGGTTTATCTTCGGCGGCGGAGTAGAACTGCTCGTTTGAAGTGTCATCCGATGGGTCCTCCGCCACCTGCTTTAAGGCCACCCCAGATGATAGACTCTTCAGCCTCCTGTGGCCCTGTTGACGTGCTTGGATGATGACAATTTTAGTTGTCGGTATCAGCAGGCCTTGTGACACAGGTTCACAAAAGGAAATGCGCGCCGGAGGCGCGGGAGCGTAAGTAATCGGGTGCGGTGGGAGTGGCATCGGTAGCACATCTCCAGCATGCAAAACCTTTGAGGCACCCAATGCCGCACGTACTGCGGCAGTAAGTCGCCCCTCTGCGTCAGCCGCATCCTTTCTTGTGTGTCTTTTCGGTCCAGGTTTCCCCCCCTTCGTCCAGTACCCATTTGTTCCATCAGGGGTAGTAGTAAAGCCGCCACCAAATCTATCCTGCACATCGTCATTGTCGCGGAGTAGATGTCGCTCCACGGTCACGTAGACTGTATCAAGGTGCAGGGGCACCACGTCCAGAATACGAATCTCGATGGGGCGCTGCGCGGTAAGCATTGTTCGTGCAGGGTCTATTTTGCTGATTGCCTGAATGAAGGGCTGTATGGAATTGGTTGAGTCAGGGAGAAGGACCGTTGAGTGCGAGATGGGTGCCGAGCGGGAGCGTTCTCTGCCCTGCACGCTGACCGGGACTATAGTCCACGGCAGATCCTCGACGGAAGAGAATATTGGAGTGCGCGGCGATATCGCGACGTAAAGAACTCTATCTCTATTTCCATCTAATATGTAATGATTGGAATAAGCAATAGACACACACGGGATGAGACGGGAAATGGCTCTGGCATTACTCACCTGTCATGGCCTGCTCTGGGAAGAGGTCAGCAACCAGATCGTCCGACAATACACCAACATTGCCACGCAGATGGTGATCAATCACCAGACGGGCAGAGATGGGAGCCCTGTTGCGCTGACGCCGTCCGCCAGCCCTACGTCTTCTCCCCCTTTGCTTGGGTTGGTTAGAAGACTGGGCGTATTGCTCGAGATCCATGATCGCGCTGTGGCGGATTGCAGATGGAAATTCTCCTGCGTTGACAACTTGGAATGTCCAGCAAGATTCAGCGGTTCATGATCCTCCGAGCTGAAATAGAGAGCATAAGACGGGAGACCAGAGGATAGACCGAGCACTGAGAATCTGGGGACTGGGAACCTGGGGGGGAACAGACACCGAACCGACAGTTGTTCCGAAGCCGAGGTTCCGCAAGATAGCATTCAGATCTTCACAAGGTTAGTTGAAACACTGCAGTTGCGGCTTGACAGGAATAGAAAATAATAATACAGCCCTGAGATTCAACGGCAGTATACATAAAGTATTTCAAATGGATGCACGCTGAACACGGTGATAGCGAGTCGACAGTTCTTTTCGTGTGAAGGTGAAGCTCTATGATCACGTGAAACCAATACCATCACGTGGTGATGTGGATCAGGGGTGCGGCGTCTGGATGCCAGATACTAAAAGGATACCGTAGGATTCATAGGGATCGTGGTGAACGCTCTATATCGATATACTGCTGTCTCTAGTACATCTTGAAGCTCTAAAACGATGCGCTTCCTCTTGCTTGTCTATTACACCTTGTGTTGTCCCAACATCCGTATGTTGGTCCTTCCTCTGGAACATATATACTCCTTATCCGGGACCGGATTATCAGATAATCCACCTGTCCGAAATAGTATATCCTCATCACGTGGGTATATTGTAAGTCATGTGATACATGTTTAGTAATACAATGCCTCATGCCTGAGGCTGTACACTATATAGCGTAGTATGTACAGTTGTGTTGTAGGCTGTGCTCTGCATACTCCTGGCTCCACCAGTATATATTATCCGCAATTATTGGAGCAACTACGCTCCGTATAGCAAATAAACTTCTGCGGAGAAAGCCACTTTGAGTCAAGACTCAACGGAATGAGTCACTCCGGGTCCGCAAACAACACTATTTGCGCGTGAAATGAGGCTCAAAGCATAATGTGAGTCACGGCCCCCGACTTGTCCTCAGGATGAGCTTCAAGTGACGCTTTTCTTGAGTTGCAAGTCCCATGGCCAACTGTTCTGAATAGTATATAAGTATTACCTGCTGGACCATGGACGCCATCCAGCTGCTACTGATTCTCCCACGCCCTCCGGCCTGACTGCGGCTGACCTGTTCTTTCCGCGGAACAGGCAGCCACTCCCCTATCTCTCCACCACGGACGGCCCGTACTTCCAACGCCCGGTTTCCATGGTCGTTGGGAAAAGCCTCTTTCTCCTGGCCATCAAGTCGCGCTCGTCCTCATTAAAATCATCTAATCTAACTACTCAGTAAGACCGTTGATTACATATCATGCAACACTACAAGTGCCTCTATGAGCTCACACCTGTGAGGCTCTCTCACTTTGCATCCTCTCATATCGAGTTTGACCAGTGATCTCTATACTCGTTACTCCTACTGCCATCCATCATGTTTGAACTGTGGAAGACCACTCAGGGTACTACCCACCACCAACCAGAGGAGGCGATGCACCTCGAGGTTTTCAATCATCCACTCCACGACGGGGTCGAACAGTCCATCGCCTGCCGACGGAAAGACGCATCCCCAATGAACATAAATGCAAAGTGCAAGAGCTGTGACAGGGTCTTCCGACGGCCTTGCGATCTAACGTGAGTACCCGTCCACCCTCTTTCCATTCCTCGATTTCAGTCTTGCTAATAAATCCCTCAACAGGAAGCATGAGAAGACACACAGCCGCCCCTGGAAATGCACAGAACCATCGTGCAAATACTTTGAGATTGGGTGGCCTACTGAGAAAGAGAGAGACCGCCATATCAACGACAAACACTCGCGGTCTCCCATCATGTACAAGTGCCGCTTTCCTCCATGCAACTACCAGTCCAAGCGTGAGAGCAACTGCAAGCAACACATGGAGAAGGCTCATGGCTGGGCCTACATACGATCCAAAAACAACGGCAAGGGAAGCAGCACTCGGGGCTCTCCCGCTCAAACCACCCCGATGTCTACCCAGACGACTCCGGCAACCCCCAGCCTCCCAACACCATTCTTTGAGAATACCGACTACTACAATACTCCCCTTATCACGACCAACCCCTTCTCAGACCCTCTCATGCCCATAGGACATGAGGACTTTCAGCTCTTCTCAGATTCCAACCTGCTTGGGAATCTGACCGACTTTCCTGAATTCAGCCCTCTTCCGCCGGAAATTCCAGAATTCGAGCAGTTATGCCAGCCTCCGGCCACCAATGACGGCATACCTGACGCTTTTAGCCTGGGCCTCCACGGCGGACAAGGAGACCTTATGCTCTACACGCCAGCATCAACATGGATGGATGATGACCTATTCTAAGAACCTTTTCGTGCCTTGGAGGCACTGTTTGGTTGGCGTGGATCTATGTATTTTTTTTTTTTCTCATGCGGTTGTTTTAGCGACTGAGCTCTTGGGATGGTATTGGCGTCTTGTGTGGGTTACATTAATGTCTTGATATGTACTGATAGCGGTGCCACGGAATCTGAACGAGTGTCTTTTAACTTCCTATGAATGTATGAATGACCTCTCACATTGTTCATGGGCTGCGACGCCTCGTAGAAATACCTGTGTCCATGCACGTACTGCTGTTTCCCCTTGAGGTGATCTACGTGCATATCACGTGCATGGCCATCTCTGCAGCTTCGATATAATTCCAACCATATTACGGAGTAAACTAAACTGTATTCTGAATGATAATAGTAGTAACAATGATAATCCGAATGATACTACAGCTCAACGGCTGTCGATAGGCATCCTCGTTTTTGCGGCGGCTATTTTTAACCCCCCGCAACGCTGCGGAGAGCCACTGCCCAGCCTCAACTGCACGCTGAAGCATACGTCAGCAGTCTCTCTCCGTCTCCGCCTCAAGTCTAGATCATTTTGTGCTTATTATTTCTCTATATATAAAAGATAATGTATATCAGTCTGCTTGTTCTATCTGCTTTCCCGGTCCAACGGATTCAATAGGGCGCAGCTGGTGTGACGTTTTTTTTTTTGGCTTTGCTGGTTCCTGGTCCCTCTTTCCTAGATCTGGCAGAAGTGACTTTGGCTGACTTGTATGTCATCGAGAAACAGGATTCCTCGCTCTCTATTCCATCTATCCGCAATCGATTCTCCCATTCTATTCCGGGCCACCATCGCCTATCATATTCGAGATGCAGCAGACTAGCATTGCCAGCCCCTCCTCGCCTAGCGGTCCTCAGGACATCCCCCCGCCCGCACCTAACCATCGGCCGCCGCCGCCTCCGCCAGCGATCCTGACGGGGAAGCAGGAACATTGTGAGCACCTGGACCTCCCCCAACTCATCTCTCCTTGACGACCGGTGAGTGCCTAGGTGGTATTCCCGCGTTCGTGCTAACCGTGTCATCCCGGCGCCTCTAGACCTTAAACGCGAGCTTATTAGCCGTCAAGTCCGCAATGAAATCTCTGAACTCAACTCTCCAACTGCCCTTCAACGGTTCGGGGCTCCGTTCAGGTCCGATCTCGGTGAAATTGCACCCATTGATTCTGAGCTGCCTATCCTGCGGTACATCTTTGTCCACCACGTGCGGAACTTCCCCTTCCTAGACCAGGCGCGGGAGAAGGAGTTTTGGCAAGATAAGCTGCAAGTGGTATGTACTCTTCTCTCTCTTTCAATTTCAGCATCTAAACAATTTCTCTTCACAGTTTCTCGAAAGCTTTGCGAATAAGCATGTATCGTCTTCAGAGGACCGACTGGAGGAGACGAAACGAAGGAAGCTCGCTAAGAAATGTGAGAAACTTGTAGAACTGATGATGGTTTCCGGTATCCCGACCGCATCGGGGTACGAAGAACGGGTGCAATTCTCTGAGATTGAAGTAGTTGAACGCGGGGCAAATGATCAAGGGCTGCTCGTCAATATTCCCTCGGGACATTCCATCAATGGGTGGGATGTCAATGTAGCTGGTGTCCGCAAGGTGAATATTAAGCGGACGGTGCGCTATCATGAACATGCAGTGAGTAACTACTCTATAGGCCATTGGACGCCATGAGGGCGACGGTTGACCCTTGTGTAGGAGTTCATCATTCGTGTGGGACAGGAGGGCAAACCAGATATCTACGTCGGCAGACGATATGGAGACTTTGTGAAGCTTCACAAGAGACTACGGACTGAGTTCCCGGGCAAGATTTTGCCTTCTCTACCGCGAAAGAACAAAAGCTCCACGATGTCGACCCTGCCCACATTTCTAGACGACGATAATGAATCCTTCTCGTCCGTATCAACCCAGGATACGAACCATGCAGATGATAGACAGCCCTCAAGGAATTTAGCCCCAGGTGACCACCATCATCGCCATAGCCACCGAAGGTCTCATTCCAGGTCTTCTATTGCTTCCATAGCATCCTCTATAGGAAGATCGCCCAGGAACTCTGGCGAATTCGGCAGAGAGACCGTTCTCTACCGAGAGGAACAGAGGGTTTCCCTTCGAGCTTTTCTCCGTACGCTGTTGCAGAACAAACGATTAGCAGACTCTAAGTCTGTCGCTGAGTTTCTGACTTCGGACCCAATGACACCCAACAGCGACGAGCTTCATGATATTGAAACAAGGAAGGAAATGGATGCTGTAAGAATCGAGGAGCAAAAGCGGTTTTATGAGATTGCAAGACAACGCGCTGCAGAGTTAGATGTTTATATGGAGAGGTTCCGCAGATCCATCGTCGAAGAAAGTAAGTGAAATTGAACAGCCGGAATTGGCAGTATCCTCACTAACCATTCACATTCGATCTTGTTTGGCAGATGGCTTGACGAAGTTATTCTCCGAAATCCGGGAGAAGAGTTCCATCCAAGAGCTTAGCCCACAGTTTCAGAAGTTTGCGGAATGGCTGCGCATAGAGTATGTCTGTTCGATCCAAGGCTCATATTTCCCAACGCTAATTCTAATTGCAATTTACCAGAGTTGCTGCAACTATCTACCACCTGTTTTTAGCGGAAGATAACTCGCCGGAGCTTTTTGCCCAAGCAAAACGTATACATTCCCTGATCCCCTATACCCTGCTAAAGAACGTAATCCGGATTGCCAACCCGGCCGCTGTGATGTCCGGAGTCCTGGATCTTTTCCTTGCGCAACCTTTCGGCTCACGGTCTCTTTTGCAACGCATCTTCTCCATGACGTTGAATGACGGAGTCAAGACTTTCCAGAAGTCCATTGACGCGCTGGCTGGGAAGATAGGTGATCCTGTTCTGTCTGATAAACTGAAGGCTTTCACATACGCCGATGAAACAGTCAAAGTGAAGATCCGCAAAGATGCAGAAGTTGATGATGTAGATCTTATTGTTGCCATTCTCCAGACAGATCGTCTCTCACCGGAGCTCACTTCGGAACAGACTGAAAAGGTATTCAACAGCTATGTAGCCTGGAACAATGCGGTGGAAAATGTCGACCTCGAATTTCAGACAGGCGCCCAATGGTTCGCAAATTTGAAACAGCTTCTCAAGCTTTACACGCGGCAGCGTGACAAGGCCATGATGCTCAGTATCGTTGAGGAACCTGTTACGTTGCAACTATTCCGTGACCTCTTCACTATTTTCTACGAACCCCTGGTCCGTGTCTACAAGTCGGCCAACGTATACAGCAGCATCACCGATTTCGCCTCATTTGCGGACGATGCCATTGCGGTGATAGAGAGTGCTCAGCGACAAGATGTCTCTGCCGACCCCAACCAGACCGTCCAGGCCTTTATTGATCTGTGCGCCCGCCATGAAGACAACTTTTACAAGTTCATTCATGAGGTGCATCTTCATGACAACGGGCTGTTCGGGTCTCTAATGGCATGGCTGGAGGGTATTCTTGACTTCCTACGCAAGGGACCCCCTCAAGGAGGAAAACTGGACATGAATGCTTTGTTTCAGGGCGCCGTTCTAGTGAATCAGATTGATAGAGAGGTCGCTCTGCGCGAGATTGATTCCTTGATCCAATGGCAGGAGGATCGGAAACGGTGGCATCTGGACAAGACACGACAGAAGATGGCCGCCGAAGGGACGGAGACCGGATATGTCCCTGGCAGTACCACCTTTCGGGGAAGTGATTTTGGGCTGGACGAGGTATACTTTCTTATTGCTCCTTGGAATTCTCGTTTTTGTCTAACTTGTCGTGTTCTAGGCCGATCTTGAGGACCTCACGATTTCAGACGAAGCATCCGACGCTTCGGATGTGTCGGAGGAGGAGGATGACCTCGACCCCATCGCAGCAGAACGGAGACGCCGGGTCAAGAAACAGGAGCACCTCCGCCGCACGGCTGGGGAGCCAGTCAAACCTGAGATTCAGGAAATATTGAAATTGACAGATTCTTTTGGGGCGATGCTAAGACTCGCTCTTGCAGAATAGATTGGTTGAATGTCTGGACCTTGGTGATTGATAAATCGCACATGCTATTACAGGTTGCGCATACTTTAAAGCTATATACAATAGATATTTATTGAGTGACCATTCATATATGGCCTACCTCCATCACAAGCAAACATCTATAGACGTCCAAGATGAAGATGAAATCAAACCTGGTGAACATCGCCCTTGAACCCCTTATCATCAGCAGCTCCGGTGCTTACAGAACACCTATAAGCATCGTTGAACTCCTTCTGTTCGACTCCCTCAACCACATAATCATGGCTAGCATCACTCTGAGCACCACCGCCCATCCCGACGAAGGGCTCATCAATTCCCAGCCCCAGCGGAGGGGAAAAGTAACACAGGATAACCATCCATGTAAACGACATAGCTATACCAACTATGAAGGTTAGATTGTAAAGTTTCAACCAGCCCTCGAGGGAGGGTGTTGTGAGTTGGTTGACGGAGGCGTCCATCCCAGCTATTGTTTTTTCCATGCATGTTAGCTATACATCCATGTGGTGTGGACAAGAAAAGGAATACTAATACTCACGCAGTAAAGGCCAACATCCCATCAAAAACGCAACGGGACCCCGCCAGTTAAAGCCGTGGTAGTACCAGTATATCGAGGAGGAGTTGCCCGTGTACAGATCTTGGAGTTTGAGTTTGTGGCGGCGGACGATGTGGTAGTCCGCCAACATTACACCTCTATCAGATCCCAAGATTCATTAGCTAGATTCAACCAACAATGTGAAAATGTCCAGTATATGCATGCATTGGGGACTGTGGTGGCGGTGTACATACGTCAAAGGAGCCATGACGACCCCGAAGCCAGATACAACGGAGAGGAATTTTGATGCCGTCGCGACGAGTTGCCATGGTCTATTTATCTTTAGCATATTCCCTTTTTTTTGCCTGGGTGCAAGGACTCTCACTGAATAGCTATCCCAATAATGGCCATTATATAAGAGCCCCGGATGATGTTGATGTATCTGGGGAATAATCCTGCCATGTCCATTCCTGTAGACACAGAATTAAGAACAACGCTTATCTATTATCTTGTATGAGCATCGAGTAGTAATAAATACAACAAAGAAAATGTATGCAAGATGAATACTCACAGCAAGCTGCGTCGAAACCATCCCAACAGACGCAAAAAACACACCCGCTCTCGCCCGCGGACTGGAATGATACAATTCCTGTACATCCGCGAGAAGGATAATGGGACTCCAAACCGTCTCACCGACTATATCCCTCGCAGCACTGGTGACGATGATCCCGATAACAGCAGTAACAGTAATCGTGAGCGGAGCAGCAATGAGCTGTGACAGCGTCGGTGCGAATCGGCGCTTCGCGTAACGGGTCCAGTCGCTTTGGCCTAGGGTGCCAGAGCCCCAGGAGCCAATAATGGCCGTGATGCCGTACATGACGCCCCAGCCTAGGTTGATGGTTGTTTTGGCTTCGGTGAACATTGTTCCCGCTCCGCCGGCGTTGTGGACGGACCTGTTTCAATTCAACGGTTAGCTGCTATACCTAGGGCTACGGAGAGAATGACGTTGACATACCAGATCAATAGTCCAAACGCAGACATGGCGAAGAGAAGAAACGAGATAGCGAATGGGATCTGGAGTTTCTCCGGTGGAATAAGGACGAGGGGTATGAAGCCTGCGAACCAGATTACGAGGCCGATAAAGTCGTTGGTTGCCAGGTGAGATGACTCGGAGAAGAAGTTTTTCATATGGGCGAAGCCTGTTAGGGTTACAGATTAGAATGCGAACGTCCCTAAAAACAGATAGATCCATATGAACGTGGCCATTTAGCATACCTGGAATGATAGCCCCAAAAAGAACCCGGACTGCCTGGCCACCCCTAAGAGGATATACGAGTCAGACAAAGGAAGTTGGGCTATATTTGCAGCGCAATAGAACTGACCAGTATGCCTGAAGTCCAAACCAGATAGATCCAGTGAAGATGCGAAGGAGAACCGGGACTGCAGACTATCAACACAAAGAACTCGATTTGACTCACGGTCTGACCTGACATACCGTATGAACCCCTCATTCCGTAGGAAAACCTCGAAGCAACAGTAAACCCTATATGGTGTCTTTCACCCATCCAGCCACAAGCAACGGCTAGAAGACCGGTGATGACGCCACCGGCGACCTGATCCTTTCGTTCAGTTCACTGGGTAAATACCAGAGGAGAAACAAGAACTGACCACACATCCTATTGCATCTCTCGGGTTCAACCCGTAGGATAACAGCGTGCTCCCCATCTGCCAGGCAGATATACAGGACCCGGAAACAGTCCAGTAGCCTGGATAATTTTCTTAGACCGCGATCCAGAGCTGGTTTTGTGTAGATAGGTGCCATTCATACCGAAGTATCCCCATACGTCCCATGTGCGTCTCTCCGGGGGAATAGGGATCAGATCCCTATTGCACCACGTCGTGTTCTCATAGTAGCTATCTTCGTCGATAGGACTGTCTGCAGTCAGAACGATAATCCCGAGGTCGACAAATGCCGGCGGCCATAGACACAGCACACCACAAGGGACTGAACTTACACGGCGAGTTTCTTGTTGATCTCCTTCCAGCGAACCATCGTGCCTGCGAATTACCGGGACTTGCTAGAGCTGAAGAACCATCGGGGATAAGCATCTGATATTATAAGAAAGCATCACCTATCGCTCTGGCTCATAGGGAGCTATCTCGCAGTTGGCCGAGAGAGGAGTAATAAGCTGGACCGCAGGTAAAGTTGGCCGATCTGAGAACCAGTTGCTGCTTGATTGGGCTTTGATAAGTCATTTTCGTGATAACAGTCGGCATGGCGTTTGTTTTATTGGCGGCTTTGGGTGGTTCTCGTATTCATGGCTATCTGCTTGTCTTGATGTTGAGGTTGAGTTTTTGCCGCGGTCAACGTCGACTAGGGTTAGCAGCGTCAACACCCAGCTTTACGCAGGCTGGATGCTGTATCTTTCCAGCAGCGTGGAGACTTCCGGCGTGTGGAGTTCCCCGTATAACATTAAATAATCCGTACTCCCGGGTGCCTTATGTATGTCTGTACTACTGTGTAGCCTCGCTCTGCTTACGCTCCCAGTTTCTGATAGCCAACACCTTAGCAGAGGGACACATGTAGATAGAAATACACATACCCAGACCTTTCTGCTCATAATAATAGCAGAATCCTCTTGAGAGCACGGATCTATTATCATCCCGTATCTGCAGCGTAACGACTTGTTCTGTCGCTGCGGCAACGCATTCGTATCCCTTAGCTGTTGATGAATTGCGGGGAATGGCAGTCCATCGACCAGTACTTTGTCCTCACATCATCCCTTTCATCTGTCATTTCTGTATTGCATTTTTAAAATCAAGAAAGAAGAAAAAATGGCATCGCCACATAAAGAAATCCCCCCATCGCCGCGGACCATCGCCCGACTGCGCGGGCTCTTTGTCGACGGCTCCTGGCGCTGTAACTGTCCCGGTCGGCCCTTGGCGATAAAGCTGCAGGCGAAGAAGGGGGGTGCAAACCAAGGGAAATGGTGTACGCTGCATGCTTCGTTTCGTTTTATTGGTACAATTCGTGGCATCTAAATGACCAGAACTTGAAACTCGTAGTTTACACATGCCAGCAACAACCGCAGTCGAGGAAATGCGATTTCTTCCTCTGGGCGACCGATGCCGAGGTGCGGGAGAGGACGCCTGTTCATGCAGATTCGAATGATGAGACAGATGTTTTTTCGCGTCAGGGTGGGCAGTCTGGTATCTCTGTTGGCACCAGGACGAGTACCGCTGTTGTGACTCCATCCAGGAACGTCCACCGCGGCCTTCTCACCCCTCGCACTGAAGGGAGAAGTTCCATCTTCAAGGGGCCGCAGTCAGGTTTCATATCCCAAGGACCATCACGATGGCAGAACACGTCCGTAGTCGAAGATCCGAGTTTACTAGCCTTACAGGCCGCATCGGGAGAAGAGGAAGAGGACGAAGAACAGGACGAGGTCGAGAAGTATCTCAATGAGCGGTCTCGACGAACGCCGCCAAATCCGCAACACCCACAGAGCGAGCCGCGGGGGAAATGGAAGTACAGACAGCAACACCTGAGTTTTACGACGAACAGCACCGGCAACACTCCTTCATTGATGCTTACGCCGACGCCGCGCAAGACGGCCAGGACGGGTGTTATTACGTCCCCTGGGAAGCGGGAATTAAGGGACAGAGACGATGATACAGGGATTGAAGAAAGTGGAAAGATGCTCTTAATACGGAATAATGCACCGGCAGCGGCAAACAGCTTCAATTCTTCAGATACGATTTCAACCTCGCATCCCAGCAAATACAAACCAGCCTCACCTCCTCCATCCTCCCTCGAAATCTCAACGACCCCAACTCCCGCCAGATACAGGAATACCATTACCGCCATCCTCCCTTCTCCTTCCCAAGAGCCGCTGACACTAGGAGTTCCGACGACAACAGAAACCCACTCAGGCCTTGCACTTGAAGCCCTAACCGTTCTAGACGCGCACGCTGTCACGCTCCCTGAGAGCGCGCGGAATGAGCTCGTCGCGCTCCTGGACAGACATGATATGCGGACAAAGGGGATAATGAGGGGGAGGGATATCACGCGGGCTGCGCTGAGGAGGAAGGAGGAGCGGATCCGGGAGTTAGAGAGGAGAGTTGGCGAGTTTGGGGACAGGGAGAAAAAGTAGTCGATCGAAGTAGTTAGATTTTTTTTCCTTGTATCGAGAATACCCACGTTTCTTCATTCTTCCTGTGGCAGGATAATGCTATCCATGACGGCTTCAAAAAAGCTCACAACATTCCCCTCGTGCGCCATAATCTGAAATTAAACTTTATATTTGGTTCCATGTTATCATGTTGCGCCCATAAACCTTGTAAATTATTAGCAATAAGAATAAACCAATATACGACATAGCCAGAAGCGTGAAGGAATGCAGTGTGCGTACCATATGCAAAGATGAATAAAGAAAGTCCATCTGACAATAACAAAAGAAGTTGCATTTATTCCGTGAAATTCCTCAACTTGGTTAGCTCATCCAGAAGCTCCTGTAAATCCGCGTCGGAAATCTTATTCTGGAGGCTCGGGATGAGCGATTTGGCTTCTTCTGCATTATCGCAACATAAACTCCCTGCATGTAACCTATGTCAGTAAAATTGCAGCATATTCATGTATCCTCTCTTCGATCCTACTAACCTAACTGAGACCGCTCAAACATCTCCAGCTCCGTATGCGAGTTCAAAAGCCGTTCCACCGCCTTGATATTCTCTTCGTCCTTGAACCGGGCAAATACTTCGAGGTAATCCAGCGTTTTGGTGAGGTTCCTATCGGGCAGTTGCCATCAGAATAAGCATATTGCCTCACATCTTTTAACCACAAAAACCAAAGCCATGCGACACCCTGGGAAACAGTCAGGATATTGTTTGCACATACTCAGGTTCTTCATATTTCTTTCCGCCTCTCCGCTTATTCTCCAGCACTTTGTTGATAACCAGTCGCGCCTCCGACAGGGACAGCGTATGTGTGTTCTGGTCCTCTCCTAGCTTCAGGGTCGATGCTGCTTCGAGTTCGCCCTGTGGCGGGATGCGTTTTCGATGGGTGGCAGGTGGTAGTTGGACGTTCATATCTGCAGCTTGCGGGGATTTTCAGGCAATATAATAATATTGTTCTCTTTATCGTCTGCTGAAGTGCGGGAGAATCGAGATTTGGACGCTTGAAGCTGGAAGCTCGCGACGACGGCATTTCTGGGCGGTGAGATGTCCACCGCTCTTTGATTCTGCCAATTAACGAACCGGATCTTTTGACGTGTTTATCATAGTTTCTCAAGGTCTACATGCGAAACAATTCTACTCTGGGGATTCCAAACAATTGAGCAACTAAAGGGTATCGAATTTTTTCCAGCTCTGCATTATCGGAATCCACATGCAATGCCCCTAACGCCTCGTTCCATGTTCCACCGTCTAGCCCTATCCTTCCCTGAAAGCGACTTCCTTCGGGAGACGGAAGCTAGCACAGAACATCTGCTTCTTCGGACTGACACATCGAACGTTGTGGATGGTGAATTCCAACTCTTGGTTTCCGCTCCCCCCCTCAAGGTCATCGGGAGTGATTGTATACCCGATCCGCTCTGATATGCGCCTGCAGATGTCAATGTAGTCATCCAGTGGGTTGTCTGAATGCCCCGAGAAGCAGTACACATGGATCATGGGCAAAGGCTGCAACGTGTGTGGTGCAAATAGCGACTCCTTTCCAGCATAAACGCCTGGGAATGCGTCCAGGAATTCAATCGCGGTGGCAGGGAGGTTCATGACATAGTGATCGAAGACAGTCGGACGGGTATACTTCTCTGCTGGCGGTGGTGGCCGCTCCTTCTTGTCCGTCTCTGCCTTCCCCTTCGCTTCTCTCGGTATTTTCGGTTGAATGGTAACTGTTACCGGGCCCTGTTCCAAGAGAGCCTTGGCTGACCAACGGATAAATTCCCGTCCATCCATGTTGAAAGCTGTAACAAAGTCTTTCACCTTGTTTCTTTTAATTGCATCCTCCATGACCTCCCAACCATGCGGGTTGAGATCATTGGCCCAGACAAAGATCTTCCTCCTGCCTGCAGGTACAGCAAATGGACCAACGCCCGCCATAACATCGCAGACCATCTGGCCTGGGCGGAATTTCTCTACCAGGCGACGGTGTTCCGTCTCCAGGCGACTGTTCCAGTACACACGCGAATAGTCGAAATGGAACTCACAGCCCTGCTCATGTTGGATGACATTCAGATCATTGTCACCTGCCAGCAATTCGAAGGGGAAGGTGCGGAATTCGCTATGGGACCCCACATCTTCTGTCTTATTAATGACTGTGCGAATGGCCTTGTTTTTATCTTTCAGAATCTCCGCGATGAGGTGTTTATACGGCAGATATTGTTCTCTGAGGTTCAAATGCGCTAGTGGCCGCTTAGTAGGATGAACGACTAGCTAAAAAGAAGGGTGATGAGCATACCAACATGTCCCACCTGCGTGAACCCCACAGGGATTTCCGTGTGTTCTTCCTCCGGCAAGATTGCCCCGATGATATCAGCTACGTAGGTTAGTATGAGACACGGCAGAGCAGTTCTATAGCCGCGGGGGGAGGTAGCCTACAATACGTCCAGAAATCATAGCCAAGCTCCAATGTATAAGGCCCGAGACCGATTGTCCCCTTCTCAACCAGTTCATTTATGGTATTCGACCAAGTCGCAGAATCTAAATCGGCTGTGTCAACATGCAGCTTTTCACGCAGCAAGAGATAGCAAAGCAAAGACTTGAAAGAACAAACCATTATGTTTGATATCCTCCCGCAGCAAAAGACACTTCCTCACCACATCGTTCTCCTTCACTTCCCGAATGACATTGAGCCTCGGCAGCGATAGGAGATCTCGACTCTTTGTCAGCTTCGCCCGTACAGTGGCGATATCTGGTTTCTGAAATATCGTCGCCGCAGTAATCGGAACCGTCTTGCGAAAGAAGGAACGATCGAGCGTGCGCATTGCACGATTCACCGGCGGTCGAAACATATCGGGAATGTCGCTTCGGAGCGGTCTTGCAGTCTCCGTCGCGGAGTCCATGGGGAAATTGGGGAATTTCTGGCGTCAGTCAAGATTGAGACGCGCGTATAACTGGCTCAGATTGTATAACGGATTACTGTCATGCGTTCCTGGTGGATTGTTCTCCAGAACTTGCGTCGATAATATTATAGCATCAAATTCCTATCGCCGCACGTGACTTGTCCCCATCTGAAATGGGTCGCCGCCGCTTTTCATTTACGCTGTAGAAGGGGTAAGCCTTGTTTCTGAGTATTATTATTCCTTACAGCCACGGGGCAGGTGTCAAAAGAGATAATTCAAGGATTGTATATATATACATGGCAGACAGCTCATCGAAGGAGACAGATCGCAGAGACGATTGATCGGTGAATACTGCGGGACGTCATCTCTCCCCTCTCCCCTCTCCAACTGACCTCAACGTTGCAACTTGCAACCTCTACGCTGTACTACTACTGCAGCACGGAGTAGACTCACTCCAACAGACGTCAGAATGGTAGAATCAGCATCAGAAAGATCAACTTACCCAATCACTAGCCGCGCTGAGAGCGAACGTCTAGTTGAATCCTGGGGTTTCAATCGCGTCTTCACTTGGACGGATGGAAGGTACGCTATGCTACGCCTGTTTGCAGACGGATCTGCTGTCTACCTTTTTATGAGTCTCTGTTTGGGGAGCTAACATTTCACTTCCTGAAGGAATGCGTATTATGCGCCGCACCGTCACTCCAATGTAACCACCCATCTCATCCTTCGTGGGTCCATGACAATTACCTATCCAGAAGACAACAAGGCGTTGTATAATGGAGAGATTAGGAAGGAGACACACGCGGTAGGGGCTCGGATTGACGTTCCGGCAGGCAAGTTGCATGAGGTTTGGATTGGCAAGGATGGGTGTGAGTATGTTATCGGAGAGTAGCTGTCCTTTTCTGTCTTCCCCATTTGAGTAGTCCTGCACAATGAAGATTGTCATATAGACTACTAGGTAGTTCGACAAGATTACCTATTGTCCATAGCAGGCCTTCTCTCACATTACTCCCTCTAAGGATGGTGCTGATGGCTCATGTAGGTTAACACCAACTCAAACCGTCAACCCACCATCAACTGTTATACATGCACCGGTGATATAGCTAGCATCATCACTAAGAAGGAAGCGAACCACCTTAGCTACTTCCTCTAGATGTCCCACTCTCCGTAGTGGCGTCTTCGCTTCCGGCTCCTTGGCCATTCGAACGGCCTCCGGCCCCAGCAATTCAGGCTGATACATCGGCGTCCTGATCGTACCCTGGGCGACTATATTGACGCGAACACCAAGCGGTCCCAGCTCCATCGCTGCAGACCGACCGTACCCGAGAACCGCGTGCTTAGAAGCAACATACGTATGTATATGTGCTCCGCCCTGGAAACTCTCTGTCGATCCTATCAGGACAATCGAGCCTTTGGCATCAATCACACCGGCTGCCGCAGTCTGCACCGTATTCACAACGCCGTCGAAGTTGACCCTCACCATCAATTCTGCATCGGCAGCATTCTGCATCTGATAGCTGTTCATTCGCGCGACCCCTGCGATCGCTGCAATTTTGGTAATGCGCAGCCCCTGCTTGGTGGTTTTTTGGACAACCTGTTCCAATACACTTCTATCACTGACATCTACCTTCATCCATGCGATAAATATTGCGGGCGCAACTTTTTTCACTTCGTCGCTTGTCGCTCTGAGGCCGTCTTCATTCACGTCCCAGAGTAGGAGGTTCTGTCCGCATTTACCCAGTTCGATAGCCGTGCAGTGTCCTATTCCGGATGCCGCGCCGGTGATGAGGGTTACGTCTCCCATGGCAGTAAATTTGTAGTAGAAAGTAATTGCAGAGACAAGTAGTCTACCGTCTGGAATAGCAGTGATATTTAAAATAGTAACCAAATGGCAGTAGCATCATAAACACATTTTCCGGCAATCCATCCTACCTACCCTGCCTGGGTCTGTCGCTGTGTTTTATCTCTCCAGCAGCTGTCAAAGCGACTCGTACGATTCCGCTCGTATGTACTACTATATATATTATTGGATCTACGTTCTGGTACCTCGTACTCAGCAGCCTAATAGGTGCACTGTGGGGTACTGCTAGATACTACCGTCCCGTAGTTGGCTGGGAATCGTGAACCTTTTGTGCTTACATTCGAGTTCCCCTGGCAATCAATTCTATCCCCCCCTTCGCTGGAATTAGTAGCGATGACAGTCTTATCCCCAGTGTCTGTTGCATGTTCCCTAGAGCCAATCAATCTCCACAATGCATCAGAATACAAGGAACTCAAACGCCAACGCACCGTATGCGCATGGAACTTCGACGACGACACACTCAGAGGCTTCCGAGAAAACCAAGATAAAGGCCGGAAAGCATTCTTCTGGATCACGATCACATCAAGTGCCAAACAAACCAGAAAATCGGATGAGGACGAACCCACTACATCACCAGCAATTCCAATTCGAGCAGGACATATCTCCCTCGACTCCTATTCCACATTTAATGACCCCGACCTAGCCGTCGCGGATAAGTCCATCCTGACTCTCCAGACCTTCTTCATTCTCCCCGAGTACCGGGCTCTGGGACTGGGACGGACAGCCATGGACCAGGTTGAAGCTATGGCAACGCGGGAACCGTATGGGAGTCCGCGATGTCGGTATCTCACGCTTAACACACTGAGTAAACGGTATATATACGATGAAGGACCGGAATGGAAGGGGATCTGGGAGAGGATCGGTGAAGATATGCCGGTTTTCAGCAACCAGGAGTGGTATGAAAGGCGTGGGTATGTAGTCTGGAAGGAGGAGCCAAGGTATCCGAATACGGCTGATGGAGAGGATATTTTGCTTGTTGCTGCTTTTATGAGGAAGAAGGTGTCATCATGAAGAGGGTTACTCTGGTCAACAGGGTTGTATATATAGAAACGGCTAATATAAACATCTGGATATCTTCCTCAAGTCCTTTGACTGCCATTCCGGAAGGGAAGGATAAGAACCCCCTATCTCCTCCATCACATGTCCATGTCCATAACATGGAGAAAGCAAAATATCCAAAGCTGTCAATTCACCTTCTCCCCCAGGATATCAAGCCCTTCCTAGGAATCACAGCAATTGAAGCGCGTCAGCACTGGCACTTGGCACTCTCATCTATAGCCAGAGAAATACTACCCTTCTGGATCTTAGCAGGTACTTGTAAAAAGCAGGATGTTTAACTCAGTCTTACCTAGACTCTAAGAATCAATAACCGCAAGGCGTCCCGCAGACATGGCATCTCTTCCCGGGGATGACCCATATTTCCTTTCCCTCGTTCTCGCACTTGGGGCAACGCACACCCGGCATCTGAGACCAATGTCAGTGGACCCTTTGTGTAATAAATGCATTGGATATCTTACCAGTCCCAGTACAGTGCTATAATTCAGAGGCGTGGTGGGTCCGTTGGGATGATTTCCAGTTCGTTCTGTCGACGTTTGCGGCGATGTGGCATTCACGGTATCGACGGCAGGCATCTTTCGTTTTTATTTCTCGGGAAATGTGAGTCTCTGCAGGGAAATTGTAATGTGTGGTCGTTGTAGAGGAGCTTCTGCTAGCTAATGGGTTGATGGAGATCAATTGCAATCGAACACCGGGTTGATATGTCCATTATATATACACTTCAGATAGCACACCCAAGCGCTCCAACCTGATGAGGTGATAGATTAATAATAAACGAAAGAAAGAAATGGTCAGGGGAAAATGAGATGTCAAAGGAAGCATACAGCTTGGGCCTGTCCAATTGGTACTGTGGTGCAGGGCTATCCCTCCATAGATGATCTATCAACAGCTGCAAATAAGCTCAAGCCAATCCATCTCGAAGGAACCATCGGGAGTCAATTGGCATTCACGGCGCCAAAGATAAAGAACAAAGAAAAAAAAAAGAATCACTAAATAATACGAGTCAGTGCGGCATTCGGGAGCTCCCGCGATGGACAACTTTCTGCTAGCTGAACCATTGGCAATGGTTCAGGTTGTTCTCGCGAACTGGGCTTGGGGGAGATTGCGGGCATCCTGGAGCAGACAGGGATCATCCATGAAGAGCTCGAATAATATTAATGCACGGCCAACGGCTACCATGGGGCTACGGCTATTGCTGTTGCATACTGTTGAGCTTCACCTGAGCCAGTGCCTCCGTCGACGATGCAACATGAACGGACAGTCTGAGCGCAAACGTCCATGCACGGTCAATTGCGAGAACTAGTCAATTGGAAAACAGAGGCAGGCATAATGCTTGTCCGGACCAGTTTGACTGGATTATCTCTTCGGAAAGCAAATAAAACAAAGTAAGTTGATGGATTAAGTTGTCTACGCCTTCCTGGGTACATTTGTAAACACCATCCTGACAGAGCACAGAGAGAGAGAGAGATTCATTGCCACAAACATGTGGGGTTCCTGATGACACAGCTGATGAGATAACTAGTCGTCCTAGTATTTGGAATGGAAAGAGATCAATAATAAATAGTACAGACACACAGCGCTGCAATTGCAGCAATGCTGCATGGGTGTATTACACCGCATTGCTAGCAGTGAACGAACGGCTTCCGACGGAGTGCCACAGGATCAGGTCGAAGCAGCGATTATTACTCCGTACGGAGCGCCATTACTATTATTATTGTCATTATTGTATTACGACCTGCCGAGCATGATCAACCCGTCAATTTGGCGATCATAATGGCGGCCCAAGCCAACCATGGAGGGACGAAGCTGGCATGGCAATGCCAGGATCAGCTGTCTGTACGCCTAGGCACAGCTCTGGCAATGGACAGATATATCTGCCGCCGAAGGGTTCCAGCGCAAAGCCGATCTTACAATAACCAGGGTAGAGGTGTCGTGGTCTCCAGACAGACTCTGGGACCAGGGCCCAACAGCGTGATTATGGCTCCCTTGTAGCTGTGCCTGCTGCCCTCTGCAGTGCTAGGCCTAGGAGAGCTGCTATCACCTTTCGGTAAACGCTGACAGACGCACTGATGTGCGCATTGGTAATCCTGTACATTTGACACTGCCTTGGCTCCCGGCAATGATGTTTGACGATTGAAGCATGATGAGATAGCATCTCTTGGCAGTATAGCTTGTCACGGTGCAGCTACGTAGATAGTATATTATACTGTCATAGACATTGCATTTCTATTAGGTTGCTTTATCTGGCTATCAATCTATGATTCAACGGTATCAAATACTAGAATCTATATTATTATATTAGTCTTACTACAATCGTGCTATAAACAGTGAGTCTAGTACTGGTCTGAACACCAGGAACAACCCTCTATCAGAGACCAAGTAGAGTAGAAATATACCAACAAAGAAAGGCACTAGATGACATGTACAGCTGGTTTGTAAGCAAGGGGGTGAACACATCTTAGCATTCCATATAGTAGGATTGAGTTGTACAGAGTAGATACGCCTCGGAAGCAAATAAAAAGGGAGACGGGAGACGATCCATGAGCTGCCCTATTACCGGTTCTGCCAGATCTCTCAGGGAACTGCAGCCTATCCATTTAAACCCCGACCATGGCAATGGGGGTTTCTGGGCAGTATTCTCTACTCACATGCAGAATTTGATCCCCTGTTGACTCCGGGAATGATGCAGCTTGACATGGTTGACGACCATTGGGGAATGCATCTTCCAGGATCAGTACATGAATGGGAACAAAAAGGGTGAAGATTTACGGGGAAATTCTACTCAAATAGGAACGTTGAAAAGAGCAAGAACAAAGAAAGTAACACACCCATGACATTGCCTAGGTAGAAGGGAGAAAGGACCAGAGCTAACACCAGGATACTCCCAGGACAATGAAACAAGCCAATGGCTCTCTTGATACACGAAAGTCATCTACCATTCCCCTGTTCCTGCATGGCTTCGGTAGCAAGGCAGAAAAAAGAACAATCGATGCTAGGAATGACACCACATTCAAAACGTCTTACAATCCCTCATTATACAAAACATCGCGGTATAATGGCTGACACACTATAGTACATTTTCAGTAAAAACCGAAAGGGCGAAACAACAACCAGGGGACATGCAGTTGAAGAAGTCAATCGATATTGCAGAAAACCTGTCCGCCTGACATCAAAAATCTAACGAATATATAGGCTCAGAGACCATGCAAGAAATTAGATTCCTTGATCTCCTTCCGTCTGGCCGCTCTAGCGCTCTTGGTAATCTCAACACGTTTCTGTGCACCCGCGGCAACCACTGCGGTCTCATCTGCAGACGCTTCCTGTTTGCTCGAGTTATACGGAGCAGGCGTAATATCCGTGGCTTGATGATGAACCGGAATCTGAACAGGGAGGGTTGCAAGGCGAGCAGCCATTTTCTTCTCGTGGCGTTTCCTTTGCTTCTTGTTCATAGCTATTGTGAAGCGCACACTATTAGCAAAGACGTTTTGGTTTACAAGGGAAGGCATCTCATACAACTCAGATCAACACCGCCCATTTCAGAGGTAGATTTCTTCTTGGGGTCTTCCAACAAACCCCATAACCAGTCAGGGTACTCCAAGTCCTCTTTGGCGAATATATCTGGTTTATTCTTGAAATAATTAAGTCCGGCCAGCTTGGTCCCTGCAACACAACTGCTCAGTGGTCGTCCAGCTGGTGGCAGCTGTGAAGCTCTCTCAAATTCAGCGGGGCCAGCTTCAGGTGTGCTGAGAGGCTGTGAGACACCGGGTGTAGCAGAGGAAACGGCATATGGGATTGAGATATCGCCGACGATAGGTTGTCGAGGCGCCGGAGGAGGCGGGGGCGCGGACGCCGATGATTTCCCATTAGTGATGTTTCGTAATTGGCTCTTCTGCCATGGCTGTTGGCGCGCACAAGACGAGACAGAGAAAGCAGTGTGGTGTTGCAGTCGGGACAAAAGGCTGGTCCGACAACGTTGGCAGATCATTGTGAGTGAGGGGTATAGGAGAGCTGCAAAAACAGACGAGTCACTGGCAGGTTCGAATTATCACAGTACCCAATGGGCGATGCTGTCCTAGCAACGAGCGTATTCAATACTGCGTCTTTTGAGAGTGCGCACTGCATCGGACAGGAAGTTGCGGGATGAATTTGGCGCCAAGCCGGAGGTTATGTCACGTGTGCTGATCTTTGCCGACCAAGATCACGTGCGGTGGTAACTAGTTATATGCATAACACAACATGATGTAATACAACATATTTATGTGCATAAATACTGGCACAGCCCTAATCCGGGGCACGCCACGTGATGGGGCGTTTTAACAGTCTTGTGTGACACCAACAAAGGTACCTCGTCTGTTCTGGATTCCATTTTGCATTGGTACGTGGCAATGAAGAGGCTCTTTTCTGGCATGCTTTGGAGATCTTCAGGGTCTCACAAGTGACTGGCAGCTGCTACGGTTCAGAACAGTCTGGCTGTAGGTAGGACTAGTGAGCTGGCCTTTCGAGTTGGCAGTTTCGTGACAACGTCCTTGATCCTGCGGTGCTTCTGGATTTGTTCCCTCCTTGCTTGAATCTATCTGCTCTGGTTACCATCTCATCAACTTCTTTTCTGCTACTGGCATATATAACAGATCTACACTGACGTTTCCGTACGTTGTCCATGGGTCCATCGAGGCACTCCTTAGCCTTTGTTACCATTTGACAATCAACACAATCTCTGAGTTATTATACCCATGTATAACATGCCGGATAAGGCTGTCAAGGCCTCCTCCACCAGTATCCTTGGATGGAAATCCTGGCCCTTCAAGAGAAGGCTCATAGTTCTTGGGCTAGGTCTCATCGGCATATTTGCCCTTACTCTAGGTCTTGGAATCGGTCTAGGTGTTGGATTGGGCCATGACAGTGGAGACGAAAATGATAGTGAACCATCACCACTATCACCCCCTCCTTCAAGCGGAAACGAGACGGCACAGCCCAATGCCACGGTGAAATGGCAGCCAATGATGGGCACAACCTGGCAGATTGAATTAGAGTATCCTCTCAACGATACTTCATACAATGCCTCCATCTATGACATCGATCTCTTCAACAACAATGCGTCGATTATCACCGAGCTACATAGATTGGACCGCAAAGTAATCTGCTACTTCTCGGCGGGCAGCTACGAGAACTGGAGGCCAGATAAGGACGACTTCCGACAGTCTGATCTTGGAAACACGTTGGATGGATGGCCAGACGAGAAATGGGTCAATATCAGCTCGTCGAACGTGCGGCGTATCATGCTGAATCGTCTAGAGCTTGCTGCCAGCAAGGGTTGTGATGGAGTAGATCCCGACAATGTCGATGGCTATGATAACGATAACGGGCTAGGATTGACGGAGACAGATTCGGTGGACTATGTGAATTGGCTTGCTGAGGAGGCTCATGCGAGAAATATGTCTGTTGGACTCAAGAATGCGGGAGATATCATCCCGTCTGTGTTGGGGAATATGCAATGGAGCGTGAACGAACAGTGTGTTGAGTTCGATGAGTGTGTGATTTATTCTGCGTTTACGAGGGTGGGAAAGCCGGTGTTTCATATTGAGTATCCTAAGGGCGAGGATACGGATAACAATCAGAGTGTCTCGGCGCAGAAGAAATCGGAGTTCTGCGATTACCCAGGAGTTGGGAACTTCTCGACGGTGCTTAAGAATATGGATTTAGATAATTGGGTTGAGACTTGTTAAATGGCCTTCATACTACTCTTGCTATCGAGAAACTATATTTATCTGTCGAAGAGGTAATAAACCCTAGTAGTCCAGCTCATTTATTCCAATCAATGCTTATCCTGATTGTATAATTGAATCTGCAATTGAAATAATAGTAATAGCAACATCCAACCTAGAGTATATCTACCGTCCACTCTATCGAAATGTATTTCCATATCTTAGAAAGAACTGGGGGCATATATATAGCGAGAAAACAACCAAGATCATAACCAAACTCATACAACGTATAACTCCATCATGTGCGGAAAACAAGAAATTTCTAGCCTAATAACGACGCAATGGATCGTTTGAATCTCTGAAACATGGTTTCTTCTGGGACCGGGTCTACTATTCGTTCCCACTCGCCGTTGAAAGCGTTTATGAGCCAGGTTGATAGGCCTAATAACGTTTCCCAGATTAACAATAATGCTTGGAAAGAGATTAGTGGATACTTGGGGAAACTCACGTTCATAGACCACTTTATGGCCGTTATGAAAAAATATACCATGATCAGAATCTGGGAACACTTGGACGTCGTAGTTAAGAACGTTCGACAGGTCCAGCTTATCAATCAACACAAGCGAGTTCTGCATGTGGACGTTGTCATCTGAGACGCCGTGAAATATGAGAAAGCGTGTAGTCTCCGCCAGGGCAGACACATTTGAAATTGAGGCAGCGGCATAGCCTGACGGGTTATGCTGAGGGGTGTGCATGTAGCGCTCTGTGTAGAGCGAGTCTAAAGTTTCCAATATCACGTCAACTATACTGTCACAAAGATGACATTCTCAAACAACTTACCATATAAGCTCCAGTCTGTCACTGGCGCAACGGCCATTCCATATCGGAATGTCTGGCCGGCATCTTGTTCCAGAGTCTTCAGAGTCATGAATCCACCATAGCTCCAGCCCCAGATCGCCATGCGGGTCTCGTCGACGTACTCCTTCTTAGCCCAGATTCTGGCAGTCTCAATCTGATCTCGCGATTCATAGTGGCCTAAATTGCCCCTGACAATGCACCGGGCTTTTCGACCTATAAATCCCGTTCCCCGGCCATCAACCGTGACAACAATATAACCCAGGCTTGACGCAATATATGACTGAAAGTCGACAGAGAACTTACGTTCTACAGTCTGCGAGCCTGGTCCACCATACAGATAGAAGAGCACAGGATACTTCTTGGCTGGGTTAAATTGAGGAGGGAGACGCTCCACGACTTGGAGTGTGTAGCCGTCTATTGTCACGTTTTGATAGACTTCAATGGGAAGGGCGTATTCTTTAACCATTTGCGACAGCTCCTTATTTTCCTCAACGAATTGCTCGTATTTGATTATATCGCTCTGCGTGTTAACCACGGCCTGCCAGGGAATTTCTGGGCCGCGATAACTCAGCAATGCATACCCAGCGCCGCTTGAAAATGATGCATCATAGTATCCAGGCTTAGAGGTGTTTGTCAGTGGCCGGAGATCCGATCCATCAAGTTTAACCCGGTAGAGATGACGTTCTATCGGAGATTCCTTTGTGCCAATGAAAAAGACAATCCCTCTTTGTATATCAACCGCAGATTCAGTCACCTCCCACTCACCAGAGGTAAGTATAACGGGGTTAGGATTGTCAAGAGGCGTGAAGTACCCTAGATGATCATATCCTTCAAGGACAATGGTATCAATATAGCCATCGTCTGGGCGTCCATTCGTGATATCGGCTGGGATAAATTGGGTAGATTGAGTAGGCTCAACCCAGCCCCCATCCAGATCTGTGATGTTCTCCTCTCTCACAAGTTTTCCAGTCCTGGACTCCGTGTTAATCAAAAATACTTTCAGAACATCACTTTCTCGGTTTGTCTCCCGGACAAGAACGCTTCCCGCAGATGCCCAGACCACTTCGATGATTACCCGGTCGTCGTCACTGAAGTTTTCAGGCAGCTCGACAGCAAATGTCTGGCTCTTTTCGACGTCGTAGAACTCCAGGTTGACGACTGGATTCGGTGCACCAGCTTTAGGGTACTTGATCTGCCTCACCTCAGGATAGTTCTCCAACCCCGGTGGCGGCTTCTCGCCGGACGGTCTAGACAAGAAGTACTGAACAGGGTATTCAGGGACAGCCGACTCGTTCGTTCGAAGAAATGCGATATACTTTCCATCACTAGACCACCAAGTTACACTATTTCCGGCGAAGACTTCTTCCTCATATACCCAGTCAGGAACACCGTAAAATAGATCCTTGCCTCCGTCCTCTGTAATTGTAACTATCTCTTTGGTAGACAGTTTCCGAAGGTATATGTTATTATCTCTCACGAAGACGACCGCGTCCGACCTTGGAGACCAAACCGCGAGCTGGATTTGCCCATCAGGATATGCTGGATCCAGGGGTTGCGCCGCCTGAGTCTCGACGTCCAAAAGCCAGTAGCATCCAACGTACGAATGTCTCCAATTCTTTTTCTGGTCAGATAGAAGCAGGACGCTCTTCATGTCCCTGCTGGGCCAGACGTTATTGGGGAAGATAGTTTCCCCATCTACCTTCACATAGGAATCGTTCATGAGCACTCTGCTGTTCGAGTAACCATCCTCTTCTTTGCGGTCTCGAATGTCATTAACCCGCAGATAGCCTTTCCCCTTGTCAGCCCCGCCCACTTCAACAAGAAGTCCGTCTTCACCGTTGGATCCTGGGATCCAAGAAATACTGTGGGATTGAGCAAGCCATTCACCGCTGAGGACTTGGTCCAACGTCACTGGTTTCCCACGACTGCTCCCAGTGACTGAGTCCAGATCATGGATAGCATCAGACGGAGCAGCTACAGAGGATCGCTGTTGGGCTAGAAATAGTATGAAGGCAAGGCCCCATCCTCCTAAACAGAGCAGTCCCAGCGTCCACATGACCCGCGAAGAGCGGCTTCCAGTGGACGTTTTGGTTCTTCGTGAGGCAAGAAGTGGCTCTTCAAGGTGCGGATCACCATCCTCGAGATCACAATATCTGCCCTCTTCCTTCTCCAGCTCCCGTATCTTTCCTGATGAATAAACATTATCGTCAGCTAGCAAGGCGGATTCGAGTGAAGATAAATCCGAGTCGGAGGATGCGTCGGAATGAGAGGACGATGACTTTCGATGTGTTCGGAGGGGAGGGTCCTGACTTTCAGCATCTTCAAGGCTTCCCATATTCACAGAGTATTCAACGAGAGCAGCTCAAATCGTTCTTGCTCATATATGCCTTGAACAGACAAAGCAGCAGACAGCGAATGAAGGGCGTATTGCATCGAATCGTACTGTTGCTAGCAAGCGACTGTGGCTGATGGAAAGAACGTTTGGAAAGTGTCTATACCCCTGGAAATATGTTGCTTCGGGGCTACTCCGTGCGTCAGTCCAGATGCCTCTGGGACTGCATACACACAGTGAAGAGGTGCGGAGGTTGGAACTTGGAAGGAGGCGCCAGTCGGAGCCTTGGCGTCCATGCTAACAAGAGGGCCGAGGAACTCGATTCATGCGCTTCAGCCACGATAAGGTCCTTATTTCTGTTTTTGGAGCTCTCTGAAGAACCCTGGCAAAAGGGACAAGCAGAACCATGTTCCAA
This sequence comes from Monascus ruber, assembly GCA_002976275.1. Classification (NCBI taxonomy): domain Eukaryota; kingdom Fungi; phylum Ascomycota; class Eurotiomycetes; order Eurotiales; family Aspergillaceae; genus Monascus; species Monascus ruber. The sequence goes on along the minus strand of PSNO01000006.1, from coordinate 1,982,874 downwards.
TACTCGCACTGCTATCCACGGTTCAGGGACGCGCCATAAATACTCTTGACCGCCTGAGGCAGCCGGACTGCATCTATGACTCTTATTATGACGTTGACATCCAGACTGCCACGACATCAAACAACCAGGCAATTATGATCGCGCATATGCAAACTTCACAGTATCCAAGACTACCTTTCGTTGCGAGATACGACGAGACCTCACTCCGGTCGACTTCGAACGCTCACTGAGGAGCAACGTCACTGCATCTTCGAGCTTCGAAGTCGGATTTGAATATCGAAATATGGGAATTGGCAGCGGAGGTCGACGGAGTTGTAAAAAGGCGTTCAATTCAGATATTTCTACAGGTCATGGCTGGAAATTGGCAGAAGAAAGAGCTTGACTGCAATACAAGGCAGGAAGAGGAGCCTACGTAGGACACTCTGGAATAGATAGCTAGGCTACACAGTTCTACTGGTGGATGCGAACATGAAAGAAAAAAGGAAATATTTCTCTTTCAACGGTTCTGGCCAGATTATTCTTTAAAGTAGATAGCCCGTTATACGCCCCTCATTTGCTTTTTGGTCTTTATCAAATCACCTCGACAGGACAATGTCATCAATCCTCATGATCATCTTTACCGTCTCCGCCGCAAGCTCGATCGCACTCGTGCTCACGAGAAGAGGCTGAAGAATGTTTTCTTCTGTAATATCATCCTTTACACCGCCGCTGCGAATACTGACGCCCGCATTGTGCTGGCCTTGAGCGTGTCGATGCCGCAGGTCAGTGACCACTTTGATGGCGTTGAGACCAGCATTCTCCGCGAGAGTGGTAGGAATAATCTCCATCGCATCTGCAAATGCTTTCCAGCAGATGGACTCGGTTCCTGTGAGCTCACGGGAACGCATCGAAAGCGCATGAGCAACTTCGATCTCGGGAGCACCACCGCCAGCAATGAGGGCACGCTTTTTCACCAAGCACCTGATAACGCACAGTGCATCATGCAGAGAACGTTCTGCCTCATCCAAAATAAGACTGTTTGCGCCACGCGCTACGATAGACACGGTTTGGTTGTTGGCGGCGGCAGCAGCCGCCGGCGTCTTGACACCTGTGATCTTGACATAACGTGCACCAGACTCTTGGACTTCCTCCACTAAATCAGCGGTGCCGAGTTTGTCCTCCGTAAAGGAGTCAATGTTGGCGACTGGCTTGCAACCCAGACTCTTGCAAAGAAAATCGACTTCGTCACGCTCAATATCCTTCACAGCTAGTATCTTAAGGCGGGAAAGGAAGTGCAGAGACAAATCATTGACGGCATCGCGGAGAATAGACTTTTGGATAAGAAGGACGTTGCACTTTGTTTTTTGGATTTTCTTCACCATGTTGAGGAGGTACTGCCGCTCTTCCTTAAGGATCTTATCCATCTGACGGTAGTCATTAACCACAATTTGGTTTTCCATCTAAAATTATGTTACCTGTTAGCAACGTCTTGATGCACTGAAAAGAAAGCAAGAGTACGTGGATAGGAATGCGAGCATACATCAGGCTTAGGCGGGCTCAGTTGAAATTGTATCAGCCCTATGCGAGCCTTCTCGATCCTTGTAGGTCCGCCACTGCTCTTGATCACTTGCTGGTTCAAGACTACACCGTCGACCATCTCACTATCCTCGATCGTACCGCCCACCTTCTTAACTATGCGGATATTGCGCAAGTCAACATTCTCTGCGGTCTTGGGATCGATCACCTTCAGCACTGAATCAACGGCCATGGGCCCAAGAAGACTCGAGTACTGCGAAACGACTTTCGATGAGAGGGAGGTAGATGCAGCTTGGAGGAGGCTTGCACGGTCCGTTATCTCTATCGGGCGGGAAATTCCGTGGAGAACCTGGACAGCAGCATTTGCGGCCCTCTGAAAAGATTCCGAAATGACAGTGGGATGGATGCCTTTTTCCAACAGGCGCTGGGCAGCTCCCAGCAAGCTGCCCGCAATAACGACGACGGAGGTTGTCCCATCACCAGCTTCAACATCCTGAGCTGCACTCAGATCAACCAGCATTTTGGCAGCTGGATGCATAACACTCATATCCTTCAACATAGTGTTCCCATCGTTGGTCTGCAAAACATGGTCAGTGTCGTTGATTCATGCAGACGTTGTGACGGGAGAATCGTACGATAATCGTGTTTCCCTTAGGCGTTTGGATCTGCGATGAATATCAGCATGGAGAACTAGAGTTCATTCAAGTATCTCTGCCTCACCATCTTGTCCATTCCTCTGGGCCCCAAAGACTATTTTCGTTAGCCCCTCATCCATTTCTATCAAGTTTCTGGGGGCGCATACAGTTCTGATCGCATCCGCGACGGCTAATCTCAAGTCAGTGGTCTTCCAGGATATAACGTGGGGCGAGAGATAGGGAGAAAGTACCTCTAGCTGCCAAAATATTGGCTCCCCGTACCGCCATAGGCTTCTCCTTATCCTGCAAACAATTAGAGACTGTCAGCCACAAGAAGCAATTCTCCAGTAGTAATAGGGAGAACGCACTCTAAAGGTGTTGTTCCCAGCATTTCCCTGGGATACTGCGGCCGCCATCTTTGCGTCGGCAGTTCTGTAGAAAATAAAATAGAATTAGAAAGAAAAAGGAATAAGAAGAAGGATTAAAGCAGCGTGGTGGGGTTGCAAGGGAGGTAAGTTGAAGAGTCGAAGGCGGAACAATATTAATTTCTGGAGGTTCTTCTGCGATGCTTGGCGCTCGACTAGCGTTTCCGTCACTGGCATTGCAGCTCAACCTCTGGACAGCAGCTGGATCATCACAACATCCTCCTGTCCAGCTTCCCCCCATCCTCTTCACTGTCTATTTCCTCCTTGATCCCTACAGTTGTGTATTTCTTGTCTGAGTTTCGACTCCGTTTATTTCTCCTTCTGATACTAACTCCCTGGCCTCTGACATCGATACGAACATTCCACCATGCCCAGCGCCACGGGAGAGAACTGGGAGAAGTACAAGAAGAACTTTGCGGACGACGAGGAACCCGAAAAGAAGATTACACCCCTGACTGATGAGTGAGTTCATCATTGTTATGGTTATTACAGTTTCTTGTCGCAGTAGCGCACGCTTACTGTACCTTAGTGATATCCAAGTACTCAAGACATACGGCGCCGCTCCCTACGCCGCTGCATTAAAGAAGCTTGAGAAGCAAATCAAAGATAAGCAAGCAAGCGTGAACGAAAAAATCGGCGTCAAGGTGATAACTCCACGTCTAGTTTCGCTTGGATCGATCTGACGCCTTTAGGAATCCGATACTGGTCTCGCACCTCCACACCTTTGGGATGTAGCTGCGGATCGACAACGCATGGCAGAGGAGCAGCCACTGCAGGTTGCCCGCTGTACAAAGATTATACAGGATGAAAAGGATTCGGAAAAGAGCAAATATGTTATCAACGTGAAGCAAATCGCCAAGTTCGTTGTCAACCTCGGGGAACGAGTGAGCCCTACAGATATTGAAGAGGGCATGAGAGTTGGGTACGTTTCTGCCTTGCGATACATTTTGTCTCTTCTACGGCATCTCTACTTTTTGTTCTCTATTTTTTATGTTCATGGGCTGATGGAAAGTCTTAGCGTCGATCGCAACAAGTACCAGATCATGCTTCCTTTACCGCCGAAGATTGACCCAAGTGTGACGATGATGACTGTTGAGGATAAGCCAGATGTTACATATGGAGATGTTGGTGGATGCAAGGAACAGATCGAGAAGCTGCGCGAAGTTGTCGAAATGCCGTTGCTCTCCCCAGAGCGTTTCGTCAACCTCGGTATCGATCCGCCCAAGGGTGCTCTGCTCTACGGACCCCCTGGAACTGGGAAAACACTGTGCGCTCGGGCCGTTGCCAACAGAACAGATGCAACGTTTATTCGCGTTATTGGGAGCGAACTGGTTCAGAAGTATGTTGGTGAAGGTGCGCGAATGGTACGGGAGCTGTTCGAAATGGCGCGGACCAAGAAGGCATGCATTATTTTCTTTGACGAAATTGATGCTGTCGGTGGTGCTAGATTCGATGACGGGGCTGGCGGCGATAACGAAGTACAGAGAACCATGTTGGAGTTGATTACACAGCTAGATGGATTTGACTCGCGCGGGAACATCAAGGTGATGTTCGCCACCAACCGGCCGTCGACTTTGGACCCTGCTTTGATGCGGCCTGGTCGAATTGACCGGAAAATCGAGTTCTCGCTCCCGGACGTTGATGGTCGGGCAAATATTCTACGGATTCATGCCAAGAGCATGTCAGTGGAGAGGGATATTCGGTGGGAGCTTATCTCGCGCCTCTGCCCGAACGCAACCGGCGCGGAGCTGCGGAGCGTGGCGACGGAGGCAGGCATGTTTGCTATCCGGGCGCGCCGAAAGGTAGCTACGGAGAAGGACTTTTTGGCCGCGGTAGACAAGGTGATCAAGGGCAATCTGAAATTCAACTCGACAGCGACGTACATGCAATACAACTGATCAGACGGCGCGTTGCTTCTGTGTTGCAAGGGGGTTACATGGGGAGACATGGGGCGTTAATTAATTAGTGTCGAATTCATACTAATCGAGTCGACCCGTTCTACCGGACTTAGGGTAAGAATGTTCTTTACGTAGCTGTACATACTAGTTAGGTGCATCGTATTTACCAAGACAGCGCCGTAGACGCGAAGAGACTAAAGTACGCTCTCACGTGCCGGTCATGTGCCGGGCCAATCGCGCTCTCCCGGCAGCCCGAGATGATTACCTCTGGCCTGCTGCTGATTGGCTTGTTCGGCCCCGAGGCGCTCCGTCGGCTGAGAGAATGCTTACATAAGGCAGCTTTCTCCCGACAGCAACCATCACGACGGCAGAACTTCCAAGGCTTTACCAGAAGACATTCCAGTTTCCAGCCCTCTCCTCTCCTCTCCTCGCCCTTCCATCTGCTGACTGCCTACTGTCTGTGATTTCCTGTCCTCTCCGTTAGCGCATTGTTCCTCAGTTCTATCAGTCATCATGAGCTCCATGAGCTTGCGGAGTCTAGCTCCCGCATCCAAGGTCGGTGACCCGATGTCATAGCTACTTTTCCTGTACTGACTTTGGCTTCTCGCGCAGATTTCCCGCGCTCTGAGGGACCAGAGACGTCTCTTCTCGTCGACAAAGCCAGCAGGTATGCAGTGCAGTCGCCGTCTGTCTACCAGCCTCTGCTAACCTCTTACCCGAAAAGCCCGAGTTTTTGCGAACGGGCCGTTGCGCGCCAAAGAGGCCACTGGATACATCGCACAGAAGTACCCCATCATTGTAAGCTGAGCCTGTTCATGTTTTGTCTCTTCGTGGCCTTGAACCAAGCTTACTGACCTCTGTAGGATCACGAATACGATGCCGTAGTCGTCGGTGCTGGTGGTGCCGGTCTGCGTGCCGCCTTCGGTCTTGCGGAAGCCGGCTTCAACACAGCATGTGTTTCCAAGCTTTTCCCTACAAGAAGTCATACCGTTGCAGCTCAGGGAGGAATTAATGCTGCCCTTGGAAAGTACGTGGCTTAACTTTGTTGTGCTTCATGTCGGAAGTCGTTACTAACCAGTCGGCCATTAGCATGCACAAGGATGACTGGAGATGGCACATGTACGATACAGTGAAGGGATCCGACTGGCTGGGTGACCAAGATGCTATTCATTACATGACAAAGGAGGCTCCTGCCAGTGTCCGTGAGCTTGAGGGTTATGGATGCCCATTCTCCCGTACCGAGGACGGTCGTATCTATCAGCGTGCGTTCGGTGGTCAGTCCAAGGAATTCGGCAAAGGTGGCCAAGCCTATCGCTGCTGTGCTGTTGCAGATCGTACCGGTCACGCCCTGCTCCACACCCTCTATGGCCAGTCTCTTCGTCACAACACAAACTATTTCATTGAGTACTTCGCTCTTGACTTGCTCATGGAGGATGGTGTATGCCGGGGTATCATTGCTTACAACCAGGAAGACGGCACGCTGCATCGGTTCAAGGCCCACCATACTGTTCTGGCTACAGGCGGATACGGACGTGCATACTTCAGCTGTACCTCTGCGCATACCTGCACTGGCGATGGCCAAGCTATGGTTGCGCGTGCAGGTCTACCTCTCCAGGATCTGGAGTTCGTTCAGTTCCATCCTACCGGTATCTACGGTGCTGGATGTCTGATTACCGAGGGATCTCGTGGCGAGGGTGGCTACTTGCTGAACTCGGAGGGTGAGCGCTTCATGGAGCGTTATGCTCCTACCGCCAAGGATCTTGCATCCCGTGACGTTGTTTCTCGTTCCATGACCTTGGAAATTCGTGAGGGCCGCGGTGTGGGTCCAGAGAAAGACCACATCTACCTGCAGCTCAGCCATTTGCCTGCTAAGCTTTTGCATGAGCGCCTGCCTGGTATCTCCGAGACTGCCGCTATCTTCGCTGGTGTCGACGTCACCAAACAACCTATTCCTGTGCTGCCCACTGTTCACTACAACATGGGTGGTATTCCTACTAAGTATACTGGTGAGGTTTTGACGCAGGATGCGCAGGGCAATGACCAGGTTGTGCCGGGTCTGTGGGCTTGCGGTGAAGCTGCCTGCGTCTCTGTCCATGGCGCTAACCGTCTTGGTGCCAACTCCCTCCTTGACTTGGTTGTCTTCGGTCGTGCCGTTTCCCACAAGATCCAGGAGACCACCACCCCCGGAAAGCCGCACAAGGAGCTTAGCCCTGACGCTGGTGCTCAGACCATCAAGGATATTGATCACGTCCGCACCGCAGAAGGTCCGAAGTCGACATTCGACATCCGCAATGCCATGCAAAGGGCTATGCAGACCGATGTTAGCGTCTTCCGTACGCAATCTAGCTTGGATGATGGTGTCAAGAAGGTCACTGCCATTGATCAAACGTACAGCCAAGTTGGCACCAAGGACCGTGGCATGATCTGGAACACTGACTTGACCGAGACTCTGGAACTTCGTAACCTGTTGACTTGCGCGTACGTATTACCGCTACATGTTATATTTTCATGGACGAGAACAGAGCGTGACTGACATTTTATTTTCTCAGATCCCAAACTGCCGTCGCAGCCGCTAACCGCAAGGAGTCCCGCGGTGCCCATGCTCGTGAGGATTACCCTGAACGTGATGATGAGAACTGGATGAAGCACACCCTTACCTGGCAGAAGACTCCTCATGGCCCGGTTGAGGTGAAATACCGCCACGTCCAATCTCACACTTTGGATGAGAAGGAGTGCCCGTCAGTTCCTCCATTCAAGCGTGTATACTAGGCGAACCTCGACAAGCATGAATTAGGAGGTATGAGGCATGTCTTACAATGAGCGAGCTTGGCTTCTAGAAACACAGGGCAAAAGGTCAGGCTCGGGCTCCCCGCACCAAATTGTGCGATTGGCTGGCCACTCCAGGTCCTTCGCCCAACTTCCCTCGAACAAGGAAATGGGTGGGTTATTATATACTGAAGAGGGGTTGAGGATTCGATTCACTATGTCCGTTCTTCGTTATTTCTGTATAGCAATTTATAGGTCGAGGCGGAGTGTTGGGGCCATGCCATGTTAAATGCATTCTGTTACTGCCGGTCCTTCTTTTACTTTTTCTTTTGAGTTTGTATAAATTGAGGGTTGGTTCTCTTGTTGGTTTCTGGAGCCATATCGGGCGGGCCTCTTGAGGTATTCTTTAGAGTACTCCATATCGTAGTGAGCGCTCGGCATTTAGTCACGCGGTTGTCTACAGCAAGCCCTCGAGTTTTCAGCCTCGGCATTTGCTTCTTTGGTTCCTTGCCAATCATAAATGTAGACCGTAAATACAATACCGGCACGGACAGGTCCAACTGGAACCGGGGTTCAGCGCAGGCTTTTGTCGAGTCTAGGCAATGGTGACGACCAGCCAAACGGATGGGCGGACAAAGAAGTTATTACCATCATTGATACTGGTACTTGCTGACTGGGCTGGGTAATGATCTCCATTGAATAGGATAGATGATTTGACCGTTTCCAAGCCTGGCATCTCTGTTGCTGATGTACACGGATGCAGCATGGGATGTGGTGAGTACGCAAGTCAAGTAGTGTAGACAAATTCAAGTTCAACGCATTGTTTTTGTTATCCCCTGCCACGATCCTCATTGTGTTAACAGTCTCATTTCGTGATAGCCTTTGCCTTATGGGTACACTTTACTTCTGCATCCGGACGCATTGATGACGAATTGCTTCGAGGTCTCACAAGATGGATCAAGCTGAAACGGACTTCTTCGGTTGCCTATGACTGAAAGGAGATGGTTTCCTTCGCCAAGGACTGGACTTGTCGATAATGACAAAGAATTTACCTTGGAGGCTGCGACATGGTCATTTTGCGGGTGGCATGTTGGATGTTGCGAGGCTTAGGGGGATAATGAGAGGCTGTTCTCTGCCTCTCTCTTTTTTTTTTTTTTTTTTTTTTTTCTTTCTTTCTTTCTTTCTCGGGTTCTGTAAAGAGATTCTCTGTCCTGTCCCCTTGTCAGTTTTTGCTGAAGTCTCACCTTTTTCTATTTCCTCTGCAACATCAAAGGTTATCATCCTGATGGGATGAGGCTTTGCTTCCAATATTGTGAGGTACCGATAACGGTCTCTTGGTTATTATTGTGTGATTGTCTTTCCTGGGTTATATTGCTTTCTGAAATATTCCATCGCTCCTCATATTGGTCTTCCCTTGATGGTGGTGACATTATCTTGATCAGCTAAAGAAAATGGATCTCGACATCGATCACCTTCTTCCCCGTCAGGCAAATTTCTGCACGAATAAAAAGCTGTGGTACGTATGTACTGCTGGAAATTTCCAAGGGTGTTGCTCGACCGATCCATGCACTACAGGAACCTGTCCAGACGACGATCGTGACGATGAAAGCAGCACTGTGACTATCCCAACGGTAGCAGCTACGCTGCCTGCATCATCGAGTTCAACTAGCTCGACGACAGCATCAAGTAGTACGTCTTCCACCAACGCCACTGTCTCATCTTCGCTGTCTTCTGCGGCTTCTGTGAAGATTTCTGAGAGCTCGAATATGGCCACTAGCATAACAACGAACATAGTCAAAACTGCAAGCACCTCTTCATCGCAGATAAGCTCAGTTGTAACGGTGACTGCTTCTATGGACATGGGCCCTAGCCCTTCTTCTGCAGCGAACAGTTCTGAAAGGGATTCAGGCAGTACTGGAGGATTGATTGGCGGGGCGGTTGGCAGTATTCTTGGTGCACTTATGGTGATGGGCTTGATAGTCCTCTTATGTCGAAGACGACGGAAACAGCTTCGAAGCGGCCAAATTCCCCATGATAATAATAACTGGAAAAAAATGGCGTCGGCTGACAATAGTCCTATTTCTCCATTAGCCGGTAAGCGACAGAGCTATGCGTGCAGGTGGATAACAAATAAATATCTAACGATTCTGATATCGGTAGGCCCCAGGGAGCTCAATATGGATCCTCATACACCATTAGTGACTCTAGCCAGCATCACCAACACTCCTAGGTCAGCTACCGAGCTCTTGGGCAGGACTAGGGGGGTCTCTGACCATAGAACAACCACAAATGCCACCGTCTTTGACAATTCCACCGCTCACGTCCCTGAATTACCGGCAACCTTTGCAGGGCACTCTGGTACTACCCCGGAATTACCAGACACAGGCTTCTACCGGCCACGAGCTGAACTGGCCACTCACTCGCAGAGCGAACTGATCAATGTCCCCTTCAGCCAGCGAAGCAGATCTCCACCTATATATGGGATGGTCCAAAATGACCCTTGTCTGGACAGCAGTTCCCAGTTCGATAGCCAAGGTGATAGTGGAAATAATGACAGAGACAGGGACAGTAAGAGCAGGAATCTGTACCAGCCTGTTCTCGTACCTGCTCCTGCGCTTGAATCGCTGATTTCAGTTACTCGCGATAATGACGTTCAGGTTGCCCCGGCCAATGCGAACCTGCGAAAGACGGTATATAAGACCCAACTAAACGATAACCATGTGCACTATAATGGTGGTGATAGTGAGGTGACCTACCTCCTGAGGGATTCCCCTTCTGTTTCCTCGTCCATTATGGGCTAACGCATGGTTTCATAGGCGTTCAGGTCGGGGATGAGAAGGAGTCGAGTTGAAGGATTGGGGTTCCGGCTGCCCGAGTAGTTGATGGCTGTTGGAAGGTTCCCTTTATTCAGACAGTGTATACCATTGTCTGTGATGTGGATATATTATTGTTGCTGTTGTTGGTTATTATTATAATATTAGATAGTTACTCTGTAGAATATGACTCCTCGTACAGTTTATCGGCTGTCCCAATCCGGCTTAGCGTCAGAAGTGACTCTATCTCCGAATGTCATTGAAAGATCTCTAATTTTCCTCCTTCAACGCAGACCTCCAACAAACCCACCCATCGCCGCTCAATTGCTGCATTCCGACGCCCAAAATGACTGCTTCGAAGGCCGTAGCCGAGAACATGCTGTGGGGTGGCCGCTTCACCCGTTTGTTCACCTTCCGACCCGTTACCCCAGATGACAAGAGTATGACTAACTTTCAATGATGCAAACTCCCAGAGGGCCTTGACCCTTTGATGGTCCAGTATAATGAATCTCTCCCGTACGACCGTATATTTTGGAAACAGGACATCGCCGGCTCCATCGCATTCGCCCGCGCGAATAACAAAACCGGCATCCTGACCGCGCACGAGTTCTCCGAGATCGAGCGCGGCTTCAAACAGATCGCGGCGGAATGGAGCAACGGCACGTTCCTCATCAAGGAAAATGACGAGGACATTCACACGGCTAACGAGCGCCGACTGTCCGAGATCATTGGCAAGGAAATCGGTGGGAAGCTGCACACGGGTCGTTCCCGGAACGAGCAGATCGCGACAGATATGCGGCTGTGGCTGCGTGATGAGCTGCGCAAGCTCGACGGGTTCCTGTGTGATCTGATTAGGGTCTCCGTTGCGCGGGCAGAGAAGGAGATCGACTTCATCATGCCGGGTTATACGCATTTACAAAAGGCTCAGCCCGTCCGGTGGGGTCATTGGCTGCTTTCCCATGCGACAGCCTTTGCGAGCGAGTTGCAGCGACTGCGGGAGGTGACGAGGCGGGTGAATCGGAGTCCCTTAGGAACGGGTGCTTTGGCCGGGAATCCCTTCCAGATTGATCGGGAGGCCATGGCAAAGGAGCTTGGGTTTGAAGGACTGCTGTATAATTCCATGAATGCGGTTGCGGACCGTGATTTTGCTATGGAGACTATGCAGTGGGGCAGTTCGTTCATGTTAAAAATCTCGCGCTGGGCTGAGGATTTGATTATCTATAGCAGTTTGGAGTTTGGGTTTGTGAGGTTGTCTGATGCGTATTCGACCGGGTCATCGTTGATGCCTCAGAAGAAAAATGCAGGTACGTTTTATCTTTTTCCGTCTTGACTCAGAATGCAAGCACACTGACAGAAAGCAGACAGTCTAGAACTCCTCCGTGGAAAGGCAGGTCGTGCATTCGGCCAAATGGCCGGCCTCATGTGCACGATCAAGGGCCTCCCGACAACCTACAACAAGGATCTCCAGGAATCTGTCGAACCCCTGATAGACCATATCAAGACGGTTGGTGACAGCATCCAGATCGCCACCGGCGTACTGTCAACCCTCACTACCAACCCGGACAAGATGGCAGCTGCCCTGGCTCCGGAGATGCTCGCCACCGAAGTTGCAGACTACCTTGTCCGCAAGGGGGTCCCCTTCCGCGAGGGCCACCATATTTCGGGACGAGTTGTGGCGTTGGCGGAGAAGAAGGGCGTGCCGATGGATACGTTACAGTTGGAGGAGCTCCGGACCGTGGACGGACGATTTGAGGAGGATGTCAAGGCCTGTTTGGATTATGAGAGGGCCGTCGAATTGAAGGATGCCGTGGGGGGAACTAGTAAGAGGGCTGTCATTGAGCAGATTGGAGTGTTGAAGGGGCTGCTCTAGTTGTATCTAGATATCTGTCCGTCCTGTCTGTCTGGAGCGTCTAAAATTTTAGGTGGCATATTATGCATGAACAGAGTTGTCCTCCGCTAATCCAAATCAACGAGCTCGACAACAGTCCACGTAACAGTCCACCCCGTTTCACCCCCGACCTTCTCCATAACCCTGCGACTAGCAACATTATCCATTGCCACCTCAACATGTCCCCATCCCCCATCTTCTCTCCCTCCCGAAGAAGAGACGGGAGTACGAAAAGGTCCCTCGGCAGATAAACCCCTCTTCATGACCTCCTTGGACAAATGCACCGCCAGCCCCTTCCCGCGATGCTCAGGCTCGACATGCAGCGTCGCGAGGGCGCCATCGAATCCGATAAACGCCCATGCAATAGGCCATTCCTTGTCTTGGTCTTGGTCATCCTCTTGCTGGGTAGCGGTAGCAGTAGCAGTACCAGAGAAATAAATACCCAAACTAGGCATACATCCTAAGGACTTCGAAGAGCGAGGAATATGCGTCCTGCTCTGCACGAGGTCGAACTGGTACGACTGAAGACCACGTCGGCCGTATTTATCTTCAAATCTGTATCCCGGCGGCAGCATGTAACCCTTTTCCACGGTCGATGTCTCCAGCATCGCCGGCGGAAACAGATATTTCACATACGACGGATTATCGAATCGATGGATCTTCACACCAGCCCACGGGTTCGGATCCGTATATGTGGCCGAGGCCGTTAGGAGGCACTGTAATCCCGTATGTAGACAGCCGATCAGGAAGGCCTGTGCTGGTGGAGGGGGGATTGTGTGGTCTTTCTTTGTGGTATTGGCACCGTTAGCATCTGTGCTGGGGCCGCCTGGATGACACTGTGTTGCCAGGTATTCCGGGAGTAAGTTGTCTTTGATGTATACCAGAAGGCCTAGGAATTGACCGCGGACGAGATCGAGAACGGCAGGGTCTGTGATTGAAAGTGTAGAGACCGCATCTCCCTTTGCATTCGCATTTCCAGTTGCAATTTCAGTTTCACTGTGCTGCTTCTCATTGCCGGCTAATACTGGGTTTGAGTCAATGGGAGCATCCCTTTGCAGACTCGAGTAGAGGATTATCTGCGTTTCCCTGCCGCGGAAGAGATCGACATAAGCGGCCAGCCAGAGTGATCGGGGATCAGTGACAGCTCCAGTTGCATTCGGTGGGAAAGTCGCCAGGACTCTGGCAGTGCTGGATGGATATGCCAGAGCATGCTGGATGCGCCGGAGCAAGGAGACCGAGTAAGGGAAATGCGCGCGAAGAAGAGGGATGATGGTTTGTTCGGGGGTGGGGTGAATGTAGATGAGCGGGGCCATGTTTTTATGTTGCTGTTTTTTATATATATATTTGGAGAAAAGTTAATTCGAGACATCCATACTCCATACTCCCGGGGATTTCTGGTGGAATTTATCGTCCATGGGTTGGATGAAAGCTCGTGCTAACGTTGCATCTTAGCGTTATGCATGACTCACGCTTAAGTCTGACATTGATTGAAAAAGCGTCCCCTCATCCAAATCCCACCGAAAAACACCAAAGAGGGAATTAAAAAAAAAAGAAAGAAAGTAAGATTCGGGTATCATCAACAATCACATCGTACAGTAGCTGCAGTAGAATTCTAATTCTACCACGGACTCCTAGGCCCAACCATCCAGTCCTCCATTGCCAGCCACTCACTCCACTTCGCTTCCGCCAGCCGGATCTCCTCCTCCAACGGCTGCTCGAGAGGCCGTAGAAATGGCGTCTGCTCGTCCGGCAGGATGTCGTAGGCTGCTTTCGTCGATGCCCATCCGCTGCTTTTTGCCGTAAATAGGTAATTGACGCGTTCCTGTTGGCGAATCGGGCCGATTCCACTGACCCAGTTCTCGCCAAAGAAGACCTGCATCATCGATGCAGAGTCGCGGCCTGTGACGATCAAGCGGCGGATGTACGGACGCAGTGAGACGAATGGAAATGAGTTGGACGGGTCGCCTTGCATCGCCAACCTGGCTTCCTGCGAAAGATGAGGCAATTGAAGGACGGGCTGTCGTCGTTGGCATGGAAGTCGGATATTAAGGAAAGCTACTATGGACTGCACCAGACGCGTGTGTTGGCTGTGGTTGACAAAGTATTCGAGACAGGCCATGTACTGTGGGTGCCATTCAAGGGGATTAATGTTAGCCAAACTCGCTATCGAGCCAGGCCGAGACCCTTCATGACCTGCTGCATTATTAGCACGATTGTCTGTTTGCAAGGTTCATGAGTGAAAAGAAAGATGCATTACCTGCAGTCCCATTGTAGGCGGAGTCTTTCCTAAACGCCTCGCCTGCGGTGGCTTGAGTGCTCGATGCCATACTTATTTGTGTCATACGACAATGGAGTATTAATTGAGGATTGAAAGTAGAAATAAGGGGAAGAATCCAAGAGCCAGGTCTCAGGTAGTCAAAGCAAAAACAGACGAATTCTGTTCAACCACGATTCTAGCTAGAAATGGGAGATATGATGAACGAAGAAGAATTAGAGAAAGGATCCATGGCCGTGAGACCGGGCCTCCTTATAGAGGCCGACAAGACCGTATACGGACGGTGGGATTGCGTGTCTTCAACAAAAGCACATCGATAAAGGATTGGACGCAAAGAGTAGTACGTAGATCCTATACCTGACCCGATGGAGGTGAAGAAAAATTTTTTCACAGATGCATGGTAACACATGGTGAGCAACAGGACTATTGAGGGCAGTGGAGATGCTGCGAGCATTTTGAAGCTATTCGGACGTCTTGATTGCTCACAGTGGACCCAGCCACATCACTAGCCACGTCCCTGAAGCCTCACTGTGGCGTGCCATGCGTGATAAATCGTGGCTGTGCTATCCTTTTCCTTTTCTGGAGAACTCCATAGTCGAATCACAGTCGAATCATCACCACCATCGTCATCCACGATCCAGGATCCCTGCATGCGGCTGACCCTAGCTACAGTTTGCATTTTCCAGTTCCAGATCTCCGGGAGCGGGTCTGTTCGATTTCAAATGCCATACCTCAGCTTTGCCACGCCTGAAGGGATAAATTGTCAAACAGGACCTCAGTACCACCATGAAGGATTCAATTCGAATGCTACAGAGGTACGGGCGGATGGCACGGGTTATTATTATTAGTATTATCTTCCTCGTGTACGGGCTACGACGGAGCACTAATATCAAATTCAACAGACTCGGCTACCTGAACTCTGCAGATCCGGCCAGCAAATTGTCATCTCGACAGTGCACGGACGACGGGGACATATAATAAAAGAGGAAATAATAATCTTAATAAGTTGACAATAATCTTAATAATGCAGAGCAGCAAATAATAATCCCGCTAAAATCGGAGGATGCAGCTAAGATCAGCACCAAAAAAGTAACCAAACCAGTTGCCCGGACCAGAGAAGCCTCCGTGCTTCATTCCCTGTTTTCGCCCCGAATGAGATAATGGGTCTATTCCTGTAAGGGAAAGAAATGTGATTCCTGCCGATCTAGATTCCTTAGATTCCCTAGATCCGTGGATATATTCCAAATATGCCAGGCTGGGGCTGAGCAAAAAAGGAAAAAGCCATGGTTCAATGCAAGGGACTCTGGCAGCTTTTCTGATATAAAGTCAAGGCCATTGTCCATGGACTCAACAGGATACGTCAACTCCCAAACAGGTATATTTATCTATATCCATCTTGTTATCATTGGTTACGGTTGTGTCCTTCCCTGGATCTGTCACATCTACTCCTCGACTTGGACTCTACGAAGCTGTCAACCTTGGAAGTCTTCAACGGTTGATTCCTATTTCAGCATCATATATATCCATATACATACCGTATATAATACCTTCTACGGCTTTCTATCACTTTTGCCGTTGTTCCTCTCTTCTCTTGACAATGTCGACCACAATGCGCTGGAAAACAAACTACGAACTCTACGTACGTCTTCACATCCATCTCTGCATATGTATGCAACTCATCTAACAACCATCCAGTCCGACCGAAAGACCTCACGACCATGCACCCCAAATCACATTCGAAATGATCACGAAAACGAAAACAAGGAGGAATGGGAATACCCGTACCACAACACTCCTGACTTCCTCGACCCAATAGCCATGCTCTACCCATACGTCGCTGAATGCCAAAAAAACGAATGCGCCAGCCACAATTGCAAAATAGGCTACTGCGCAACAGCATACAGCACATCCCAGGAGACGCTATCCTCCTCGTCTTCGTCGTGGTCTTTGTCGTCTTGGTCGTCGCTGTCTTGTCCCTTGTCGCTATCGTTATCATGCCCTTCGAGAGAGTGCCGGGGTCAAGGTCAGGATCGTGAAGGTCCATCTTCCCACCGAAGATCGAAAATGAGGTCTAGACTCCGTCAGCTGCTGAGACGGCAGAAGGCCCAATAATCAAATCAATCAAATCAGTCTTTGGTTTTAAATCCTGTTTGACTCGACCGACCGACCAATTCACCTCAGCAATACCCCTATCGTTCATTATTATTATCGACATTCTCTTTTCATGGCTACAACTGCGCTTTCTCCTTTGTACTACTTGCATTGTATTCCATCGTTCCTGTTTTCATTTGTCCCTTAGCGTTGGCGTTGGGTCCTGGCATGGACGGGAGAGAGGATCAAGGGTCTATCTATCTATATGTATTTTAATGCCACCGGTGTTTGAATAATTCGAGGCTATTGCCAAGTTGTGCTGAGTACCTGGTATAGACCAACTACTGTCGTAGAACCATTATAGCATGAAAACACAGAACAGGAAGCCACTGGCATCCGGAAGTATTCGTATTGATAGTACCATCCAAACAGTCACGTAAGTCATTTCATTCCGAAAAAGAAAAAAAACGTCGAAGGGGAGAACAGGGTATAGATTCCAACAGGCATAAATCAAATCCAAAACATGATCAATATAAACCTCATACTCGCTTGCGGCACGGTATAAGATAAGCATCCAAATTGACTCCAGAAACCGCAAATAATCGAGATAATCTTCCAAGACTCTCCTTGAGTAGAAAGGGATGATGATGATGCGAAATGCATTACTCTACCGAGCATTAGAGGGTATCCAACGCGCAATCAGTAATCCAGAATGAAAAACACATCTCCAGGTTGCACAGTGATGCCACAGTGCCATCGAGGTTATTATAGCCTCCCTCGACGGCTTCCTAAACACACTCAGTCGTCGCACGGCTCCCTGAAAAGCCTCCCACTCCACCGTCCGCCAGCATCATCTCCGTCCGCCCTACCTCGCGACCAAGCACGTACCCAGCCGAAAAGCTGATGGCTGAGAAAATAACCACCACCCCAGTGCTGATGACCCAAGTCATAAATGTCGGACCGCCTGTTGAATTTGCCAAATTAGTCCTACGGCTCCTGCGAGACGTGCCACGGTCTTTAGGGGAACTTGATCGTCGTTTAGCTTTGGAGGTAGGGGATGTCGTTCGAGCCGCCACAGGTTTCGATACCTTATCTGATCGCTGCGGCCCGACAGCAGGCGCAGATGACGAAGGATCTTCCTCCTCACTGCTCTCTTCACCCATTGCAATGGATTCAGGGACCAGTCGGAAGGAGGATGGCCGCGCTCTAGAGCCGCCCACGGTAGCCGGCTGAGAATCTTGTTTCGGTAACCCTCGTGCGGCAGCCGCACAGGACAAAAGTGTGGACAGACTAGCACGAAGAGCAGCATCATGGTCCGCATGATAGGATGGAGAAACCATGTTGAACGGACTATGTTGCTGTTGTCTGCGAGAAGAATTAGAGCCGTTATCAGTACGGCTTCGGAGAGCAGCGACGCGACTGCAATCAGAGGGACCACTGGGTTGATTGCGACGCAATTCTGTCGGGCTTGTCCATGAAGGATCTCGAGAAGCAGGAGGGTGGGAAAAGGCGTTGGGTTGAGGGACAAACGGAGTCGAATTAATGCGCATACCAAGGGCGGTAGCGTCATCATCTTCATCGTCGCTGGAGATGTCCACAAAAGCGGGGGAGGGGCCTGCACGGATAAAGCGCGGTCGCCTGGGCAGCGGGAGCCTCAGATCTTCATTCGAGCTGGTAAGAACGCGATCCGAGTCGCTCTCGCTTTCCTCATATTCATCTTGGCTGCTGCTCGCTACACTGGGCTCTCTAGATGAGTATTCAACCTGAGCAGTAGTGATTGCGGCAAGGCGTTCGAGACGTCGTCGCCGACTGGAACGGTGAGATGGGTCGGATGCACGACGCTGGACACGGAGCCCGGTGGTGATGATCTCATCGCTGGCCGCTGCGGAGGACAGAGACGATGTAGACGGTTGCGAGGATATTTCGACCCAAGAGTCTAGTGAATGACGAGTGCGTAAGTCCATGTTGCAGGGAGGGGGAAACGATGATGAGGGGGTTGGAACTTGGCAAAGATGTGTGCGTGTCTGTCGGGGGAATATAACCGATATCACCCTCACCCCTTCTACAGTAGAATAAGTACGTACCATCTGATCGTATGGGGAGAGTATTCTCTCGAGATGTCCGGTGGGTTTCTGCCATCATCCGACTGGAAACTCCAGCTTCAGAGGCAGCTGCTCTATCATGCACCTGACCAAGGCGGTCACTTGTAGGCTGCATGGTTGTGGCCAGTAGAGTGAACAGAGGGATGAGAAATGGAAAGAAAGCAAATCGAGGAGGGCAAGGAAGGAGATAAAGAAAGAAACAGCAAGAGTCAGACCACCCGGCGTTGTGGCAGGGAGGAGATGTTGCGTAACCTTCACAATGAAGACAGAGATGAGATGATATTGTGATGTGGACCGGCAGGACAGCAATCTTATCAGGCAAGCGATGTGATATGATCCATACAGTGAGCGCCCAAGGCAGAGGCCGTGGAAACGGTGAGGAAAAGAAGACAGATGGAATTGCCAGGGATGAGGAGAAAGGAGTTACTCCCGGCTGACTGATGCTCTCACAGAGTTTATTATTATTCCTAGCGGTGTGCAGCACAGTCTATCTACCACGACCTCACTGCATCGATCAATTTCCCTAGAAATTCAGAAAAAAATAAAAATAAAAATAAAAAAAAGAGAAAACACACATAAACATACAACTTTTGTTAAACCCCCAAGAGAGAACGAAATCAAATCAAACAGACCCAGTAGCATGTGGTACGCTGCCAACGGAACCTACCTTAGAAGGTAACCTTCTTGCCCTGGAACTCAGGGATGCCGCCCCGGTTGCGGTTGGCACCAGCACCAGCAGCACCACCGCGTCCAAAACCACCGCGTGCACCGCCGCGACCGCCACGGCCACCACCACGGCCGCCCCGGAAGCCGCCGCCAGCTCCTCCATTGCTGGGACGCGGGGTGCTGTAGTCCAGGCGCACTGGCCGGCCATTCAGCTCGGCACCGTTGAGCTCATTGAACGCTTTGCGCGCCTCGTCCACAGACGAGAACTGCACGTAGCCAAACCCCTTGGGGCGACCCGACTCAGGATCAGTAGGCAGGCGGATACCAAGGATCTCACCCTTCTCTGCAAATAGGTCCCGAACAGAGTCCTCGTTGGCACTGAACGGAATGTTGCCGACAAACAACGTCTCGCTCTCGGGGCTGGCCTGGTCCCCGAAGGAACGAGCGCGAGCCTGGGCGCGATCCTTGAAGTTGTTTCCTTGTTGGTTGTTCGACTGACGAGCACTGGCATAGTCGAGGTTGATCTTGCGACCGTCGATCTCCGTGTCTTTCTTCGCCTCGTATGCTTTAGCAGCATCAGCCGCGTCGGTATATTCGACGTAACCGAATCTAAATTGAACTTTGTAAGCAACTCGTAGGATAACCTGGAGAGTATCTCGACCTACCCTCGAGAACGACCAGAATCACGTTCCGTCACAATGCGGGCACCAGCGAGTTCTCCGAATTCTTCGAACTCACGACGCAGCCATTCCTCGTCAACGTTCCACGACAGATTGCCCACAAAAAGGTTAGCAGACTCTCCGCCGGTCTGGGTTTCGGTCTTGGATTTCTTGGAAGTTGTTTCGGTTTGCTCTTCGGCTTTGCGCTTTTTAGAGGTCTCCTTCGTGGACTCTTCACTTTCCTCAGATTCGGATTCGGAATCGGAATCGGAAGAATCAGAGTCGTCCGAGTCTTCAGATTCATCGGAAGCCTGCTACAGTTGTTAGAGACCAAGCAATATTGCAATTATATCCAGGATCACATACTTCACTTTTAGCCTTCTCTGTCTTCTTAGCCTTAGTAGAAGTCTCATCCTCACTTTCGGACTCAGACTCAGAATCAGATTCCTCGCTTTCGCTGGATTGTTTCTTCGCGTCGGCCTTGGTAGCAGCCTCCTTTGGTTTCTTCTCATCCGAAGACTCCTCGTCAGAGTCAGAGTCGGAGTCAGAATCGGAATCGGAATCTTCGCTATCACTAGATTGCTTCTTAGCTGAAGCCTTAGGAGCTTCTTCCTCGTCGGAGGACTCGGAATCATCAGAGTCAGAGTCGGATGAAGACTCAGAAGACTTGACTTCAGCCTTCTTCACACCCTTAGCATCTCCTTTCTTAGAGGGCTTCTTCTTCTCGACTTCGCTGTCATCTTCGCTGCTGGAAGAGCTGGCGTCTTCCATCTCCTCGTCGCTGTCAGAGTCAGAGTCAGACTCGGAGGACTCTGCAGCTTTCTTGCCCTTGGCATTCTTTGTTTCTTTCTTAACAGGCATCTCATCTTCACTTTCGCTATCGGAGGAGCTAGATGAGCTCATCTCCTCATCGCTTTCAGACTCAGAGCTGCTGGGCGTAGGCTCCTTCTGCTTGCGCTGAATCTTTTGTTCCTTGGCAGAGAGCTTACGGGCAATCTCTTTGCTCTTTGCCTTGGGGGTGGAAGATGGCTTGGTGATGCCGGCATCCTTCACCTTGCTCAACGACTTCTCGACGGCCTTGTTGGCGCCCTTTGAACCTTTGCTCTTCGACATCTTAGACTGGGAAGAAATTGGGATTGGTAAGCATTCGAAGGGCTTAGGTGCAACGAAGAATAGAAATACATACCGAAAAAATATATTATAAGAGAAATTGAAAGAATATGATTTGCAACCAAAGAAAAGACGTGCGGCAAAAACCTACGCTCCCTCAATACCCGATTTTATGAAGATATCCAAGTGTTACTGATGCGCAACCTGGACAAGCCCCCAGAACGGAACTCTATACCCACAAGTAAACCCACAACGGACAGTGTTCAAGCCCACAAGAGACAGATAGAAGGTATGCAATGGTCTGTGCTATGAAACCCACGAAGTGTTCCTATAGAACAGAATTGCAATAGACCAACGGTTCTAAGCCCTCGGTGATAAGCCCACAGTTTGTCTGCTGAAGTGTACTTTGCAAAGTACGGCCCACGCTGCTGTGTCAGTCAAAACTTGACAGAGGAATAAACTTAGATTCTCGAATAGGGAAAATTTCTTAATGAAGAAGCGTGGATAAAGGGGATGGAGGTAGGAGGAAGGGATATTTACTTGCAGCAGCTGCAAGAATTTTTTATTTTTTATTTCTACCTTCTATACCGCCTACCATACATAGACTAGTGCCGGCAGAAGAATTAATCTGGTGGGTACCTTTCCAGCGGTACTTGATTGGTACCTCCCTGCCCACGGTGAATATGCTGCAAGTCGAAGTACCTCCGTTGTACCTCCAAATATGCTCCCGACTCTCGCTCTCACAAGAGTCAGTCAACTCGGTCTCCCAAGCATCTCCGCCACCTTTCCTTGGCTTCCATCCTCTCATTCAATCTAAGTATCCCATATTCGACCGCTTCTGACGGCTGATGGGTCACCATTGAAGGCAATAACATTCCATCATGCCATCTGTCCCGTCCTACCGTCCGCGAAAGAAGAGAAAGCTCCTTGCGACCTCTCACGGTTCAAATAATGCCCTCATACTTGATGCTGGGAATGGTAGATTAGTCCCAGCATTTTCCTTGGTTTCTTTTCTGTGGGCTGCTCGGGCTGGGGTCTCACAATGGCTAGTACTGCCGCTTATTCTCATGGTGGTTGGCCTGTTCCGGTGGGCTGTCAGTCTGTGGGGGTACTCAGGTACGTCGCTGTGGCTTTGTCAATTCAATCGGGAGGAATTTTGCTGAGTTGCTCTTAGGCTTTCGGGCACCACCGATGCATGGCGATTTCGAGGCACAGAGGCACTGGATGGAGCTCACCTTACACCTTCCCATGGCGAAGTGGTACATGTACGATCTGCAGTATTGGGGTCTTGACTATCCTCCCTTAACAGCATACCACAGCAAGTTATTGGGTAAAATGTGTGTGGTACCCAATTGCGGTCCCCGGAATAAATAAGTCCTGATTCTGACCCAGACAGAGGTTCCTTCATCAACCCCGCATGGTTTGCGCTCGACGTATCCCGTGGCTTTGAAAGTCCACAATTGAAGGTATATATGCGTGCTACAGTGCTTGTCTCCGAATATCTTATCTACGTTCCTGCCATTGTCACCTTCCTCCGTCGCTATACAAGGATGCGGGGTGTTCACACCTGGTCTGCATCGATTGCCCTGGTTGCCATTCTCCTCCAGCCAGCAATCATCCTCATTGACCATGGTCATTTTCAATATAACACAGTAATGCTCGGACTCGTGGTTGCTAGTTTGGATGCAATCCTCGCCGGTCGGATGCTCTGGGCCGCCATTTTTTTCGTTGGTGCCCTAGGATTTAAGCAGATGGCACTTTATTATGCACCTATCATGTTTGCTTTTCTTCTAGGGGTCTGTGTCTTTCCTCGCATCCGAATTTTGCGTTTATTTTGCATCTCACTCATTACGCTTGCTGCATTTGCCGGTGTATTTGCCCCTCTCATTATTGGGGCGATTGGCAATGATGCTCGCCAGATCTTCTTGTCAGCATCCCCTCCTGCTCTGATACAGTTACCTCTGATCAAACTTGACAAGAGTTCGATCCTTTTTGCACCCACGTTTCAGCTTACCCAGATTATTCACCGCGTATTTCCGTTCTCTCGTGGTATCTTCGAAGATAAGGTCGCGAATGCGTGGTGCGCTATTCACACGTTCTACAAGCTCAGTCGTTTCCCGGTACATTTCCTCCAGAAATTGTCTCTAGGGGCGACTCTGACTTCGATTTTTATTCCTTGTACCGTCATCTTTCGTCATCCGCGTGCTTCTCTTCTTCTTCTAGCCCTATCCACTGCGGCCTGGGGTTTCTTTTTATTTTCTTTCCAGGTCCATGAGAAGAGTGTGCTGCTGCCCCTTCTCCCAATGACACTCTTACTCGCTGATGATGGCGGTTTAAGCAAGGAGACCCGAGCGTGGGTCGGCTGGGCAAACATACTCGGTGCATGGACTCTATTCCCTCTCTTGAAGCGGGAAGATCTGCGGGTTCCGTATTTCACTATTGTTTTACTTTGGGCATATCTGCTAGGTCTTCCTCCGACGACCCTGGAAACCTATCGTAGCTGGTCCCAATCCAAGGATTCCAACAGAGGCCCTGAACCTCACAATCTCAGCAAGCTTCTACATCTTGCTTTCTATATTGGTATGGTTGTGTGGCATGTTCTGGAAGCTTTTGTTCCTCCTCCTGCTGGGAAACCTGACCTTTGGGTCGTGCTCAATGTCCTAGGAGGAGCTTCTGGATTTGGAATTGCATACCTTTGGTGCCTGTGGAAATTAATTGTTCAAAGCCGGAAGGTTGAGCGGAAGATGACTGTGAAGGAGCAGCAGAAGAAGAGGCAGTGAATCTCTCATGCATTTTACACATTGTCGATAGATTTGATACCCTGTTTAATCGTAGACTAATTATCCTGCATGAGCGTGCTTGTTAATCATCTAGGAGTGCATCCCTCAATTCCCACGTAAAGACAGGACCGAAAGGAGGCTTTCTTGTCTGAATACTTTGCGTAAGTCGATATATATATGTTTTCAGAGAAGAGATTCTCCCATGTTTTATAGACATATCGCATAATAATGTACAGTATCTCCCAGATATATGAAGGACCACAAACTCCATCTTGGAAATATTAATATACAATCATCCCATGCTGCAAACACATAGTTGGTACTGAAAAAGTTATGTAAATGAGACCAGTCCAACTAGCCCCATACCAGAGAGCACATTGGAAGTATCACTCCATCATACTCCATGGACGAAAGAATAGGGCAACTATATCCGCACGATTGTATGTTACCGCTCGGGTTGTAATTTCTATCCTAGATCTTGAAGCCGTACCCAGCCATACAAGCCTTGTACTGCTCAATCATAGGCTTGCAGTCTTGTGCAGGATCATCGGACTTGGAGAAAAGCATGCAGTCATCTCGAGAAGACTTCTCGGCTTTGCAGACGCAGCAAGGCTATACATAACGGGGAAATCGCAGTTAGTCACTCTTGCGTGGATTCTTTTTCTTATCGAGGACAGCGTCGCACCTTTGGTTTCTCAGTTTGGGATGACTGGGCGCTGGCTGCAGGTGCAGATGGGGCTGGATGCAAGTTGAAGCGTTAGTCCGTGCCGGATTGATGGAGATGAGGGTATATGCGGTAATTTGCGCTGGGCTTTAATAGGTAATGAGGAAACTGATGAACTTACCGCTGGAAGAACCCCATAATGACGAGAGATTGAAAGCCATGATGGAGAATGAAATGCAGTGCTATGCTCCGGTGATATCTGATTTTAATCCTCGGAAGATTAAGGCAGAGGATGGCTCGAGAAAGAAACCGGAGCTCGTCATCCAGCTGACTAATCGATTCATAGTTTCTGCGATTCTGGCGGCTGTTTCTGGCCGTATCTAATCACGTGTGATTATACTCCCGACGAGAAATGATGTGGATCAGGGGTGCGGCGTCTGATATCAAATACTAAAAGGATACCATAGGATTCGTAGGGATCGTGGTGAATGCTCTGTGCCGATATACTGCCGTCTCTAGTATATCGTAAAGCTCTAATTGATATGCTTAATGCTCAATCGCTTGCTTGCTTGTTTGAGCTCCCATATACAGGATTCGGGATACTCAAGTGTAGGCACCTTTCCTCCCGGAACATATATACTCCGTATCTAGGGGTCGGATTATTAGATAATCCACCTATCCGAAATAACTTAGTATATCCTCATCAAGGAACATTCATCTACTCCATCTCACCACATAGAATAATACTGCCAGTATGTGATCCGCTTCATTCTTGGTGATGTCTGATATCCATTCCTCGTTGAAACCATGAATAGATTCAAAATTGCTATTAATCTCCGATTATATATCCATATACCGGCTTACCGAACGGAAATGCAAACCCCTTTTCGGCCCGAGTCAGGCAGTCGGAAGCTGACGTGAGCATTTGTGATGATGACAATATACCCGTTCATTTATTCTGCGCGGTTACTCAGAACAGGAGTGGGTTTCAATCTATCATCGTAACTTCGGAAAAGGTCCTAACCTAATCCGTTCCATGGTTGATGAGATCGACACCGTGTATGGCATGGCCTCGAACATACCATCCCTCTGCAATATTGACGATATATTTTCCGTACAGTGGTTTCCACTGACGTAGATGACCCGCAACGAATTGCTTATGCAACAGATGACTGAGAATTACTGGAGAATCGATGAAAATTTAATGGAAGACCAGATCGCAAGCCAGCACTGTATATAAGCTGTGTGCGAGGATCTTGGGAAATGGTGCTCCGTTGTCCCGAAAAGTCAGTTCTTGTTTATTGACTGCCTGCATATCTGTACCTGCCCACTATGGCACGCAGTCTGGCTCTCCTCGGCGTGCTGCCTCTCCTTGCAGTGGCCGCTCCTCAGCCTCACTTGCCTTATTTGTCGAATTCTAACTACGACTATATTGTCATTGGAGGAGGCACTAGCGGTCTAACGGTCGCCAACCGTCTGTCGGAAAATCCGAATCTCAACGTTCTCGTCATCGAAGCTGGTGGCTCAGTTTCTGACAACCCCAATGTCACCGATGTGAACGGATACGGACTAGCATTTGGCACTGGCATTGACTGGCAATACGAGTCTATCAATCAGACATATGGAGGTGGTTCTCGCCAGGTTCTTCGTGCCGGCAAGGCCCTGGCTGGTACCAGTGCTATCAATGGTAAGGTTCAAATTCGATCCTCACACTTGCGCAAATTGAGCTAAGCAGTGAGATAGGAATGGCTTACACCCGTGCCGAGGACGTCCAGATTGATGCCTGGCAAGCTATAGGCAACGCGGGCTGGACTTGGAATAGCCTTTTCCCTTACTATCTGAAAAGTGAGAACCTGACTCGTCCTAACCAACAACAAATTGAAGCTGGGGCTTCTTATAATCCAGCTTTCAATGGCGAGGAGGGTCATCTCCATGTTGGCTTCAAGGATTATCCTGTTGGCGATCTCACGACTTATTTGAACCAGACCTACCAGGGCCTTGGGGTCCCATGGACGGAGGATGTAAACGGTGGAAAGATGCGTGGCTTTAATATTATGCCCTCCACCATTGATTATGCCGCCCAGGTGCGTGAGGATGCTGCTCGTGCGTATTACTGGCCCTTCAAATCCCGCGCCAATCTCCACGTCCTGCTCAACACATTTGTGAACCGAATCGTGTGGGACGGCGAGGCTTGCGATGGGCAAGTGACCGCGCAGGGCGTCGAGGTGACTTCGAGCAATGGAACTGTCAGTATGATCCCTACGAAGCGAGAAGTCATTGTATCAGCAGGCTCTCTCAAGTCTCCCGGCATTCTTGAGCTCTCAGGTATCGGCAATCCCGCGATCCTTAGGAAGCATAACATCTCCGTTCAGGTCGATCTACCCACCGTTGGCGAGAACCTACAGGATCAAACTAACACTGATATGGGGGCTTCTGGCTTCAACAACATCACTGGTGCCAATACAGTTGCTTACCCAAATATGTACGATATTTTTGGTAACGAGACTGAATCCGTGGCCCAGTCCCTGCGCCACAAGTTGAAACAGTACGCTTCGGACGCGGCCAAGGTCAGCGGCGGCACCATGAAGGAAGCCGACCTAGAACGTCTCTTCCAGTTGCAGTACAATCTTATCTTCAAGGAGAAGGTACCGATTGCTGAGATCATTCTTTCTCCTGGCGGTGGAAGGGCAGTAGCTGCTGAATACTGGGGGCTTCTCCCCTTTTCCCGAGGCAGCGTTCATATCTCCTCATCTAGCCCTCTTGATAAACCAACCATCAACCCCAACTACTTCATGTTCGACTACGATATGGATATCCATGTTGCTATCGCCAAGTTCATCCGCCAAATCTTCGAGACTGAGCCCATGCGGGGCCTCGTCCAGGAGGAGACCGCCCCTGGTTTCTCTGCCGTTGCCCAAAACTCTTCCTCTGATGCCTGGAAGAACTGGCTTCTTGATGGACACTGTAAGTTTCTACCTCTACCCTAAACTATATTTTTCAAAGGAGATGGATACTAATTCGTTTGAACTCCCATAGATCGCTCCAACTTCCATCCTGTCGGCACAGCCGCAATGATGCCTCGTTCCCTTGGTGGTGTTGTGAATGACCAGCTCACTGTCTACGGTACTACCAACGTCAGAGTTATCGATGCTTCCATTGTTCCTTTCCAGGTTTGCGGGCATTTGACGAGTACCCTGTATGCGATCTCAGAGCGGGTTGCTGATATCATGAAGATGGAGGCTATTTTCTGAGATGTTACGTGCCAAGTCATGTTAGATAGATAGTAACGCCAGGTTGCATTAGACAGTTAGAGCTTCTTCTTTGTATTATAAATTTAATACTATTAGTTATCCTACTACTGGAGTATCTCAATCCTCGCGAAGATCCCTAGCTACTGTGTCATGTGACCTCATAAGTATATTGTTTCCTTTTGATGTGGATCAGGGGTGCGGCGTCTGGATATCAGATACTAAAAGGATACCGTAGGATTCATAGGGATCGTGGTGAACGCTCTATATCGATATACTGCTGTCTCTAGTACATCTTGAAGCTCTAAAACGATGCGCTTCCTCTTGCTTGCTTGCTTATTACACCTTGTGTTGTCCCAACATCCGTATGTTGGTCCTTCCTCCGGAACATACATACTCCGTATCCGGGACCGGATTATCGGATAATCCACCTGTCCGAAATTGTATATCCTCATCATCCTTCAATAAATAATATATGAGAGGGAACTCGTGAGCTCGTAAGAGCGGTTCTTGAGGCGGCGAACTCGAGGGTAATCAGAACAACCGTCGGGAACGTCTGTACAGGCTGTTGGACGAAGGGTAAAGGGTGGTTGAAGGGGAATAGGAAGAAAAGAAAGATACCAAAGTCAACTAAGATACTCAGTCGAACGAGACTATAGCCAAGCCAACACACCTCCTAGGCTAGAGCCACTATGCACACAATACGAAGACTTGAGCGAAGAACTTAACGTAGAAAGTCCTTCTTGAACTCCCTAATCTATTTATCGTCAGTGAAGGCTGACACCCGGGAAAACACCGAATAAAAAAACGAAACGAAACGACTGGAATTTTCCAGGGTTCTCCTGGTACAATAAGAACTTTTTAAATATAGGGAGAAAGGAAACGAAAACATATGTGAAGAGGCAGTAGGCAATACACGTAGTAGTCCCAGTCAAGTATGATGTAGTTTTCTTTCGCGTCCTGGGATACAAGTGGCCGACTTCATCAATTAGCTAGCTAGCCTTTGCTATTAGATAGTTGGTTATGAGAAGATACAACCTCCTGGGTGCTTTGAAGGATTATACCTTCCTCTAATGTTGTTCTTGATCCAGAGACATCTCCCTGCATTCTTGCTACGTGCTGTCCAAACAATGGTAGATAGAAGATAATAAATGGCTAGTCAAAGGGAAAGGGGCCAGAGGGAGCTGAGGCAGATGAGCCAGTGAAGCTAGTTGTGCAAAGAGGTCATTTAGATGTCTCAGCGATAGACAAAAAAGGGAAGTAGACTGGAATGTGCAGGATGGTGCTCATTCTGATAGAGTGGACAAATGCGTCTGTCTCAGTCCTGCTTTTACTCTCATTCACTGGAATGGGTTAACTTGTCTGGTTCCATATTCTGTACATTCCCAAATAACTTATTTGCTAAAATTAGGAAGAACACATGCTGCTGAGCATCCACAGCGCTATCAAGGTATCTTGTGAAGAGAAAGGAGTGAGTCCTTGTCCTCAACGAGGAACCAGTGCAAGCCAGACATCTAGACAACAGGCTTGTCGCCGTTGAAATGTGCCTAAGATCCTTCCATGCCGCTCACCCATGAAGGAAATCAACATCACTTGCATGATCATTAGTCTCAAGGATAGGAAGGCACATTTTATCTGTGCACAGAGTAGAAAGAGGCATACAGGAATAACGACATATTTTTTCGAGATTCTGCTTTTCCAGTCGTGGAGACATCGCAGCCACAATACTGGACAATTCTTCTCCTAGAATCAGTTCTGGGACGCCTTTGAGTTTGTTGAAGGCATATACCTGGCATGTATTCCTACGTCGAAGTCGTCAAATCAAGTTGGCACCGTACAGAGAAATATATATGACTTGTTTAAGCTATACGGTGCTAAGATCGTATTCGTACGAAGTCCCTACTACGGCAGACCGTAGATACTAGGCCGGATGAAGCTCGATATTGAGGCAGTAAGGACTGCCTGATTAGGCAACTACGGAGGTATATAAGGCGGTCCGATTAGTTACTCGTAGATAGCTCTGCTTAAGTTGTTGACTCTGCTCGTTTAGATTCAACATGAATCAGACTATGTACGTCTATTAGGCAACTGAGGTCGCTGAGCATTGAAACTATAGCTAGATATTGTTACGGCAGTGCCCTGATATATATCAGGGTAGTAAGAGCAGTTCGAGGACTTATCCTGTCTTTTGTCCCTGGCTCAGCAGCTTCTCATTTGGAATGCTCCCTAAGGAAGTCGATATATATGCCCCCTAATACTAATAATAAATAAGTTGATACTTATCCATCTAGGTACGAAATAAACCTGCCATAAATAATAACGTAACTACAGCTAGTGATATACATGCCTGAGTTCCCAGGCAGCCGAATGCCTGTTTAACAAAGCTTCTATATGCTGACTAAGCGTTTCCCTGCAGGAAAAGGAAACGGGGAGTCTTTTGTGCTCGACAGAATAACAAGAATAACGCACATCTTCCTTCACAGAAGGCCGACAAGTCTCTCAGAGTCTCCTTGAGAGCAAGTCGTCTTTAATATTTCTGACTTAGTTCTTTTCCGACGTCTTTCAATTGCTGCCATCTCTCCAGATCGTCTGGTAACTACCCCACCATGGCCCCTCCAAAGGTCTTCTCTCTCGAGGGCAAGGGCCTTAAATTCGACACTACCGAGGACATCGAGTCGCACATCAAGTCTCTGACCGAAAGTACCGATTTTACAGAGGTTCGCCTAGGTGGGAACACGTTCGGAGTTGCTGCTTCCGAGCGTCTGGCCGCCGTTCTGTCTACGCAGAAGAATCTCCAAGTCGCCGAACTGGCAGATATTTTCACCTCACGTTTGCTCTCTGAGATCCCCAAGGCTCTTACATCGCTGTTGAATGCCCTTCTTGAGATCCCGACACTTCACACGGTTAACCTCTCCGACAATGCATTCGGTCTCAACACTCAGGCCCCCCTCGTCGATTTCCTCTCCCGTCACGTTCCTTTGCGCCATCTGATCCTGAACAATAACGGTCTGGGACCCGCGGCCGGAACATACATTGCTGATGCGCTTACTGAGCTGGCTATGCGGAAAGAAGAGGCCCGCAAAGCTGGGAAGGAGGTCCCGCTCCTCGAGAGTGTCGTGTGCGGGCGTAACCGACTGGAGAATGGCAGTATGGAGGCTTGGGCTCGAGCGTACAAGGCGCATGCGGCTGGCATTCGCTCGATTAAAATGACCCAGAACGGTATTAGACAAGAAGGGATTTCGTTGTTGCTCACGGACGGTCTGCGCCACGCCAACGCAATTGAGGTTCTTGACCTGCAGGACAATACCTTCACTATTATGGCATCAACAGCTCTCGCGAGCGTTCTATCAAGCTGGCCAGCACTGCGCGAACTCGGCGTCAGCGACTGCTTGCTTTCCCCACGAGGTGGGATCAAGCTAGGAAAGGCACTGGCGGAGGGCAAGAACCTGAAGCTCGAGACTCTACGCCTACAATATAACGATATCACGGCAGAAGGTGTGAAGCATTTTCTTCACGCTGCCAAGTCCACATTACCGGTTTTGCGCCGTATTGAGCTTAATGGGAATAAATTTTTCGTGGATGACGGCAATGTGGTGGAACTAAGGGAGCTTTTGGAGGCAAGAAAAGAAGAGCATGGCAATGAGGAAGACCCAGAGGACATGTGGGGTATTGATGAGCTGGATGAGTTGGAGGAGGACAGTGAGGAAGAAGAGGAGGCCGATGAAGAAGAAGAGGAAGAGCACATAGCTGCTAAGGACCTCAAGGAGGCGGTTCAAGCTGAAGACCAACAAGTGGCCGAGAAGGCGGATAAGGACGTGGACGAGCTGGCTACGGCACTTGGAAAGACCGGCATATAGATGCCCTTTGACAACCGAATTGGAGATTTCCTTCATGTTCATAGATGATGCTTCGATGTCCTGTTAATAGTAGAATTATCATATCATAACTATGCAAAGCGCAGATGCCCAGTCGTTTAGTCACGTGATCAAAAAGCAATGGCTTTCCGAAAATGGAAATGGAGGCTTGGCATCGACCGTGTCCGCCGTTCCTTCGACTTTCTCTCTGTCCTCGCTCACGTTTTCTATCCTGTTTTGCAGTCTCGCATTCTCTTCTTGTCACTGCTTTCCATCTGCTTTATTTGCTCTGTGTTTTCCGTCCGCGATCGTGCATCTGTTGTCTGAGCTGTTGCAATCCGAGCTTCCCCGCTCATCCCTAGCTCTGGACGCTTTGGAAGTGAGTGCGCATTCAGTCCCTCATTGTCAAGTTATCTACGTTTCGTTTCTCCTTTCGTGAAATTATCAGTATTTTGGGTTGGAATACTCTGCGCATATTTCCTAGCTCGATATTTCCGGTGCTTTAGCAATCCAGACCCTCAATTGCGATGGCTATCTGCATCGGCACGTGCAGTTAAGAAGGATCTCTGAGAGAGATACAGGCTAGAGGATAAAGCCATGATGATGAAGATTTCGTTTGAACTTGAGCAGATGAGAGTTTATGATGTTTTTGGAGGCTGGAGGTCGTCTGTGTTATGTGTTCCAGGCTGCCCCTCGAAGGGACACTTGCGCATTTACATTATTTCACATACGCACCCTTGTTTCTGGACTTCAACATCTAGCTGGTTTTCGCTATCGCGCTCGTGCATTGCTACTAACTTGTTTTCTGACAGGCTACTTGACTACTTCTTTGTTCCCTCGCCGTCACCTAGTTCCCCGATCGCATTTGTCGCGGTTGACTAGATATCTATCCCATCATGGCGTTGGACGCCAAGGAGATTGAATTGAAAGCGAAGGCACTTACAAAAGCGGCGACCCAGAATGAGTCCCCAAATACCATCGTTTCTCTACTGAAGGAACTGCAAAAGGGCGTCACTCCGACGGAAGACCTGCTTCGATCAACCCGTATAGGTATCATTGTCAACAAATTCAAGCAACACAAATCGGCGGATGTCGCACGGCTATCAAGTGAAATCGTATCCAAGTGGAGGAACGAAGTCAATAAGCAAAAGGCAGTTAGCGGGTCACCAGCGGGCAACCGGCGACCGAGCGGATCCCCGCGGCCGGCTCAGAATAGAACGTCACCCGCTGCTGCTACACCGTTAGAAAAGAAGTCCGAATTAACCGTTGCCCCGGATAAGCGGACGTGGAAGGCGGATGGGGTCGATACAAATCAGACTTCCAACAAGGTGCGAGACAGCTGCATTGGATTAATGTACGACGGGCTATGCCTTGGTTCAACGGAGGCACCCCGTGTGGTCCTTTCAAAAGCCGTGGCCGTTGAGGCGGCGGCTTACAATGCGTTTGGGCCAGAAACGAAGGAGCAATATCGCACCAAGATCCGCAGCTTATATCAGAACCTCAAGAACAAGTCCAATCCGATGCTGCGCGTGCGTGTTCTTTCCAATGAGGTGACACCGGATCAGTTTGTGCGGATGACGCACGATGAGCTCAAGTCAGCAGAGCAGCGGGAAAAAGAGAGAAAGATCCAAAAGGAAAACATGGACAAGGCCATGGTGGCACAGGCAGAGCGCAGTATCAGCACGAGTCTGCAGTGCGGCAAGTGTGGACAACGGAAGGTCACGTATACGGAAGCTCAGACACGGAGTGCGGACGAACCGATGACCTTGTTCTGTACGTGTATGAACTGCGGAAAGTCGTGGAAGCAATAGTCTTTTTTCTTATTCCTTTTTCTGTTTTACTATTTTTCCCTTCACGTTTTCCCCTTCGCGTTGTGGGGGTGGAGTTCGGAAATCGGTTTAAAAGCTCTCGTGTTATATGCTTTGGCGTGATGAATCAGGAGGCAGTGGGTTTATGCGATTTACACCCTTTGAATGGCTACGGCTGTAATGTTCGAGTAGATAGATGTTCATTTCCCCAATTCAACAGTCCGCATAAATATAGTTAGGCAACGTCATCGTTATGTCAGCCGAGGGAGTCGACTCATCCTTTTCAATGCAATGATCTAAAGAGAAGGATATAAAGGAAAGAGAAAGGAGAAAAAGAGAGAGAAAGAAAGAAAAATGCCATCTCGCACAACCCTAACAGCACCCGTTCAATCCCTCCTCTCCAGCCTGAGCAACAACGCCGGCTCCTCCCAACTACAATCCCACTTCACTACCGACCCTCCCCCTCAAATCCACGAACACGGCCTCCCTCTCTTCGCGCCATTCCTCGGGCGAACTTTCAGCGGCATCGATGGCGTAGCGCGGTACTTCGACCTACTAGCCCGCTACCTCGAATTCCAGAACGTATCCTTCGAGAACGAGGACGGCTGGATCGTCGATGAGATCTCAATGGCAGTGTTCCTACGCGGCACGTCTCGGTTCCTGTGGAAGGAGACGGGGGAGACGTGGGACGAGACGTTCTGCTATCGGATTGCCCTTGCGGAAGATATGGAGGAGAAGGAGAAGAGGTTGTTGAAGGTGCAGGAGTATCGGGTTTGGGGGGATACGGGGGCTTTATATCTTGCGTCCCGTGGGAAGTTGGGGGAGGTTTCGAGGGAGGCTGGGGCTACGGCTGGTGCTGCTACAACTACTGCTATGACGGGGGAGACGAGGAGGGGCATTGACAGGAAGAAGAGTGGATGTGGAGAGGTGGTGGGGAGTGGGATGAATGTTTATGGGAGTTGTGGAGGGTAATTTTTTCCTATTCTTTCTCAGAAGTATTCTGATCATTGTCATTATTTACTGTTATGATGATGACTCGCTATGATTATGAGGAACGTAATCCACCACCAAGCGGGCCACCTCAGGCGTGTTGGTGATGCTCAAAAAAGTGGGGAAATTCAACCACCCACCATGCCTCCAAAAGCTCCTAAAGAATTCAAAAGATTCAGCTAAGTAAGAGGGAGAATCTTGCAATATCTGATATTCAAAAAAGCATAATTTGTAATATACGCGAGGCAGCACGC
Source organism: Monascus ruber (assembly GCA_002976275.1). NCBI lineage: Eukaryota > Fungi > Ascomycota > Eurotiomycetes > Eurotiales > Aspergillaceae > Monascus > Monascus ruber. The sequence continues at coordinate 1,948,433 of PSNO01000006.1, read as the reverse complement.
ATCTTTTAACGCTCCCTGTACTACTCTTCAATGCCAAGTGAGTAGATATACTTATCAAGCTGAGCTACAAAATGGCCATAAATTGACTCCAAACGAAGAGGGATCACTTATAAAATAGATTCTCTCTCTGGACCGACGTGGAGCAGCTCCCTGGCCATCCCATGTATAAGAAATGGCCAATATTCTTCTCTCCAAGCGTGGTACAACCCCCATCCAGACAGTTAGGGGTAAACTGGGTCTACAAATTTGTTAAATGATATGATGAGCTCAAAACGCGATATTCTTGGCGATATAATCACCAGCTTGCCAAATGTGAAGACCTAAGATTATTAGGGAGTGGTTTGACCTAGTGTAATGGTTTGGACGTAGAATTCATCTGGTGCTAGATACACGAAGAATTCTTTAAGGAAGAGAAAAGGCCTTTTCGACAGGCGACGGCTTTGTGTACAAGGAAGGAAGTAGGCGAGCTGGTAACAAACAGAACAAATGCAACAAAAGGGACAGACAAAACAAATGATACAAATAGAGCAGGTAAGGTACTCAGGCGTTGGCCCTGAGTTGCAAGATGCCAGGGCGTAGCCCATGACAAAGACATCCACACCACCAGGCAGCCGATCAACCAATTCAGCACCAAAAACACCTCACAATCTCAAGCATCTGGAGAAGCAAGCAGCTAATCAAAAAACTTCTAAGGCATCATACAGAGAGCTCCCCGAATCCAACAAATACTGCATTAAACCAGCTTGTTAAGGGGTGTGAGATAGCTATGAATAGCGCTATTATCCTTGCCTAAGAGAACTAGGATTTAGAAGCTGCACATGAGAAGCAGCTTTAAAAAGGAAACAATCTAGGTGGAAGATAGCTATGACAGAGGGTTTATCTATTGAGAAAGACCAGCAACTTCTACAGCATGAGAATGAGGTCCAGATGCTCAAAATGCACAACCTATTGAACCAGCACCGGCCGCAATTTGAGTGGCATGTACGGGCACCACCACGGTCTAGTGAATTGCCATATCATTGGACATAAGCGATTACAATGTCCTAATCGCTATAAGAACTAGTTTTTATAAATACATTTGCTTTGGGGTAACTGTCCTTTTAGACCATGATCTAGGGTGGCCCACTCGGTGGTGGCTTACGTTATGGGTAAATATACACAGTCTGCTGGTTCTACTACATAAACCTGACGCCATTCTTCCACGGTCTGGATAAACACGAACAGGAAAGTGCTTGAAAACCAATAAGCACAACATGTCTAACCTGGGCCTGGTGGAAATTGACTCGCTGGAGGCCCTCGTCATCGTCGATAATGAGCTCGATCCCATGTCCAGCCCGGCCCCGGACACGGTGCAGGTGTCTGGGCTTATGCCCAGTCTGGCCACGCATACTGTAGACCGGGGCGGTGCCCAGAGGGAATTGAAGATGGATCATATCTGTTGTTCTGCTCATGGGTTGTCTATTCTGGTGGTAGGTTGTATTCGGTGATATACGTACTCCGTATGGACGACATTGACTCAGAATAGACAGCGACCAAAGACAACGTGAAGCATTCCATCCTCTTCGACGCAGGCCCCGAAGAGGATATATGGGAGCGCAATGCAAGGCGGCTGCATCCGGGTCTCTCGTCCGTCGAGCTCATCCAGCTCTCGCACTGGCATCGGGACCATTCAGGTTAGCATTCTCATTTTCTTCATTTCGGAAAGATAATGCAGCTAGAAAAATGCCCTGGATCTGTTGACAGTTGTACAGGTGGCCTTCTTCGCGCTATTCGTCTGATCAACGAGGCAAAAGCGAAAGCAGCCAAAACAACAAACACCAACACCAATCTTACAGTCGATCTCCATCCCGATCGACCTGAGTATCGAGGCTTTTGCATCGGTGGCAAGATCATATCCCTGGAAGCTGACCCGTCGTTCGAGGAGATCGAACGCGCAGGCGCCGTGGTCGATAGACATGCGGACGCCCACACGGTCCTGGACGATATGTTCCTGATATCCGGGATGATTCCCCGGGTTACCCCGTATGAGACGGGGCTGAAGGGTGCAGTACGCTATGACAGCAGCACAAACGATTGGCTTTCCGATGAGCTGATTAGGGACGAGCGACTTCTCATGTGCAATCTCAAGGGTGTGTATAGAAGATATATTGCGACAAATATTATGCATTCTGACCATCATCATCTCTACTACGTGCAGGAAAAGGAATCATCATTTTCACAGGCTGCAGTCATGCAGGCGTTGTCAATGCTTGCAAGCATGCTGTCAACTTGTTGCATGGTTCCATACCTCTGCATGCTGTTGTCGGTGGGTACCATCTAGCTACTGATGACCAACAACATGTGAAAAGAACCGTAGAGGACCTCAAGCGTCTGGATCCGGCTGTTCTCCTTCCAGGGCATTGTACCGGCTGGCGGGCTAAGTTTGCCATAGAGAATACCATGCCTGGGACACTGGTGCCCTGCACCGTGGGCATTAAAATCACATTCTAGAAGCAGCAGCAGCAGCAGCTCGATCTAGTTGTCATTAGAAGAAAACCGATGAGAAAGCAAATACATGCTTCCAGGTATCCCAATTCCCTTTCTGATCCGATATTTGTCTCCTTCTGCAAGGCCTGATAGACCACTGTAAGCTCTTCTTTTCCTCTCGTCTTTGTGATGACATGATGTCGGCATGAGACTCCCGCTGCTGCTAGATATCAGGCAATATGTTTACATCAAGCTCCTCTTCCGATTCCAGCCAACCTGTCCCCGCTCTAGGCTTTGGTGGTTTGCGGGGAAAGGCGCAGAGAGTTTTCCCCAGCCCACTGAGTGCCATAGTCAGTCCTGCTGCGCGCATTACATTGACGTCGTGACGCTGACATCTCAAGCAACCCCGGATGACACGACACATGCAGGGGTATAAAAACCGAATTCATCCAGTAATATTTCTCTCGTTTATTATCACAGTTTTTGCCCGGAGCTGCTGCCTCGGATGTACCCCTCGTCACATGGAGAACCTGACAGTAGGGGAAGCTGGGGTATTCTCACATTGATATATTGATATATCTTGCTCGCCTCTGAAAAGCTCTCGGGCGATATGTTCGATTTAGGATATACATCCGATCTTCAAGTGGAGTCAGTCGATTTTCAGAAAGAAAACGGCTCAGAATGCAAATCCATTTCCAATTGCAAAAGCCCGAGCCGCTGATTGCGTTGGCTGCTGTGCTTCTAGCCCCGGTCGTGCTGCCGGTGGTCCTTGTCGTTCTGCTTATATTCGTCAGAGCCCTTCGCATTGCCTATCGCAGTATTTGCGTTTACCGACGTGGTGGGATTCGAGCTCCTCAGATCCCGAATAATATTGTTGGAAGTACATATTAACCTCCCGCGTATGTCTGAGAAGCTCCTGAATACTAACTACATGGTAATGGAAAACAGCCTGCCGCTTTATACTGTCGATTCTCAAAGCACAGACTGCAAACCAGCTGGGCGCGTTCTTTAACGGCCTCTTCGCCAAGTATGGCACACCGGCATCGCCAAATTGCGTCGAGATCGACCTGACGGGAGGCTTCCGCGCCATCATCACCCGCGAGCCTGAACATATCAAGACCGTCTTGACTGGGAAGTTCGCGGACTATGGCAAGGGCAAACATTTCCATGGCCTGTGGTCTCCATTTTTGGGAGATAGTATCTTCACGACAGACGGGAAAAAGTGGTCGAGTAGTCGGCAGCTCATCCGGCCCATGTTCATCAAGGATCGGATTAGTGATCTCCATATCTTTGAACGAAAGGTTCAGACTATGATGAGTCTGTTCCCGGATTCTGGGATGGAGTTTGATCTGATGGATTTGTTTTATCGGATGACTATCGATGTCACGACGGAGTTCCTTCTGGGTCAGGGGATTAATAGTTTGGAGAATCCGCAGAGTGACTTTGTTCAGGCATTTGCGGAGGTGCAGCGTATTCAAATGCTGATTACTGTGATCGGGTGAGTTTTCATTTACATATATACTAATTGAGGGAGGTTCATACGAAGCTGACAACTTACTCAGTCCTGGAGAACACTTCTACCCTCGCGGCGCATACAAACGGGGTATCAAGAACATCGACAACTTCGTCCTTCCCTTCGTGCACCGCGCCCTGTCCCTACCAGCAGAGGAGCTGGAGAAGCTCAGCAAGTCCGAGAAATCCTTCACCTTCCTGCACGCGCTGGCTCGTTTCACGCGGGATCCCAAAGTGATCCGCGACCAGGTACTTTCTGTGCTTCTGGCAGGCCGCGACACGACAGCCGCAACGCTCTCATGGGCCTTCTACGAACTCTCGCACTACCCCGAAATCTACGCGAGACTGCGAGCCGAGGTGCTCGAAGCCGTCGGGCCCACAGCAGCACCTACATACGAGAAGCTCAAGAACATGCCCTACCTTCGACACACGATCGACGAAACCCTCCGTCTGTACCCTGCTGTGCCGTACAACGTGCGCTTCGCTTTATCAGACACTACTCTACCAGGCGGTGGACCACCGAACGGCGATACACCGATCACCGTCCTCCGCGGAGACGCGGTGATCTACTCGACGTACGCGATGCAGCGACGCGCGGACCTGTACCCCGCCGTGTCGGAGAAGTTCGCAGATCCTGCCGTCTTCTCGCCGGAGAGGTGGGAGCACTGGACTCCGAAGGCGTGGCAGTATGTGCCGTTCAACGGGGGACCACGCATCTGCATCGGACAGAACTTTGCGCTGGCGGAGATTGGATATACGCTCATCCGCATCTGTCAGAGGTACGAACGGATCGAGTATGCTGGGAGGTGGGAGGAGCAGTTTCATAAGGCGGAAATAGTGGGATCACCGGGACAGGGAGTTCGAGTGAGGTTTTATAAGGCTTGACCTAGTATAGTTAGTTTTTAGCATGTTTGGATCATTATTGTAAGTATACGATGAAGATGGTGATGATGATTATGAAGGTGACGATGAATTCTAATAGGCAGCAATGTACGGAATAGGAGAATGCCAACAAAGCCAGCCGTCTTGGCCTGGTCCATGAGCAGGCCGAATGGAATTCTTGGCTGATGTACATCTCGGATGATCTCAGGGCATGGCATGGTCTGGGCTATTTCAAGAAACTGGCAAAAAAAGCGGTGGTCCGGTGTGGATGGGAAGAGCTCATGATGGTTGTATGATTGTGATCCTGGTGATGATGACGATGATGTCTTCAGAAATGTCTTGACAAGATGAAGATAATGAGATGAAGAAGGTTAAACCAGATCTACGAGATACCCGGCCATCAATTAATTGTTGCACATAATGGCGCATCACGGGACACGTAGTAATATGGAAGTAAAATATAATAACAATATTAATACTCAGACTAAAGTATGGAAATAATAGTAATAACCCACTGCACTACTGTAGGTACAACCATAGTCCGGGCTTGGCCTTTTGGGGTCTTTCATTTCCCATATTATTTCCATTCCCACACCTTGTACTATGATACTACGGAAGAATCCTAAAAGGTATGCATGCTCCGAGCAATCTGATAAGTTATACCAACGACTTGCCGATTTCCGACCGGCACAGACCGAGTTCTGACTTGAGGGCTTTCGCGGAAACATGTTCAACCACGGCTCACAACATGCCAGACAACCCTAGACCCAGGAAGAGCATGGAAAGTGAAAAAAAAAAAAAAAAAAAAAAAAAAAAAAAAATTCTGTTTTGCCTTCTAGAAGGCATCGAGACGTCTCCGTAGTTTGTCCGGAGGGAAACACTGCGTGGGTTTGGGACGGCTTCCAGGGCCAGTCAGGTTAATGCCTCATTTCTTCTTGCCCTTGTCGTTGATGAACTGGCAATTTGCTTGCTACTGGCATGATGATGATGATAACAAAATAAAATAAATAACAAAAATAATAATAATGATCTTCCGTCAATCCTCTGATCAGACATCTGTGCTCTGTGCAGTGTAGTCTCTGCAGCCACCAGCGTGTGCACAGGGCTCTGGGAGGGACAAGCGTGCGCCGTTGTCGTCATTTATCGCTGACCGGTTGAATTGAATCAAACAGTAATGAAATGAAGACCAGATCATATCATATACTGTCGCGTGTGGCTTCATAGACAGCGGGATTTATCAGTCCTTGTATACCACGCTGAGAGAAATCCCGCAAGTCGACTGCCGACGCAGCTGCATATAGTACTCCGTATCTACCGTGCTAATAAGGTACGGCGCAACGCTCCAATCACCCGCGCGGCAAGACCAAAAAACGCAAAAAATGGCTCGAGTCGGCGGGTTTAATATGCATACCTCGTTCACTACGGAGTATGTGCATGCAGAGAAGCTTGTGTTGGTTGCTGTGGTATCGCGATAATATAGTACATAATACATACTACGTACACACGGCACCGTAGGATACAGATACAGTACGGACAAAAAATCAGGAAATCATCATTCGCCTGCCAGCCCACGCTAAACACACCCGAGCGGTCCGACACGCCATTCACAGTCCGCTGTGCGCCGCATTCCAGAACCGCCTAAGCCCGACTGGGCTTAAAGTCGAGCCATGGGTCCCGAAATGGAAAGCCGGTCCATGGGATTGGAAGAAGCAAGAATCCGTCGGGGAGGCTTTACCATTTCAGGTAAGCCTGGTTCGTGTCCATACAGTATATTACAACAAGGGTAAAAACGCGTTTCCTGATTCTGCATGTCTGGTTTTTGCGAGACTAGACGCATCCGGCCGTCGACCTAGTAGCTCTAGCTGCTATTAGGAGGTAGTAGGTGGAAGCACTCCGTACATAACTCCTGTGCAATGGCAGCTGCCAAACTGTGCGTCTGCATCCGCACGAACAGCAGGACCAGGTGAGGTCATAGACTGACATTTTCCGGAATGGACATGGAAATGGAAAGATTTCTCTTCTTTTTTCTTTTTTTCTTGTTCAGGTTTGAAATCGGACTCTCGGGCGAAGACTTTTTCTTTTTTGCTCTCTTTTTCATAATAATCGCTGCCGACGAGCCGTCTTGGACGGCCAGTGTCGCTCTGGCTTTCACGCAATGACGATGGAGGCATTAGGAACATCGCCGCAAAGGGTTTAGCCCGGCTGATCTCCAGGGCTAACGAGGACAAAAAATCGCGCATAGTAAACAGGCTCGGCGGACGTCATCACCGGGCAATAATAGCCAGTGGGGGCCAGGCCTGGTGGAGCCCTCTCTGATACGAATGCGGTATCGGTGTCGGCATCTGCGGACCACGGCAGCTTTTCTTTGTTTTATTTTATATGATTTTCTACAGCCGGGGAACGTCTTGGCGTGGCCTTGGCGGTAAACATTGTAAATAGATAGTAATACTAAACAATACCCGGTCATATCGCCCGTACCATCCATGGATCCCCCAGTTCCACTCCCGGAAATTGACCCTGCAACAGATCCCACCGTTGGTTCTGGGACAGATGTTTCATGGACATGGAATAGCAAGCAAGAAAAAAAAAGAAAGAAAATGACACTGCACAGTACATAGTGTGTAGTGCACATACAGTGTCAGATACTGAAAACTACCTAATCAAGAGATACAAGAGCAGAAGCATGATGCTGCTGTACATGGATGCAAATAAGCAATAAGAGCAGTGGGCCAGTTGTCATGATCTGGGGCTAATCCACATTAGGCAAGGTGAATACGGCGTAACGAAATGAGCTGCAGGAGTTCTGCGTATCTGGATCATTATTATTTATTTAATTTAAATAATAATAATAAAAAAAATAACCATACGGATCCAACGGGGCAATTCGCCTGTTGGAGCTTCGCGGACACGAAAACTTGTTGCTTCATCCAGCCAAGCCAGAGCTGCTCCCCATCCAAAGTTCCATTATTCCCTCACCTATATTACCTCCCCTCCCTTTAAATCCCCCTTCCTCCCTCTCTCTCCCCTTCCTTTGTTCTCCCTTCTTCTCTCCTCAGGAACATCCGTCTCTCGCCATTCCTGTCATCTTGTGCTTGCCTCTGCTCATATCGTTAGGTCCCCCCAAGGCTGTGAGCCGAAGCAACAACAATGGCGGAACGGAGGATCTCCTACGCTCCGGACGTCGAGAACGGTGGTGCTGCCAATCTCGACGAGTACGCTGCTCTCAACCGTTACATCTCCACCGCCCAAGCCAAGCGTCGTGACTCCACTGGTAGTGGTGCCGAGGGTGGTGGAAAGAAGAAGCCATGGTGGGCTTTCTGGCGCAAGTCTGGTGGTGGTGCTGCTGCTGAGGATGGCAAGGAGGAGGGCTTTGTTTGCCCTGAAGAATGGCTCGAGACCGACATTCGCGCTGGTATTCGTTCCTCGGATGTCGAGCCTCGTCGCAAGCGCAGTGGATGGAACGAACTTGCTGCCGAGAAGACCAACCTTTTCCTCCAGTTCCTTGGTTACTTCCAGGGTCCTATTCTCTATGGTGAGTTTCTTCTGTTGGCAGGAGTACAAAGGCGTCCACCGCTGACCATGTCCAGTCATGGAACTCGCTGTCGCTCTTGCTGCCGGTCTTCAGGACTGGATTGATTTCGGTGTCATCATTGGTATTCTTATGCTCAACGCCTGTGTCGGTTGGTATCAGGAAAAGCAGGCTGCCGATGTCGTCGCTTCTTTGAAGGGTGACATTGCCATGAGAGCTTCCGTTATCCGTGATGGTTCTGAGCAGGAGATTCTTGCTCGTGAGCTCGTTCCCGGTGATATTGTATGTCTCACTTGGCCCTTCGCCTCTCCTGATGAGCTTTACTAACTGTAGATTTCCTAGGTCATTCTCGAAGAAGGTCACGTTGTACCCGCTGATGTCCGCCTGATCTGTGACTACTCCAAGCCCGAGATGTTCGAGACCTACAAGGACTTCATCGCCAACTCTAACGACGATACTCTCAAGGAGAAGGAGGATGAGGACGATGACGAGCTGCACCCCAACCACATTGGTGTCTCCATCGTTGCCGTTGACCAGTCTGCCATCACTGGTGAATCTCTCGCTGTCGACAAGTACCTCGGTGACACTTGCTACTACACCACTGGTTGCAAGCGTGGCAAGGCTTATGCTATTGTCACCGCTACCGCCAAGCACTCCTTCGTCGGTCGTACCGCTGCTCTCGTCCAGGGTGCCAACGACACCGGTCACTTCAAGGCTGTCATGAACAGCATCGGTACTGCTCTCTTGGTCCTCGTTATGTTCTGGATTCTTGCTGCCTGGATTGGTGGTTTCTTCCGTCACTTGTCTATTGCCTCCAACACCACCCACGATGGTGACAGGAACTTGCTCCACTACACCTTGATTCTCTTCATCATTGGTGTCCCCGTCGGTCTTCCCGTCGTTACAACCACCACCCTTGCTGTCGGTGCTGCCTATCTTGCCGAGCAGAAGGCTATTGTTCAGAAGCTCACTGCCATTGAGTCTCTCGCTGGTGTCGACGTTCTCTGCTCTGACAAGACCGGTACCCTTACTGCCAACCAGCTCTCCATCCGTGAGCCCTACACTGCCGAGGGTGTTGATGTCAACTGGATGATGGCTGTTGCTGCCATTGCCTCTTCCCACAACATCAAGAACCTCGACCCCATTGACAAGGTTACTGTTCTCACTCTCCGCCGTTACCCCAAGGCTCGTGAGATCCTCTCTCGTCGCTGGATTACTGAGAAGTACACTCCCTTTGACCCCGTCTCCAAGCGTATCACCACTGTCTGCACGTGCGATGGTGTTCGCTACACCTGTGCTAAGGGTGCTCCCAAGGCTATTCTCAACTTGGCTCAGTGCTCTGAGGAGGAGGCCAAGCACTACCGTGACAAGGCCGGTGAGTTCGCTCGCCGTGGTTTCCGTTCTCTCGGTGTCGCTGTCCAGAAGGAGGGTGAGCCCTGGCAATTGCTCGGCATGTACCCCATGTTCGACCCCCCTCGTGATGATACCGCCCACACTATTGCTGAAGCCCAGAACCTTGGTCTCTCCGTTAAGATGTTGACTGGTGATGCTATTGCCATTGCCAAGGAAACTTGCAAGATGCTTGCCCTCGGTACCAAGGTCTACAACTCTGAGCGCCTGATCCACGGTGGTCTTGCCGGCTCTCGCCAGCACGATCTCGTTGAGAAGGCCGATGGTTTCGCTGAGGTTTTCCCTGAGCACAAGTACCAGGTCGTTGAGATGCTCCAGCAGCGTGGTCACTTGACGGCCATGACTGGTGACGGTGTTAACGATGCTCCTTCCCTCAAGAAGGCTGACTGCGGTATCGCTGTCGAAGGCTCTACTGAAGCCGCCCAGGCCGCTGCTGATATTGTCTTCCTTGCCCCTGGTCTCAGCACCATTGTCGATGCTATCAAGCTTGCTCGCCAGATTTTCCAGCGTATGAAGGCCTATATCCAGTACCGTATCGCTCTGTGTCTCCACCTTGAGATCTACCTCGTTACTTCCATGATCATCATCAACGAGACTATCCGCTCTGATCTCATTGTGTTCATTGCTCTCTTCGCTGACTTGGCCACCATTGCCATCGCCTATGACAATGCTCACTTCGAGGCTCGTCCCGTCGAGTGGCAACTTCCCAAGATCTGGGTCATCTCCGTTGTTCTCGGTGTTCTCCTTGCCCTCGCCACATGGGTTGTCCGTGCCACTCTCTTCCTGCCCAATGGTGGTATCATTCAGAACTACGGTTCTCCCCAGGAAATTCTTTTCCTCGAGGTCTCTCTTACTGAGAACTGGTTGATCTTCGTCACCCGTGGTGGTAAGACCTGGCCGTCGTGGCAGCTTGTCGGTGCCATCGCCGTCGTTGACCTCATCGCCACTCTCTTCGCTTGCTTTGGCTGGTTGTCCGGTGCCTTCGCCCAGACTGATCCCTTTGACCAGGCTGGTCCCCACGGCAACACTGGCTCTGGCAAGTTCTCCCGCAATGGTGATGTTGGTGTTCCCACCATGATTGTCATCTGGGCTTACTCCATTGGTGTCATTATCATCATTGCCATGGTGTACAGCATTCTCACTGACATCCCTGCCCTTGACAACCTTGGTCGCCACACTCGCTCCAAGGCCGACACCCAGATCGAGAACCTCCTTGGCCATCTGTCCAAGGTTGCCATCGAGCACGAGAGGGACGAGAACGGCAAGGAGACCTTCTATCTCACGTCTCGTGCCGAGGTCGCCGAAGACGACGAGTGAACTACTTGATTTGGTTGTACTATTTGATTCCCTGCAGCCATGGGGCCTACTACTACTCTATGCTAATTAATATTGTCTAACTCTGGGGATGTCACTGGCGCTAGCATACACCAGCGATGTCCACATGCTTTTGTTTTTATCTGTTGCTATTTTTGCGAAACGTGTTTTTGCGAAAGTACCCATAGACCATTTTGCTGCATATCGTGACTTGTGACCGACCTGTCAAGCTCTATCCCTAGAGTGATTGATACCTTACTTCGCTTCCTAATTGTATGTATGTCATTAATAGTGGTAACTTAGTCAAAGACAATCAAATCAAGAATACCAGGTTGTTTATATTACTCTCTCTTGTCAACTTGGTAGTTTCAAACAATGAGAAATTTATTGTGGACTGTCTTGTTTGCTAGCTGTCACACTTTAATCTTAATGACGGGAGTATGCATCATGCAGGAGCCCCGTTTGTAGATGAAATATGTATCGTGCTCTATCACTCCAGCGCTCGCAGTTGCGGTGTTGTCTGCCACATTTGACCAGACATTGTATATTTGATGCTTCCATGGATTCATTTAACCTTCACGCGACAGCTGGAAACAGTACTCCGATAAAATGCGGTCAGGCCGATGACGACGCACTCGGAGCTTACATGACGGGTGCCTCATCCTTCTTGTCTTCCGACTGTTCTTCCTCGTTCTCTCCACCCAGTCCGTCCGACGAACGCACGATCGATCTCGATATCTCCATGATCAATGGCCGAGATGATTGTACTATGAGCTATTTCCCTCCTTGAATTAAATCTCTTCCATGGCGTCCCCCGCGACGCTGTTCCGTCGGCCGCCCAACGGCCTCGCCGGAGCTCACAACCATCTCCACCCACTCCGATGGCGTCCCTTGCATTGTCGAAATATCTATTCCAATGAATTCAAGCCGTTTGTCCCGCCCTCTCCAAGTGAGCTGGGCCGTCCCGTGCCCGCTAAGACCTACGCGCGAACCCGGAAGTGGCTCCGACGCCTCTTCTACCTCTCTGCGGCCACAGCCGCCGTCTATGGCATAGACAGCCAGTTCTATGCATCGTCCTTAACTAGGACTGCGCGCACCTTTGCTCTGGGGATTTTCGTAGCGTTGGATTACAAGATTAATTTCCGGCCCAGTCCACCCTTCGCTAGTTCCATTACTGCTGTGCATGCGCGAAATGCTGAACGCTTGTTTGACCTCTTGCGCACCAATGGCGGGCTCTATCTCAAGATCGGACAGGCGATTGCCATGCAATCTGCCATTCTGCCTCCGGAATTTCAAAGGATGTTTGCGCACATGTTCGATGATGCTCCGCAGGATACGTGGAGGGACGTGGAAAAAGTGATCCGTGAGGATTTTGGGAAGTCTGTAGAGGAAATTTTTGGTGTGTCATTCACTGGTGATCCCACAAAGGGTGTTATGGAGCGAAGGGCAAGAGCCAGCGCCAGTGTCGCGCAGGTGCATTGGGCTAGACTGCCGGACGGGAGAGAGGTTGCTGTTAAGATTCAGAAACGGGAGATCGCGCAGCAGGTGAAATGGGACTTGTGGGCATTCAAGTATGAGACTTGTCCTTTTTTTTTTCAAATGATGGTAATGCCCGCTATGCTCAGCGCTGACTACAATTTATAGGGTAGTTACGTGGGTTTATAGTCGACTCTTCGACATTCCCTTCTACAGCCTCGTTCCATATGTCAGTGAGCGCCTCTTCCTTGAAACGGACTTCGAAAATGAGGCAAATAATTCCGAGCGGATGGCGAAATTCGTTGCTGGAGAGCCTCGACTGCGGGACCGAGTTTACATCCCCAGAGTCTACCGCGAACTCAGCTCCAAACGCGTCCTGACGGCCGAATGGATTGAAGGGGTACGACTGTGGGATAGCAAAACCATCACCCGTCCCTGGCGAGGTGGTTGGCGTCAAGGCAGCCCTGGCTGCCATGGCACGCCTTTAGACCCCCCGGGTACAGAGGATCTGGTAGAAAAGGCCACTAAATATCCGGCCGCTGTTAACCTCAAGCCGGAACGCAACGAGTGGCGCGGCTGGAACAATCGAGGTGGTCTCGGTCTATCTCTGAAGGACGTCATGACAACCATGGTGGACCTTTTCTCGGCCCAGATATTCATCTGGGGGTTGGTCCATTGCGATCCCCATCCTGGCAACATTTTTATCCGTCGACAACCATCCGGTAAGCCGGAGCTCGTCCTGATCGACCATGGCCTGTACATCCAAATGGACACAAAGTTCCGCTACCAATACGCGCAATTATGGAAAGCCCTCCTCACCTTCGACAACAGGACAATAAACACGATCGTAAAAGAATGGGGCGTCAACAACGCCGACATCTTCGCCTCAGCAGTCCTCATGAAACCCTACCGAGGCGGTGACCTATCCACGCAAACCTCTCTCAGTGGCCTAAGCAAACACGAGGCTGCCCAGCGCCACTACGAAATCCAACGCAAGGCTCGAAAAGCTGTCCGGGACATCCTCGGCGATGAAACAAAATGGCCGAGGGAATTGATCTTCATCGGCCGCAATCTGCGTATCGTTCAGGCAAACAACCAGTACATGGGCTCGCCCGTCAACCGCATCAAACTAACAGGCCTATGGGCCTCGCGCGCTCTCGTCGAATCCCCCGACTTGCCTTTACTCGAGAAGATAAGGAACTTTGGTCGCCATCTCCTCTTCCGCTTTACGCTGTTCAGCAGTGATTTGTTTTTCTTACTTACGAGGGTGAGACAGTTCTTCCATTGGGGCGGTGGGTTGGAGGATGAGATTGAGGCACAGATGCAAGAAATGGCCAAGTCGATGGGGGTTGAGTTGCAGTCGAATTTGTTTGAGGGTTGAACATTCCTCCCCTTAGTGGTATGGGATTTCATACCTTGGCAAGCTTTTGGATAACGTTATATAATTGCTGTGCAGTCTATGTCCTGGTCGTGAAGGGAATAGAAAGATAGAAATTCTTAAAACACTATATTTGTATCTATTATCAGATATAAAGGCAAGCAGCGGATATTTACTTGCCAGCCCATTGTCAATTCAATTCAATTTGATTCAATAGAATAATTTCAGTCAGATCTTGTACTACTTGGATTCTAAGATACAAACAAATATACATGCTTGATCATAGTCAAGTGATTGATAATATGTATAGATAGACATAGACTAGAAAATACAAAGAGAATGTATGTATGTATAATGTATAGTGAAAGGCATGGAAAATGAACAAGTAAAATAAATAACCAAAGGAATGATTATGGGGAGAAGAAAACGGTATATCAATAATAAATCGAACGGATACAAAAGGAAAGGGACCAAAAAAGTATTTCAAATATGAAGTATGAAGTAGACAGAGAGCCCTAAAACTGCTCTATCCCCCCAAACCCAGCAGGCCTCCACTCCTGTCCCGGATAAGCCGTGCTAGTCATGAGGATTTCCTCGCTCGAATCATCAGCAGAGATCGGTAATTCCACAGGTTCCGCGGAGGCATTGATGTGTCGAGCCTCACCGCGCAGAATAGTATTGGGAACTGAGTTGGGACGGGCACCGATTTTCATACTTCGAACGCTTGGTGCTGTGGCGGTAATGCCAGGAGCGGTGCTGGAGGATATAGATGCTCGGGGGGTGTGGAATTCATCCGAGACAATGGACGATGTTCGTCCGTGAAGGGAAGGTAAAGGAGACGGCGGGATCACAGGGGATTGTGTCTGATGCAGTGAGGGAATAGGAGACGTACTTGTAGCAGATTGCTGATATGTGAATTGTTGTGGCGGACTATAAGTGTACTGCTGTTGCTGTTGCTGGTGGTATCTATCTTCGAAAAGTTTCTGAGAAACTAACGATGGACTGGCTGATGAAGGTGCATAATAGCCACCTGGAGGTGGAGGTGTCCCTCGAAATGAACTGTTGGTGCCTAGCGAACTTGTCCCCTTATGACGATAAGGATTAAACATGTCGTCCGGTGAGTACCAGATATGACTTATCGGCGATGTATCGGGATGAGGTATCGGCGAGCCCGACATTGGCGGTGACTGGGAAGAGGACTGAGTGACTGGCGGTTCTACGGATCTAACAGGCACCTTTCCTGTATCCCGGGTACCTCCTGAGCGACGAAAGAATCCCTGAGGAAATTAGCAAAACTCTGAAGGGGGGGATCGGGAACTATGAGCCTGGAGAATACTCACACTCAACTTGTTGCGTGTTCCCTTTTGTGGCCCATCCGGCCCAGTGAGTCCTGATGACGGTCGATGGGGAACGCCGATTTTTAATTTCTGCCATCTTGACATGGGAGATTGAGATTGACTCGTCTGAGGAGGGTATAATGGTTTCCCTTCTACAGGCGAAGCTAGTAGAGAATGCTGTTTGGAATCAGGGACCAGTGCAGCAGGTTTCTCAGAATTCGACTGGGCACTGCCGGATCTACTGTGAGTGCCCGGAAGAAGCGTATGTTGCGTATGCCTCGGAATGGTCGGTCCAGGGACTTGTTTGGGTTTGATACTGCTGCCTTCTAACGCTGGAGAGTCGCTAGAACGGTTCTGTTGATGTTGCTTACCGTCTCTAGGAGTAATCTGGGTCCCGAGCTTGTCCAGATCAGAGGACATGCGTTCTGCGACTGCTTGCCCTCGTTGCAGGTGTTCATTCTGGGGGACAACTGAAACCGATGACACCCGAGATCGAACAGTTGAACTAAAGGAGCTCCTCTGCCGTATATCTTGCTCATTTTTCAACTGCACCAGGGAGCGGTAAAAGCGGCTCCTTGGTGGCTTGACTGTTGTAATGGATTCTGTAGGCCTGTGTCTCTTGGCGTAATCAGGTACCGTGGCAGATGGGCGCTTAAAAGCATCGCTAGATTCGTCTGTTTTTTCTTCCGACTTAAGGGACAAGCTGTCATTGGGATGGTGAGTGGCATCTTGTCCAACGTTTGATCGTGTTGTATCTTGACTGCAGACGGGAGATACATCCATAGAACTACTTGAGACATCATGGGAATCCATGTCCAGCGGAAGTGTCGACTCAGGCTTCTCCGCCTGAATAGGAGTGCTTTGGTCCGAAAAGTCACGCCCTCCTTCTTGGAGGTTTTCGATACTTTGAGCGGTGGCAGAGCTGGACGTTTCTGTAGAGTTATCCGCGATATCGTTGGTGGTGTTAGGTTCTGCTGCGTTTTGTTGGCTATCGGCATGATGCGCAATGTTCGATTGTCTCTTGCTTGCTTCTGTAACAGCAGATTTTTCGGAAATCTCTTCTCCATATCCTCGATCAGACACAGGCTGGCAAGGGCCAGGGTTGTCTTTCCCAGTATGAAAAGTGCCCACTGGTTGCCCGTTTATTAATAGATTAACACGGTCTTCTATTGGTTTCATCACCGTGACTTGGGCAAATTTGAAATCCACGCAAGCGTCATCTTCATTCTCAGAGGACACATTGCTGTGAAGATCATTGTTACTCTCAAGACCCTCTTTGTCTTCGGGACAAGCAGCCTTGGAGTGTTCAGGGCTAATCTGTTTCTCAAGGGTGTTGTGCTCCCCCAGAACTTCCTGGTTCTCCAGATTATCCTCCCTCTCAGGCAACGCACCCTCTGGACTGACACTGTCATCGAGACCCTTGGCATTTTCCGAGTCCTCGCGCTTCTTGACATCGCCATTCAGCTCCCCACTTTCTTGCAAATCCACACTCTTCTGGATGTTCGCATGGCGTTTCTGGTCTTCAATATCCTTACAAAACTCAAACCCCCATAGACCATTAGGACTCCCAGGGTGCTCAAGCTCCTCAGGATCCTCAAGGTTGACGCTGTCCTCGAAATCGCTACGTTCTGACAAACTGTCAGACTCATCAGGATTCTTGGCTATTTGAAATCTCACTCGCTTCATAACTGCGTCGTGGGTTTCATGGTCCCCTTCATGGTGAGCGGTTTCAGTGTCTGCCGGTCCCTGAGCGGCTTCGCTCTTAGCTGGATCATTTTTAATGTGACTGATATCCAAATGAAGAGTAGCTAGGGGGTCATCGGATTCTGCTGGCTGAGGAAGCGGAAAATTTTGCGGTTGCTCGGGCATCCTCAAATCGGCATCGCTCGAACGCCCGTATGGTACTTGATCGTCTTCATTGTTATCTTCAGGCGAAGTCTTCACTGTTTCAGATAGATCAGAGCCAGAGGACTGCCGGGAAGCAGTACTTTTGACCTCCAACTGCCTATCTTCATCCAGATCTCGCTTTCCTGCATCTTCTGGAAATCCATAATCACTCTTCGAAGCGAGCGATGGCACATTATCGGCGTCTGGTGGGATGTCGTGAAGAGACTGAGTAGAGACCAAGGACGACCTCGTCGAAGTTCCAGTACCACTAGCACTAGAAGGATTCAAATGAGAGAAATCAGTCAAGGACAGCCTGTAATTGTTCTCGCCTGAAAAAATCCCTGGTGCAACCAATCCCTGCGACAATAAGTTGGTATCGTCCAGACGAAGAGCAGCGATCAATTCCCGCTCGAATTCAAATGAGAAGTCCAACGAAACGTCAGGATTCGCTCTTGATGAGTTCTCTTCCTGACTACTTAGAGCCGTGGATAAGAATGATGATTCTTGACGCGTGGTGCCGACTGCTCGATCCTTTGGCTCCAGATTTTCGGTTTGCATGTCCTGCATCTGCAATTCTGCGGTGTCTTGTGAAAGAATTATCCTTTCTCCTATTTCATTGACAGGCGATTCAAGGCCACCGGTTACATTAATCTCCCGATGCTCTGCATTGTCAAGAGCCATTTCTACATTCGGCGCCTCATCCGAACCAGACCCAGAACAATCTTCGGTATTACCGGGAAACTTCACCTTGGGCAGAGTGGCAAGGTCAATGGAAGTTCGCAATAGCGGGTTCTTATGATAGAGGACATCTGCATCTTCGACGGACGAAGAGAAGAAGCCTGGATGCGGCAAACTTCTGCGACGGCCAATTGCCCGCTTATAAACCTACAACATAATCACTAGATTAGAGAAAATCAAGATCCCGATAGAAAAAGGAGAAGAAAAGAAACATGGAAGAAGTCCAGGAAAAAAAGAAGGAAAATATTTCATGCCAAAATCTCCGAATGAGTGAACTGTCCATATACACCATAATACCAAAATCAAGACCAGTGAACGTGAGCTTGAGAACTTATCCAAATCCATATTAGAACATCGTGCCCTGCCTATGGAAAAACCGTAACATCCACAATGAGAAATCAAGGATCTACCTTATCTGTTCCTGCGTTGCGAAGTTTACTCCTGCCCTTAGCAAATAGTTCTTTGGCGGCACCACCAGCCTTACCACCTAAAAGCCCCGCTGTATGCAGGAACTCCTTACTTCGCTGAGAGCCGCGTTGAGAACCAAGTTGCCCGGAAGACCGTTTATGAGAACCAGAACCGGGCAAGGAATTGTCTAAGTGAGATGCCAAGTTGCCCAGAGACGTCAGCTTGGGAAATTTGGTTTTAGACGAAAACTGCTTCTGATGGGCGCTCGCAAATTGCTGGTTCTGTTCCATAATGTCTGAATATTCCGGATGCGTCAGAATAATAGCTTCAACCCATTCATCAAGGCCGGTGTTGATAGAAGCAAACTGATGTCTAGTTCGATCGAAAGCACGGATCCGCTCCTGGGAAGACTTAATGCCGAGAATATCACGGAACCCTAAAAGGGGTAGGTCGGTCGCTGCTGGTGGTGGTAGTGATGGAAGTTGCGTTTGTTGATCCTTAGATTCTTCACTAGGAATCTCGAGGGCCGGAGCATTTTCTACAGGCTCCGGCAATACAGGATGAAGAGGTAGTGATGTATGAGCAACGTTGTCTTCCATGGACAAAGGAGAAGCGGGTTCCTCACCCTCAACGTTGTGATCATTGCCATCCGGATTTTGGGAAAGCGGAGGTATCACAGTAGCATCTCTCACCGCTGAATCCGTGTCAAACCCAGAATCCGTTGGCGCGATTTCATGAGCCTGCAGGTCCGCTGAAGAAGTTTGGTAAAGAGAGTATTCTTGGTTTGGAGCGGCCAAATCCTCTGAACTTGACGATTCCCAAGAAAAACGTCTCTTCAACTTAGGTTGCGAGACTTCTTTCTCTACTTCAATAGGGGAATGGACGTCCTCACCAGATGCCAATACCTGCTCCTCGAGGGTGCCAGGAGAGGGTTCAGGGTGACTGGTCGAATACCTGGAATAGTCACCCGGCGAGAGCGTGTTCCCATCAGCAGTCCGCAACTGAGACTCATTATACTGCTGCTCTGAGTCCCTTGCTGGACTGTTTTCCCGGCTTAACGAAAGGATAATTTCTTCCCTCAGTCGATCATTGTCTGTGGCCTGCGGAGACGTTTCGGTGCTCGCCATTGAGACGATGGTAGGCAAGTTGCCGGCAGATAGCTGTCCAGTGTCTGGAGTAGGGATGTTGCTGAGGCGAAGAGGCGGGGGGAAATCATGCTTCGGTGAACCAGAACGGGGCTGTAGGGGGGCTTCTTGGGGAACGTCCCGTAACGATTCTATCTCCGGATGCTGGAGATCGTGCTTAAGGGGTTCTGAAGGGGACACAGAAGATAGTTCCGCCAGCGCTGATTGTGGGATTGTGTCACTGTCCCCACAATGAATCTTTGGCTTCCTTGAAGCGCTATTCTCCGAACCAGGAAGGCTCAAGTCTCGACGATGGCCGGGCTTGAAAGCGAAATTTTGGTCTGTACCATTCCCAGGAGTAGACACAGTTTCGCCGAGCTCCTCCATTATGGTAGGTGTCTTAGCTTCGTCTGGGCCACCCCTGCTGATTATAGGACTCACACCTATAGTACTGTCGCTGTCTGATCGCCCCAGAGTTTCGACTGTGGTACTTGGTGTTTCCGGAACGTCAAAGGCTTGATGAACGACCGAGCGGAATCCGAGGGAAGGATTGTGCTCTAGTGAAGTCTCCTGAGGATCTCCCAGGATATCCTCCTGGTGTTGCGGGCTACTGGTGAGAGTCTCGCTGGCGGTGGGTAATGGCTTGGTCTCCGAATCCCCATATGCTGCATGATCCTTCTGCTCAAACGGTGACGTTAACTGCTCTGCAGAGACCGGTTCAACAGTATTGTATAGATTGGAAGGCACATGAATGTCGGCTACAGGATCAGAAGTGCGGAGATGTGGTGGTTCTAAGCTCAGCTCAGTGGCTTCCGAAGTTTGTTGTTTCTGCTTCTCTTCGAGCATTCTCTTATAAATGTCTGCCGGGCGTACAAACGGAACATGCGAGGAATCGATTAATCTGCCGTCAGATGTTTGACTGCGAGCTGCCGGAGAAGGCCGTTGGACAGACCCAATCGCGTCCATTGTCATGGAACGGTCAAACCCATGGGGACGCTGTGGGACAGCAGGTAAAGATGAAGACGTCCCCGCTGACAGATGAGATGGTACAGGGGGAGATCTTACTTCTTCATCGTCATCATGATCGTATTCACCATATTCATCGTCACCCCAATCGTCCCCATCGTAGGAAATCTTTTTAGCCTCAACCCAACGTTTCGTCTTCATCCGGTTTACATTCGTCTTGAATGAAACCGGCTTCGGGCCATCTTGGCTATTCGGAGCCGGTAGAAGACTGGGAAAATAATAACAGGACACACTTGTTAGCGATGGTGCATCGCATCATGATAGGCAATAATACAAAACAAATACAATAACGAGTCTGCATGCGGAACTTACACTCTCCCATCATATGTTTGCTGAAATGGACTAGCCATAATTGCGGCAATCTATGGAGCAGATATAACCAAGGGCATTGAGTGAATGAACTGCCAGCCTGCTTTGGAAGGCTTTCGAAGAACTGGGGGTATAATAGGGCTGTGGGTCCCTGGATTAGATAGGACCAGGACCTTGGCGATACCTAGGAAAAGTGCTGAAGTTCCAACGGTAATGGGAAGACAACGGTCCTCATAACAGAAGGGCCTCGTTGATGGCAGTCAGTAGGGAGAAGACAGCAGGGGATGCGCAGCCTCAGCCTTCCCCTGAAATGCAGGGCATTGCAGGGGACAAGTAAACGGCTTGCAGCCGCAGCTGAGGGAGCCA
Source organism: Monascus ruber (assembly GCA_002976275.1). Lineage (NCBI taxonomy): Eukaryota > Fungi > Ascomycota > Eurotiomycetes > Eurotiales > Aspergillaceae > Monascus > Monascus ruber. The sequence goes on along the minus strand of PSNO01000006.1, from coordinate 1,927,271 downwards.
AAACTGTTGGTGCTTAAGTAAGCGCTAGCCAGCGTGGCTGGTGCGGGGATGGCGGGTACGTCACGTGTGATTAAGCCACGCCGTACCAGCCTTCCCCTTCGCGACGACAGCCTGCGTACTACGTACTACATAGTACTACGGAATATACTACTACTGCTGTACGCATCATTTCTCTGGAGACGCCGTCTTCGTCTGCCTCACGTCAGTCATCGGTCATGCAGGGCTGTTTGCACTAATCCCGATCGCCCTTATTCCTCTTAATCCGTGCGCAATTTGATATCCACTACCACGCCTTACTCCGTGCTCACAAACCGTCCTCCACCCTTGCAGCCGATTACGTCTCCACCTGCTTTCACTCTATGTATATTTGTCCTCTCTAAGTCTACTCCTTGCGGAAGACTACGTTGCCAGGTTGCCTTATTATTTTTTCATCCTCGTTCTTCCTGTTAAGAATCAACCCGTTCTCCTGCCCACGACCGCAATCTCGGATTCGCAACATGGCCGTATCAATACAAGACCGCACCAGTGAATTCGGAGCGATTTTAGGGCATGCACAAAAACGCCTAGCATCCTCCAAAGTTGGTTCGCAACGCCAGGCATTGCTTTCGGACTTAGAACGAAGACAAGTGAATGGTTCTGCCGATGCTGCTGGTGGCAAGCGATCTAGGTCGGAGTTTGCGCGAAGAGCCGCCGAAATTGGCCGGGGGATAACTGCGACTACTGCAAAGTTGCAGAGGCTAGCAGAATGTAAGCGACTAGGGATACCCTTTCCCCAATTGTGTTTGGATTGCTGCTAACTGCACATAATAGTGGCAAAACGGAAAACGCTATTCGACGATAGACCTGTTGAGATCTCCGAATTGACATACGTTATTAAGCAGGATTTGGCGTCGCTAAACTCCCAGATTGCTTCTCTACAGGCTCTCACCCTTGCCAAACATCCAAAGTCGACTCGAGCCAAAACAGACCAAGAAGGAGAGCACAATGACAATGTACGCTGAATGCGAAGGATATGCCTTGATTACAGCGCTAACCATTTTACAGGTAGTCGTTATGCTTCAAGGGAAGCTGGCGGATGTCGGCTCGAATTTCAAAGAAGTCCTAGAGGTTCGCACAAAGAATATACAAGCTTCACGATCTAGAACAGAGAACTTTGTGTCATCCGTGTCATCGAAATCGCACGCAGCCCTGGATCCACAAAGATCCGACTCTCCCCTCTACAATACATCTGGTAGACGAACGCCTCAGCCAGGCTTTCAAAGCGGAGCATCGGATCTACTCACATTGGAGCCTACGAATCCATCGCCTCTTGGACGTCCATCGATCCACTCGGACCAACAACTACTAGTCATGGAGGAAGCACAATCCAGCAATTCATATATCCAAGCGCGAGGGGAGGCTATCGATGCCATTGAACGAACTATTAGTGAGCTTGGTGGGATCTTCGGCCAGCTGGCTCAGATGGTTAGCGAGCAGTCGGAGATGATCCAACGGATCGATGCGAATACCGAAGATGTGGTGGACAACGTCGAAGGAGCTCAGCGTGAACTACTGAAATACTGGACAAGAGTGTCTAGTAATCGTTGGCTTGTGGCGAAAATGTTTGGAGTACTCATGGTACAGTACCAACTATCCTCTTTGAATATACTTGAATATATGTCAATGTATACTGACCTGTGACAGATTTTCTTCCTTCTCTGGGTTTTAGTATCACCTTAAGGACCTCGATTCCTTTGCACCGCATAATGCCCGTTCTCTTTGCCACTGCTGTTATATTTTCGACGTGGACTCGAAGAGTATGCACTTTTCCTGAAATGTTCCACTTTACGGAGGCTAGATTTTCTGTTCTATGTTCTGTTTTTCGTTACTTTCCTTACGCAAGGACCTTTTTAGCTGGAGAATGAATATGGTGATATAATGCGATGCAACAAGAATGCTCCTGGCAAGCCACTTGCTATTATTGCTTGCTATTGATTATGAAATTCCTTTATGGGCGGCGGCTTTTCCTCTTTGCCTCTGTATATTAATATAATGATACTGGAAATCCTGGAACCCGTGTCTAGAATGCGGGAACTCTCTACACCCCGAACCTGGTGCAGTGGATAATCATGAGTAGTGCACATCATTGTAGGCAAATGTACTCTATAAGCTGTAGCCTCTTCTCCTCTCCAGTACTCAGATTCTATATTCCGTATTCCGTACTATTCCCTACTCTGTACATAGACAATCTAAATATAGACACGCAGCTGAGCCGTGCCGCCAAGCCAGGAACAAACCTTCAAACAGAATCATAATCCCCATAATACGGTGTAATTAATAACTAGTAGTGCTTATCTTTCCATAGCATGCATACCCTTGTCCCCAATCACAAACGGCATCTTGTGGTGTCTTGGTCCAATGCTTAATGCATCTGGAATCGCCAGTCCAGTCGGGCCACGATAGCCATGGCTAAGCAGCGCCACAGAGAGATGGATGAGCAGTGAGCGGTCAATACAACCCAACCCGCCTGCGTTGTCAAATATTCCCGGGAGGCTGCGTTGGTTTAAGCAGAGCAGATGTACCGTTTTCTTTTCGATTATTATTCTCCCTGACTGGTCTGGGGATGCCCATCTTGTTGTATTGTGTTGTGTTGCAAAGGACTAACTTCTCCGACCATGCTTGCTTCCAAGCCAGTTTTCATGAACCTGCGAGCTGTCAGTTGTGAGTGGAACTCAATCGCTATTGAACTATGGTTTTATCTATCTGTGGATACATACATAATTGCCAGATACAGTAACTATGTGCTCTGTACTGACAAACTGCGGCGACAACAGCGAGCAAGCCTCAGGTGACACACCCGGAGTTAGTACGACAGTCTATAGCCGCCTCAGATGGTTACAGCAATTTATCAGAACGGACTCTCAGTCCGAGCAGTCGTGGTTCCACGACTCAGAGGTATACGACGCAGGTCACAGATCGGGCACTTCGAACGCCCTCCCCTCTCGGCAATGGGATGCATACCTATATACTATCAGAGGAAGGCAGAGATTGGAACACAACTGCAGCTGCAACAAATACGACAGTGCGTTCCCCATGGCAGAGAGTTGCCCAGCTTAGTTATAGATCTGATACTGCGACCGATCCACGAGATTCGAGTGACTACGACGGGGGTACTCCTACGCCGGTGGACGATACACCGTATATTCGATTCGCGATTAACCAATTGACACGTGAGGACAGTGATGATGCTGATGAACGTGGAGGATGGAACGAAGACTTAGGCTATCCTGTGCGTCCAGCTGCCTCGGCGCAACAGCTTCTGCTACAGAGACCGGCTCAGCGTTCAACAGAAGCAGAGATGTCCGTCGTTGTAGATCCGCAAAAATACAGTGTGGTATATCCCCCTTCATCCTGCAGCCATGAACACTGGGAATCATCGTCTTGTGCTCTCCGCTCATGATTACAGGTATCATGCTCTGCAACGTCCAGTGCCAACGGAACCAGGGTTGCTAGGGTTATAAAGACCTTGGCGGCTCGTGGTATTTCGTGGCTTAATTCCTTTCGCAAGTCCCGGCGACCATCATTACCATCTGTTTTGTGATCCAGGTTGCAGTACATTGCAAAACTCCCACACGGTTCCATTTGTCGTTTATTCCAGTACTTTGTCATTGATAATCCACTGCCTGCATTGCGTTTTGTTGAAGCTTGAACTGGGCTGATATGGAATCGCACCTGCCTGGCGGACGTCGTCCTAGCATCCAGTTGTCGAATATCGTGCCCGACTCTGCGCATTCTGAGAAAACAGTCAGATCCCCGCCTGCTGCAACCATTTCAGGATTGGCTTCAGCTACGGCGCTCCGGCAGAGAAATGCCTGGCGTTCTTCCAAGGCCAGTGCACGGCGGCATAGATCTTATTTGCGAGCATAGTATCGCAGTAACTCCTATACAGCGTCCCTCTTATGTATCTCTCACCGAGCTCCCATTGTGGGAGCTGAGAAGTGAAGCCGATTATCACTCGGCGACCGCAGTGCCGGGAGACAGAGCCGCCACGGTACGGAGTACGGGTTTGGGGATATTATGTGGGGCGATGGCAAGAAGTATTCGGGGATAGACAGTTAATATCGTTGATTGTGGCGGACGATAGAGTGGTGCCTGGACTATCTTACAATAATAATGGCGTGGAAGTGTCCTGTGGGCATCTTATAAGTTATTAGTGTCGTATTTACTTCCAGTGTATAAAAAACTATATGGAGTAGGATACGGGGGTAGAGACGAGGCAGGCTGTGTTGCACGGCACGAAAGATAAATGACACTGTAAACGCACCTTCATTTCGGATTATCACTTCCTTCGCCTCGCTTCTATTATACTTTAAACTTTCACTGGCTCGTGTTAATGAATAGGACAGCGCGCTGGTATGATTGGGAGAGGCTGCAGTGTAGCATCGGCAGCGAGATAAGACTTGCGTTTCAACTCTCAAGCAAGGAGAAGCAGGGAAGATTCATGGATCGATGTTTGACATTTAATAATGGCCCAAAAGCAGGCATTGGAGATGGATTAAATGCAAGGGAGATGCTCCACCGGTCGCAATGCAGTGGCTGTGACGGATTCCAACTCCAACTTCCATTCCCACTTCCCACTTCTCCTTCTCTACTCTTACTGACGTCTACTTCTCTCCTGTTCCTGTTCTTATTATTATTCCATCCATCTTACCTGTCACATCCCTATCGCTATTACTGCTACTCCTTTCCTGGCTTGCGCTCCTCGCCACCACCAGCCTCCTCCAAAGAAATGCCATCCCTGCCGTGCGTCCGTCCTTCATAAACACTGCCGTCGACTGCGTACGCTCTACATGCGCATACATGCCGCTGTCTGTTCGCATGCATCTGTCGTGGCCTATGGTCTCCTCGTCTTAACCCGATCCGCTCTTTTCTCTTCTCTTCGTCCCTTCGCCTGAGGCGCCCTTCGTTCCCGCGGACGCCTCAGCCATGCTGCTCAAACCCGCGACCCCCCTCACCATCCTTCTCCTGGCTGCCTTCGCCTTGCTGCTCATCTCCGTCATTTCTACCCCTATTGTACGAGGCATTCCGCTGGCTGCCTACAAAAATTTCGATTATGGAGTCTTTGGCTACTGCAAGGGAAACCAATGCACCAATGCCCACGTTGGATATAGTACCAGTTCGTCTCTCTTTCCCCCCGTGTCTCTGCTTGTCTTCCTCGTCAATTGACCCCTTCTAGGTGATCTGGCATCTACCAGTGGCACCGATGACTTTGATCTCCCCTCGAATGCTCGAAAGTCGCTTTCATCCATCTTGATCGTGCATCCTGTCGCGGCCTTTCTCACGTTTGTCTGCCTCTGTATGGCTGCAGCCGCCCATTTTCACGCCCCGTCACATTCACCCCGTTTTCTTCTGGCGCTTCTTATCCTGCTCCTTCCCACACTCCTGGTAACTTTACTGGCGTTCCTGGTTGACATCCTGCTGTTCGTACCGCATCTGAGATGGGGTGGGTGGATCGTCCTTGCCGCCACCATCATCCTCGTGACATGTGGCGTGTTGACCTGTGCTATGCGTCGCACCCTGGTCAGTCGCAAGGCCAGGAAGAGGCGCATCGCTGAGAATGCGGAAATGAGTGGTGAGAACTACTACAATCGACAGCATGCCGCCGCTGCCGCCGCCGGTTTGACGACGGACAAGCCCGGAGGACCCATGTCCACGGACGTCAAGGAGAGCTTTGTTACCACTTCTACTGCCGAATCACTTCGTCCATCCACTCGCGGGAGCGACGATGAGCGCACTCCTCTCAATACCCGTATTACTCCTCCAGGCGATGCCCCCGATGTACCTCCACTCCCTGGCCCTCGGTTTGCTCCAAATGGCTCTCCAACTGGACAACGCTATAATGGATCGGGAGACCAGGCTGCTAATCCTACCATTCCACCCATTGCATATGGCCCCCCACCGGGAATGCGACAAATGCGTCCCGATCAACGCCCGCACAACCATCGAGGTGCACCGTTAGGGCCCGGTCCTCGTGGCCGAGGAGGTTATCCCGTCAGAGGTGGCTATCCCCCCCGAGGTGGGTTTCCCTACAGAGGTGGCTATGGACGAGGAGGTCCCTACGGAGGGCCCAGAGGCCCACCTCCAAATGGCAGACTTATGCGCGGGGGTCCGATGCGAGGGTCGCGAAGACCACCACCGCCGCCCCTCGGCTACCCTCAAGGCCCTGGTGGTCTAGACCGTAGCGTCGATTCCTACGATTCCGGATCATTACCATCGGAGCATGGGCAGAACCCCCGCGGTCCGTCGTCTGCCTTCCCAACACAGCATCCTCCGGATTCGCCGATCGGGATGGCCGTGCTACCTGATGAAGGATCCATTGGTCAAGCCATTGAAATGACACCGCAGACGAGAGAACCCGCCCCCCCGCATAGTCTGCCTGTGAACGAGCGCCCGTTATCCCCTGAGAGCCCATCGAGCCTGTATAGTCGGTCAGAGTAAGTGAATTACGCTCATTAACTTTCCTTGGTAGACTGGTGTCTAATTGTGCTTAGGGCTTATGTTCCACCGCGAGATGGCTGGCGGCGAGATACGCCTTCTATTGCTGAAAGTGAACCATTGCAGATGAACTTTGGACCACAGCGCACGGGCTCTAAACCGAACACCAACTATTATGAGGATTTAGACCCTCGTTTCATGGACAGGCAGGAACAAGGACCCAGTTCTCCATTGCCATCCGCACTTGTTCCTGGTTCATCTGGTAAGATTTCTCCATGACTTCGTCAGATGAATGACTTGCTTACCTACTGCTAGCAAAACCAGTCACTTCACCTCCATATCCGAATGCGCTATGAATGTGCTGAGCATCTTCTCTGGTTGGGCATTATTTACCGCAACTAAAAACTTGCAACCCTAATGAAATTTCCTAAGAGTTTATAACCGCAACCCAGTGCTGGTATTGCCACGGGATGTGCACTTCTGCTCCCTCCCCCCTTTTCTCTCTTTTCCGGACTCTGGAGGCCTTTGAGATACCCTATCATGTCAATGATTCATGTTGTTGGGCCTAATCACTAATTATTGCTTGCCTTCTCATGACTCTTCAGCTGGCGTTTCGATGCCTCTTTTCTTTACGACTTTACTGCTTGGTTTGACCATATTTCGTTCCCGCGATGCTACCTTCCCTTTAACATGTCTCTTCTTTCCTGGCTTTACATAGAGGCGATCTTCCCTGTGTTGACTGCCTGTCAGAATCCCAGGCTGGCCATGGACCCTGCAGAACACACGTCCTACAGTGCGTCAGGATGGGTTCTTCATATACCTGGTTTCGCCCTTTGGCCTGCTCCGAATTCGTGCATTTTGAGTACAGGTTTTTGAGTCTACTCTTTTAGTGGTTTGTTCTTGTCTGCACTTCATTATTGGCCCACCTTCGGCGTTCTCTCTTGTTATTTTACCTTTCCATTAATGCCTGTTGATGTCACTCGGGAAATAATAGATGCGGTGGGCCCCGTGTGTGTATACATGAACCAGGATACGTTAGTGACTATGGTTAATTGCACTGAGACGGGGACGGTCCCTTCTCTGGATGATATGATATCTCTTGGAAATGTATTTTTCTCTGGCAATATAGCAGAGCTGTAGTTAGTTAGTTAGTTATTATTATTTAACGTCGCTTGGCGGTCACGTGGCGGGTGACCGCGGCCTCCCGAAGGGCAACCGGACGTGCCTCCCAAGCGTATACTATCTAAAAGGATCTAAATACATGCTTAAAGGAGACAAATTTGAGCACTACGTGCTGTAGGGTTGGGGAAGTTCCCAGCACTACCCTGGCTGGGGCTTCAAGCGGTGGAAAAACCTGTCTTGCCTCCCTATAGGTGAGAGGGGGAGCCAATCCCTCTTTCCCAGGAAGATATGCTTGGACTGTTACACTACTCTGTGCTTAGGCGGGCCCAGTTTGGGCATATATCCGTAAAGAAGGATGTGTTTTGCACGATGCGGCTGAATTCCTCAGCCCCAGCAGCAGTCCCTAGGAGCCAGTCAATGGTTTTTGCCGGCCCAACAGGTGTGTGTTTCCATCTCTCCTTCCAGCGCTTCCTAGTATGTGGGCAGAAGAAGAAATGTACTGGAGTTTTTAGCTTCTTGCAGGAGCAGGTTGCTAGGTAGTCCGTGTGGTGGAAGCGTTCGTGATATGCTGCAAAGTCCCCATGTCCAGTGCGGGCTGCAATGAGCCTGCCTAGTACCCAGCGTGGCAGTTTGTGTTCCTGGGCCCGGCTGCTCTTCGTATGGGGACAGATGCCCAGGTCTTGGTATGCCTGGGGTGCGTTGCGTATATACGCTGCCTGGGTGGCAGTACGGAGTTGTTGTTTCGCCTCTCGTCTTAGGTATGCCGGGGAGGGGGGGATGTGGGAGCCATCCATGGCTGCTCCCTGCTTTGCTAGCCTGTCTGCCAGCTCATTGCCTGCGATTCCAGTGTGCCCTGGTACCCAGGAGACCCGTACGGGCCTGCGGGGGGAGGCTAGGATGTACGGCAGGCTGAGCCACTGCGTGGAGAGCTGGTGGAAGGTGTCTGTGAGATGGCGTCTGTGTGGCGCGGGCCTGCCATCTGCTAGTAGACTGGCCGCTGCCAGGTTGTCTAGGAAGATGTTCAGCTGGTTGGCATATGCAGTGCATGGCAAACCCACTGCTGCCCGGAGACCTTCCACAGCACCCATGATCTCCGCGTCATAGACCTCTGTCCGGGGGCCTGATGGGCCCTGTCCCTGGGTGACTAGGATGGAGCCGTAGTATATGGCGTATCCATATCCAGCGCCTTGGCCCGTGTGGGAGCCATCTGAGTAGACTGATATGGCTAGTGGTGAGGAGATGTGCCCTTCCCGGTGGGTTGGCAGCATGCGTAGTGGTGGCAGCTGTGGCTCTACCCACCTGCGTTCTGGTGCTGGTGTGGGGATGCGTTGCAGGATCCTGGTGAGCCTTGTGTTGTACCCATAGTTTGGGGCTGCATGGATGCGTGCTATGGGGTGCTTTGCATCTAGGCCTGCGTATCTAGCAGCTGCCCTCTGGAGGGTGCTCTCCAAAAGGGCTCTTGGGTCTGGCAGGTCTGCCTCTCGGAGGAGTGCTGCTGTGGGTGTTGTCTTGTATGCTGGGAGGATTGCTAGGGCTGCTATTCGGAGTAGAGACTGGAGGGAGCTGACAGCCTTTAGTTGCTGTTGGCCAGTGTAAAAGAGTTCAGCTCCATACAATGCTGTTGGGAGGACACACTGAAGCACTGCAGCACGCATAGGTGCTACTGGGCACCCATGTTGGGTGTTGCTAAGTCTCTGGAGGTGCTGTGCTAGCTGCTTACCACGGCTGTATGCCCAGTTGATATGTGGTTTAAAGGTAAGTTTTGTATCCAAGAGGACCCCTAGCCAGCGGGTGTATGGTGTGGGAGAGATCTCACCCACACCAGGCAGCCTGACTGCTGGGGGAGGCTGCTTGAGTTTTCTAGAGAAGTGTTGTATCTCTGTCTTTTCCACTGAAAAGGGGAGACCTACCTCTGTTCCCAGGGCTGTTACTGCCTTGTATGTTTCTGCTAGTTGTTGGGATGTCTCCTGGAGAGAATCCCCTGCAAAGAGGATTCCTAGGTCGTCTGCATAGCAGAAGGAGGCTTTGTAAGTGGCCACTACCCTTGCTGCATAGAGCAGGAATAGGATTGGGGAGAGGGGGGATCCTTGTGGGAGTCCTCCCTTTATTGAGGCTTTGGCATTTGCCTCTCCAATCTGGACAGATGCTGAGCGGTTGGAAAGCCAATCTTGGGTCCATATGAGCAGGCAATCATCCCATCCCTGAAGGCGTAGGTATGAAAGAAGCCTTTGGTGGTCTACTGCGTCAAAGGCTCCCTTTACATCCATCAACAGTAGTGAGGCTACCTTTCCCTGTTGGAAGGCTTTCTCCACTCTATGAACTAGTACTTGGACGAGGTCAATAGCAGAGCGGCCTGGGAGAGCACCAAAGTGGCATGGTGTGAGTAGTTTTCCCTGGATTGCTTGTACAGCCATCCATTTTGCAATAAGACGTTCTAGGCCTTTGCCTAAGGTGGATAGGAGGCTGATGGGCCGCCATGAGCCTAGTTGGGTAAGGTCTCTCTTGCCTGGCTTTGGCAACATGATGATTTTTGCTGCTTTGAAGGTCTGCGGGAACTGGCCTTTCTCCAGGCTTTGGTGGTATAGTGCTGTAACTGTATCTCCTATAATAGGCCATAGGTTTCTCCATACAGATGTGGTAAGATTGTCCTCCCCAGGGGCAGATGGGGTAGGAGAGCAAAGGGCATTCCAGCATTCTTCCTTTGTTGGTAAAGGTATAGGATCTAGAGGTCTGTTTGGTGGTCCTTCTTCAAGCTGGTTTGGAAGGGAGGCTCCCTTTTCCAGGAGGTAGGTGAGGAAGGCGTCTGCTTTGCCCTGTGGGGTGGTGATTTGGTTGCCTTGTACAAGTAGGGGGGGCGCAGCTAGTTGGTTGGAGGGCTTCTGCCATTTTGCTAGTGCAAAGGCTTTAGTGGGAGTTGTTGCCTGCTCAATCCGTTCCTTCCAGTAATTAGCTTTTGCCTTGGAAATTGCCTTCTGAAGAGGTTGGAGGTCTGATGGATGTTGTCTTGCTTGCCGGAGTAGGTTTGTGAGCTCTGGTGTCCACCATGGGGTGTGTGGGAGCCTGCGGGTGTTGTATTCTGATGCTCCCTGGATGGCTAGATGTACCCGGCTGACCAGTTCCTCTGCCAGAGTATCTGTTGGTAGGTTGGTGTCTGGGGGACCAGGAGTTCTCGAGCCTTTTCCCAGTTAGTGGAGCCTAGTTTGTGTTGTGGCTGTGGCTCCCTCCATTTTAGCTGTGCTAGGATGGTTTTATGGTCACTAAAAGTGCTAAGGTGGTCCTCTACTGTAGCCACCACTGGGAGGTTGGCAAAGACTAGGTCCAAGGTGTTGGGTCCGCGGGTTGGAGTGCCTGGTTCCATGCAGAGCACTAGTCCTTGGGTTTCTAGCCATTCTACCAGAGCTGTGGCTCCTGCAGAGAGGGTGTGTGGTTGGGTTTCTGGTTGCCATAATGGGTGGTGGGTGTTGAAGTCTCCTGCGATGATGGTGTTCCGTGGGACAGGGTATTGGAGTAGGGTGTGGAGTGTAGATATGGTGGATGAAGAGAGAGTAGCTGGGTCCTTTGGGGGGCGGTAGACATTGATAGTTGTGAGGCCATCTACCTCTACTGCCGTGATGTCTGGGGAGGATGGTTGTGGAAGTGCGTGAGCTGGAAGGTCTTTGCGTACGTATGTTAGAGTTCGGGGCCTGATTTCCCAGTGGGGGGTTGGGCTGAAGAGTTGATATCTTGGGTGTGTTTTTGTGAGGTGTTTTGCCATATTGGTCCAAGGCTCTTGGACCAGGATGATGTCTGCTGTGAAGGATAGCAGCAGGTCATGGGAGGGGCCGCCCCTCCCTACATTGGCCTGTATGATTTTCATAGTTCTTCTGGAGAGGTCTGACTGGCTAGCTCTTGGGTGAGCTGTCTTGATGGGTGGTCTGTGGCCTGGTTTAGGGTGTGTGGGCTTGCCTGTGTAGCCTGCACCTTTCCAGCTTGTTGCTGGAAAGCCAGTCTCCCAGCTTTGCGTATTGCTGCTAGTGCTTCTTTAGAAAGGTGGGTGATGGTCCCTTTACGGGAGATAGGCCGGGCTGGGCACTTTGGGTAGTCTGCTGCATGGGGGCCATGGCAGTTGATGCATTGTACACGGCAGGTATGCTCTATTTTGGTGGAGCCACAAGAGATGCAGCGAGTGTTAGAGCGGCAAGCTCGTGTGTCATGGAAATGGTGGCAGCGGGAGCATTGTAGTGGTCTTTGTTTGGGGCGTGTAGGTCTAGATAGGCCAGAGATGCCAAATAATTGTATTGCATGTTTGGGCTTCTTTGGGAAGGCAATGACTGCAGTGATTGAGCCTGCCTCTGTAAGGTGGTTTGAGGGCTTGACGTGACATGGTTTAATGCCTGTGATACGCTCCGCTTCAGTGCTGATGTCTTCTAGTGTGGTTTCTGTCCATCCCTCTAGGGACCAGAGCCTCTGGGGAATCCGGGGAATGACAATTTGGTGGTATTCTATTGGCATTTCAAAGTATCCATCTGCAGCTAGCTCTTTCGCTTGTGCAGAGAGTAAAAAGGCCTTGCCTTCATCTGTGGTTGTGATGGCATAGCCTGTGGGGATTATCTGTACACGAGAGATCCCTCCAGGGACCTTTCCTGTAAGGGCTATGCGGATTCCATGAGGGCCTATTTTCCGCAGGTTGGAGGGTTCTGGGAGGCGGAGGAAGATGCGGTTATCTATCCTCCTTGCCTGCTGCGGCTGCTTGGCAGGTTTGGGTCTGGTGGCTTGCCATCCCTTTTGGTCTAGTCCTGGGGCCACTACTGAGGCCCAGGATGGTGCTTGGGGTGTCTGTCCAGTTGGAGTGGCCTGTTTGGCCTGTACAGGCTCTGGAGTTGGTTTGGGGGGAGCTATAGGAGGCTTTTCTGGTCCTAGCTGGGGTGTGCTGCCTTTGGCCAGAGTCAGGAACCTGGCTGCCAGTCCTTTGGCGAGTTCTTTGGGCCGGCCGTGGAGGGAGGAGACAGTCGAATCGAGCGCGTCTGCGAGCGAAGTTAGTGCCTGCCTCCAATCCTTCAGGAGGAGGAGCTGGTCTTCAGCTACCGCATTGATCTGCTGGCGAATTGACAGCGTGTTTGGCCTGCTAGGTGTTGGGCCTGAGGGAGTATCAGGCATCTTGTCCGGGGAGGAGAGGGCTCTCCGTTTGTGGGTGTTGCGGTGGAGGGGGGTAGGAGTGGTGGGTTCCGAAGGAGGATCCGACTTTTCGTCCCAGGAGGCGGTTCCTGGGTAGGGGACGACCGCCGGGGGGTCGTCCACCTCCATCCGGTGGAGGGTGAGCGCTATCGTGTAAGTAGTATCTCTCGATGTTGGTATATTGGGGGACAGCGTGTCGTCCGGTCCTCGAAGAGCTGAGCGTCAGTCCTATAGCAGAGCTGTAATACCTTATGCTGGATGCTGGACTGAGCAGTATGACGCGTAAAGACACGTGACCCGCCGGATTCCACCTTCCCAACCTCCTGTTGATCGAACTTGATCTTCATCTTCATCTCCTTCCCCCACGGAACGCGCAAGAGCTCCAGCTTCGTGTTGCATATCATTGTCCACTAGTTTACGCTCTAGTGTAGAATTCCCCCTAGAGTAGGGGATTGAGCATGATGGTTGCTCCAGCAGAACCTCGCGCGCCAGGAGCATTCCCAGCTCCCAAAGCCTCATATATGAGCTCATACGGACCTGAATCCTGATCCACACAGCCAGGGGAGATCTGCGTCAATTGTCAGCTGCGATGGATGTTGCACATGCCAGGGAAATTGCTATCCACCGTGACTGACTATTTCCAGTTCAGCAGCCATGACTTCTCATTCTTTTTTGAATCAACTCTCTTCTTTACCCATGTCCGGCCATTATACTTTGTATGATCATCTGTTATCTCTTGTCGTTTATTCTACTTCACAAGGTTTACTGACTGGCCTGCCGGTGTCTGTGGCCAGTTCTCGTTCCTTCGTGGATTGATATTCTTTCCTTCTCCCCTTTTTGGTAGCCTCGGGTTCGCACATCATGCTGGTCCATCTTCCCTATTCGGGCTCCCTGCTTTTAATACTTGTAGTGTCAACATTTGCACTGCACGCCAGTCCCTGGGCCAGTTCCCGTGAACATGGCGACTACCTGTCTCATCGCCACTCTAAGAACCTGCGATCGTAAGCACCCGTGTCGTGTATCAATACTCTGGCCTATGCAGTTGCTAAAACTTACCAAGGAGATCGCCCACTGACATGAGCCCCAATAGTGATGCGACCACGAGTTCATCCCATCGGTTCTGGTACGAAGTCATCGCCCACAATGGTGAGGCTTCCTTCATGGACCCTTCCCAAAAGTCCAATTACAAGGTGTTCCGGAACGTCGTGGCCGATTTTAATGCCGACAACACCGGCCAGAGTGATGCGTCGACAGCCATCCAGAAGGCCATCGATACCGGTGCTTCGAACGGACCGGGCCGCAACACCAAGAAACTTGGTACAACTAGTCAGCCGGCGGTGGTGTACATCCCCAGTGGCACCTATCTGCTGCGAAACAGCTTGCAGCTATACCTCGGGACAGTTGTCGTGGGAGACCCCATAAACCCGCCTGTGCTCAAGGTGGCTTCAGGATTTCCCCCTAACTTTGTGGTCCGTGCCAAGGACCCCAATTATGGTGGTACAGATAACTTCTTTGTGGGGTTTAAGAACATAGTCATTGATTCCACCGATGTACATCCGGACCAGACGTTGACCCTCCTGGACTGGACCGTTAGTCAGGCGACGCAGTTGACGAATGTTTTTTTCAATATGCCGAATGACTCGACGGGGCATGTCGGCTTGAGCACATTGTCGGATTCGAATAGTAATTTGATCTTGGTGAGTTTTACCAATAAAGCAGGATGGTAAATTTTGAGGCTGAGACCGTCTGCAGAATGATCTCCGATTCCATGGTGGACGCATTGGTGTGGAACTTGCTGGACAGCAATGGGTCTTCAAGAACATGACGTTCAGCGGCACCGCGACCGGGGTTCTTGCCAGAGGGTTCGATTTGGTTTTCCTGGGATGCCATTGGGAAAACGGTCATTTCGGTATTAATGCCGAGTCTGTAACTGGGTCTCTAACGGTCATTGATTCTAGCGGGACGAACTTGGTCTCACTGCTCCAGTCGCCTGATTCCTCTACCTCAGGAAGCCCTATCATTCTCGAGAACATTCGCAATGATGGAACAACAGTCACTCTTGGTGATAAAAAAGCGCTAATTGGCGATGTCTTTGATACTTGGATTCACGGTGACCTGGTAAGTGTCGGTGCGAAATGCACTATGTGAGTAAACGCGGCTTACGAAAAGGCAGTACTACCCTGGCCACGGTTCTGGCAACCATGTCGATAGAAAAATAGTTCCCACAAAACGCAGTCCTTCCCTTCTCGGTGATGAGGGCCGCTATTTCACCATGCGCCCTCCAACCTATGAGGAGTACCCGGTCGACTTTTTCGTCAACGTCAAGGAGGTCCCGGAGTACCCTGTCCATGGCGATGGTGTAACGGATGATACGGTAAGCATCAATGCAATTCTGGCTGAGAACGCCGGCTGTAAGGTGGTTTATTTCCCTGCCGGCACGTATATTGTCACCGGAACTGTGTTCGTACCAGCTGGGTCCCGCATTGTTGGAGATGCCTTCGCTTCCGTCATCAGCGCACTGGGCCCGAACTTTAAGAACGAAAATGTACCGGTCACCATGGTCCAGGTAGGAAATCCGGGAGATGTAGGCGTTGCGCAATTCAGCGACATGATGTTTACCGTGGCTGATATCCTGGAAGGATGTAAATTGGTATGTCTGAGTTTACGCCTCAAATTTATCCAGTCTTTGGCCACTAACAGGCTAATGTCGCAGGTCGAGATAAATATTGCCGGCTGTAACCATGGTGATGTCGGCCTCTGGAACACGCACTTCCGTATCGGTGGCTCAAAAGGCTCCAAAGTCAGAACTGAGTGTGGTGGCTCACCGTCCTCCTGCAAAGCAGCCTGGGCCCTACTGCACCTCACTGCAACCTCGTCCACATATATTGAAAATATGTGGGGTTGGACCGCCGACCACGATCTCGAGCTCGACGGCCACGTGAAGCAAAACATCTCCACGGCCCGGGGTGCTCTCATCGAAGCCAGGGGAGGAACATGGTTGGTGGGAACTGGTTTTGAACACCATACGTTATACCAATATAACTTTTACAAGGCATCGAATATCTTTGCGGCACTACAGCAGTCAGAGACTCCTTACTGGCAGGGCGCGGGGAGTCCGGATCTGGCACCAGCCCCATGGACTTCAGCGCTGATAGAGAGCGATCCTTCTTTCCAGAACTGCTACCCTGATGATAGTACATGCCGCATGGCCTGGTTCGAGCAGATCCAGGAATCGTCAAACCTGTTTCTGTACGGGGGTGGCGTATGGACCTTTTTCAACGCTAACGGAAATTGCCATGGCTGGTGCCAAAAGAATGCCATCCGAGTAGCAAATGCGAAGGATGTGTACTTGTACGGCACCAACACACATAATATTGCCAACATGATATTGGAGGGGCCTGTGGTGGTTGCACCGGCTGATCGGCACGCTGGTGGTTGGGGAGGTGTGATTGCAGGGATGTTCCTTGGTTGATTCTGTTGGTGGTCTTGTGTATTCGTACAGTGTATAAAATAGAGCAGACGCGGCGTAGCAAATGAATGGTAATAGGCATGTGCATGAATACTGTCTCATCCAAGTAATGTATCTATAGCGTAGGAAGTGCAGGAAATGATATCTATATGTATTAAGAAAGAGCAATTGTCTGAACTCAAATTATTCTAAACATGACAGCTATGTCACAGTTGCTGGTTCCGGATCGTCAATGCAAAGGCAGACGCAGCGACAGAGCAGGCAAGGGAGATGACTTGTATCGTCAGCACGAGACATAAAAAGGAGAAGGACATTCCAACTTACTATGGGTGCGTTTCAGACCATCGGCATAGCATGAGATGACGACCTCCTTCACATGGCCCGTCAAGCCAGAGATATAATGTACGTTAGAAGTAACCTTGTGGATGAACTGTGCAGAAAAGTCAGCTGAGTTCATATAAGCATAATTTAATATCACCAAAAAAAGAGGTATGTACCTGGTCAGCTCCGTCACCAGTAAACTCCCTCTCGAGAGCTTTCCTAAATCCCGCATCGAGAGCAGCATTACTAACAGTGATACCGGAGGAGACACCGAGATTAGTAAACAAAAACAGACCCCCGGTGGCCATAGCCATATATTTAGCATCTAGCATGGAAGTCATGCTAACGAAGACACTAGCCTGTGCCATTCCCATGCCTACACCGCCGGGAATGATGTAGAGAGATTCCCAGAACGACGTGTGTCCGTTCCAACTGAAGAAGATGAGGATGTATGTTATAGAGGCGACGAGGCCAGCGCTGACAGCTAGGGCCTTGAAACGGCCGGTACGCTTGATGGTTGAACCGGTTGCTAGGCCGGCGAGAGCGTTCCCCACGACAGCGGGGACGAGATGGGCGCCTGCGACGGAGGCGGAGGCGGAGGAGGTCACTTGGAAGTAGAGCGGGATGCAGTACATCATGCTGATCTGTGCGATGCCCTGGAGGGTCATGACGAGGTAGCTGGGGAGGACATTTGGTTGGCGGAGGATGCGGAGGGTGAAGAGGGGTTCTGGGGCGATGTAGGCTTCGACAAGGACGAAGGCAATGGAGAAGACTATTGCCGTTGTCAGGAGGGATATGGATATTGGGGCTGTCCAAGGGAACTTGTTGCCTCCGGCGTCGAGGAGGAGGATTATTGCTGATGTCGAGAGAGCAAGGCAAACCATGCCGAGGGAGTCGATGCGTTTGAATTTTGATCTGGTGGGATTGTTGTTACTATTGGAATTGATATCGTCATCATCATTGTGCGCTGTAGGTTTTGAGGCTGGAGGTGTTGTTAATTTCAGCTTCAATCCGGTGAGGAGCATGGAGATCCAGAAGAAAGGTGCTTGAATAAGAAATAGCCTGGTTGATGTTAGGGCTGTTGCTACTTTGTATATATAGGTACCTTTATACATGTGCAGTACTTACCATCTCCACCCAATTGAATCTGTCAGCCATCCCCCTGCCGGTCCTCCAAGGCTGCGGCCAAGTGTCATTGCGATGTTGATATATGCTCTCCATGATGCAATTTCTCTCTTCGGGACGAGATCTAAATACTGACGTTAGCTTGTGCCGCTATAAGGAGAGCACAAGCAACAATTCCATACCGGTGACGATCACTGAACCCACCGTTATCAACCCAGCTCCGCCAATCCCACTGATAGCTCTTCCTAGGATAACCTGCCACATTTCCCTGGCAAAGGCACTGTTGCGTTGGTCAGCAATGTCCAGAAAGTGAAACACCGGTTTCATTGAATACGCAGCATACCCAATAACACATCCCACACTGAAAAGAAAGTATGCCGTCAACAGGACAGGCTTTCGGCCATAAATGTCGCTGAGCTTCCCATACTGCACGCACATAGGGATCGATTTAGGTACCGCCGTGAGCCCTCAGTTCTGAAGAAATCCCAGCATGGATTGTGCTTACCACGGGCTGGGCCAGACAAACACCAAGGGAATATGAAGTTGAGAGCCAGTTTGCATCTTCAAGACTGGCGAATTCGGAAGAAATCTTCCCCGCTGAAGCAAAGACAATAGTAGTATCTGCATTGGCCATGAATTCGCCTGATATTGTCCCTCTGGTTAGCAGGGATGTCCCCAATTGCGGTTACTCAGCACAATCCAAAGGAGTCCAACCTACCAAGTAGCAAAACTGAGATGACACTCTTGATGCCTCCTTTCAAGAGGTCTGCATCCTGATGGGGTACAGCCACCAGGCCTGGAGATGTAAGGGCCGTCTCTTCATCCTCGGTTGTGTCGTCTGTCGTTTTCGTCGACGAAAACGTTGTCGAAGACTGCGCATCAAAGGCTTGATAAGACGGCAACTTTCTCACGGAAGACGGCGTATTTTGACCCGCCCTTAGAGAAGTCGATTCATTGGCCTTGATTGACGCTGCAGGAGAAGCAGTCATTGTCACCCGCAATGGTCGAATGTGTCTTGTCCTGGCAGACAGGCAGATAGAATGATCAACTCAAGAGGGACAGGCGATTCCGTGCCATCCTCAACTCCAGGAAGAAAGAGAGGGGAAGAGGACGTGGAGAAAGGCCGAAATTGCATCATCTGCACTCCGAAGTCGTGATTCTTCTTCCTTTGACCATCCTCTTGCATTGCTCTGCCATGGTGTCGAGAAAGAATCTCGCACGGATTCCCCCAGTAAAGCAGTCACCAGCTTGGTCAGCTTGAGGCTTCCGAGGGTCCTGGTAATAGCAGCAAGTGTTCTATATCCATGTTGCAATGGATGGTTTGTCATGCTGGAGATGCGGAGAGAATGCAGGTCACATGACTGTCAGATTGCCGTCGTTTTCGTTTCGCATCTTCAAGTTGCAACTTATTGTACATTGCACACTTGACATCTCTCCAAGGATTCGTTTGCCATGCTTTCGATCCCCAGCCCAAGCCAAACGCCATCTGATGATGCCCCGAAGAACGATGACCAAGAACACCCACCAACGGACACAGACATTCCCGCACCTGCTACTACTACCTCTTCAACACCAATAATAAACAGAAACTTAAAACTGCTCTACGGCGGCCTAACCTTCTTCACTCTTTCCCTCCTCATAACCCGCCGCGCCACCAGGAGCCGTATCCTCGCATCCATCCCGCCCTACTACACCTCCTCGGTGTACCATAAACCGTTTGAGAATGTGCCAAGCGCAACGGATGCAGTGGAAGCACTCAGTCTGGCTACTCTCAATGTCCTGTCTTTCTCAATGGCTGTCTCGGGGGGTGTTCTGTATGCACTGAATATCAATAATGTGGAAGATCTAAGAAGGATTTCTATGCAGGCTTTTGCGGGTGGTATTAATACGCCTGGGAAGGGCCAGTCGGATGAGGAGTTAGAGGAGATTGAGGCTTGGGTTGTTACGGTACTTGGGAAGAAGGCTGAACGGGAGTTTCAGAAAGAGAAAGAACGGTTACAGACCGTGAGCAAGGAAGGTGATGGTCAAAATAACGGGGCCAGGACTTGATTTTCTTCTATTGCCCATTGTTCAACCGATTCCCGAATCGACTGGTTTTGTACAAAATTATCTGTTTCATAAGGCGTACGGTGCTTCCTGGTTGATGGACTGCATCTAGAATCATAAATATCCTCTCCACTCAAGCTGATCCACTCCTACTATGGCACGGTCTGTTGCAGCGCATCATGCAGCTCTTCCCAATTCCCTGACAATGAGATAAGGGTCGACAAGCTTCCATTTCGACAATATGGTATTTGCAGTGTACACATTACCGTCACGCATTCAAGCCATCCGCTCATACCTTTCTCTGGCCGTCTGTTTCGTCTTCTCCAAGAATTCATCATACCGGTTTCTTGTATTCCGTCCTGCCTCCTCAACCGCATCTCCCAATTTACTTCCCTCCGCCCCCAGACCCACGCCTTGCGCGTAAACCTCGGTGGGGATCGGAACAGTAACACCAGTTCCTTGTGCTCCCAATGCCGTGCCTGCGGACCAACCCATCTTGCTAAGAAGTGAAGCCCCCTTGGATGATGTCTGTACTGGAGGTTCATCCTCTT
Source organism: Monascus ruber (assembly GCA_002976275.1). NCBI lineage: Eukaryota > Fungi > Ascomycota > Eurotiomycetes > Eurotiales > Aspergillaceae > Monascus > Monascus ruber. The sequence goes on along the minus strand of PSNO01000006.1, from coordinate 1,907,009 downwards.
TCGCCGGGGCTGCCTTTTTGGCCTTGGCTGTTGTTTTAGAACTGCCAAATGCCTGGCGTCTCTCTTTCGCACGATCCCGGTACTCTGTTGAAGTCTGCTGGATAATCCCATGTTTGACAAGTTTTCCCATGGCTTTGATCTTCAATTCTTCATTCTGCAGGTTTTCCCGATGTAACTGACTGAGGCGTTCATGTTTGTTGACTTCCGCCGAGCTCTTAAATTGGCGCATGCAGAGATAACAACAGTTGCGGTTCAGGTCGGCATACGATTGAGCCGGAGGTGCCGCTAAATTCACGGGCGAGAGTCCTCTCTCAGGAGCGACAATTGCTGGCGCATCTGTAGTTTTCTTCTCGTTCCCATCCTTCTGAATGCCGTGAAGTTCAGCATGGCGATTGCTCCAAAATTGTAGATGCGCGGGCATTGCAAGCTTCTTAGCGCCATTTCCAACTGCAGCATCTGCTTTTCTTTTCTTAGCCTTCTCTGTCTCTTTACCGCCTTTCATCTGGCTTTCTGTGATCGGGTCCTTCGATTGCCCCTGATTCTTCTCTGGCTCCTCGGATGATAGCATGAGTTCCGTGACATACGCATCCTCGTCCCAATACATAAGTTTGAGATGGGGGTTGTTCAGAGGACTGAACGTGAACCGGTCCATGCTAGCTGTCGGGTTCATCACAGGGACAAATACTCCAGCATGTATGTAGCTGACCAGGACCGGCTTTGACGAGATTGTGAATTTCTCGAAGGAATTCAGTCTTGCCATGGCGGCTTGTGCATCCTGGATGGTGTTAGCTCGGAAGAGAGGGACATGAGAACAGGAAAATTGATTTAATGAAGAGGATTTCAGAAATACCTGAACAGTATCAAATTCAGCAAAACCATAGCGCCAACTTTCGTTGCTCTTGCGGTCTCGCACAAGCAAGACTCGGCGAATAGAGCTGTCCCGTGCCCCTAAATTAGAATCACCTGTTGTGGAAGCTACTTTGGCCCCTTTCTTTTGATTACCAGATGTACCATCGGCATGGGTATTCGATGCTGGCCGGTATAGTTTAGCAACACCTTTTGCCAGCAATTCCTCTGTAACAGAAAGTTCGAGCCCTCTGAACAAGAGAAACTGAGATGGCTGGTTCTCTGGTGCGGCATCATTGTCGCCATTATTATCGACCTTAGGAGCAGGAACACCAGGAGGGCCGACAGGGCCGGCTTCTGCTGCGAAGAATTAGAAAGGGAAAAGGTAGGTGACCGCAGAAAAAGAAATACCTGGCCGGGGTGTTTGACAGCGAAAACACTTTTGACGGGTCGAATAGTTGACAATGGCACACTGACAAAGTCATTAGCCAGCGGTATGTTCTTCGCCAGACAGAATCAGACTTACGACTTTGCAGACCCAGTCGCCTTCAGATTTCGTTCGGGCTCTGTCCTCTCGTTCACGGCTGTATGCAATCCGGACTCTGCGACGGCCGGGGCCAGTAGGATTTGGCCTGTGAAAGTAGATAAACGGGTGGTTGGGTTCCAGGAAAGCACGCGAATCACTGATGCTTCGGAATCGAAGAAATCCCAGTTGTCGCGATTTCTCTGCAAATCGTTAGTTGACTTGCAAAAGAGCATGAATTTCAAAAGGGCGCCAAGCATACTAGTCTGCCGATCACGGATGACTCGAACCTCTTCAAGTCCTTCGATATGGTAATACTGTGCAAGTTCATTCGAAATCTGTTCAACACATGGACCGGGGAAGTCCCGGTGACATGCACGTCTCAGCATCTTGACATCAAGAACGGTTGGGTGTGAAGCGCAGTTGAATAGGCTAGTGCAGTGATTGAGGAGAGGAAGGATGGCCCAACGTCTTCTTCCGCCATCTCCACCGGCAATCCGTCCATCATAACCTCTCTGCTTTCCTGGCCATAGTTTCGACCTCGCCGGAGGCTGCGACTGCGGCTGCGGCTGCGGCTATCATATGGCGGCGAGCGATAGCCCTCGCGATCGCGATCTCTGTACGCAGGTCTTCCTCGTCTGTGCTGCGGAGGAGACTTCGACGACCTCCGACGATAGTCATCTCGGTCTCGACTTCTGAAGCGTCGTCTAGAATCTCGGTCCCTGGAATAATCGCGTCTTCTGTTCGAAGTAGGTCCTTGAGAGCGCTCACGGTCTTTGTGTGCCAAAGAAAACCAGACGTATGATCAGTAAAGTGTCAAACTAGAAATGATATCCCACCTCTCAAAATATATCCACGGTCAAAAGATCATTGCTACCATGTAGGGAGGAGCGTATACCGCCAGGCGAGCCGTGCCTGCGATCTGCAGCAGAACGCGATCGGGAGCGGGAGCGAGAGCGGTCGTCGTACATGCTGCCGTCTCTGTTGTATGAACCGGAACCCATGGGATATCTATGACCCTCCGGACTGAAATGTGACATGATGGATGGAATAGATAAATAGCTTCGTTGAACGAGAAGTTGCAGAAGAGAAGATCCGGAGTTAAGGAGGAGAGAAAGTCGTTCTTCTGGAGGCGGCAGGCGGCGGCAGAATAGCCTGTTTCCATTCACCGCCTTCGAATGCCCAAAAAGAGCAAATGACTCGAATGTGCAGAGACACTTTTAAGTACCAGTACCTACATGGATATGCTATACGACCAATGTCATTCGGATACTTCTAATGCCTCTGTGGAGATTGTGTAATTAGCCATGGGCTACCTGGTGAGCAGCTGTGCCCTAATTATTTACTGTATCCGTACAGAGCACTTGGAAAGCCACAAGATGGCATCGCGCACACCATACAGAGCTCGGAATGGATAGGCAAATCTCAAGAGTATGCAGCTCTAGTCGCGTATTAATAATATTGTGTTTGTTGCATGGGGTTTATCAGTTTCTAATAGTGTGTGTACCAGAGGTGACTGCGATTCTAAATAGATGTGGAGAACTGAAGAGAAGCATGTGCCCCTCGCCGAAGAACCCCTCAACTCATCACAGTAACACAGACCGGACAAGCACAAGGATAAGGACAAGCCAACTCGAAATGTCCTCCCAAAAACAGACACTATCGGAACAGCCATACAACGAAGCACAGTCTTCAACCCCAATCCCCGCCCACCTAAACCCCCAGACCTACCCACGAACGCTCCAGGACGCCACGAAAAACATCCACCTAGAACTCACCTATGACGTACTAAACCCTACAAAAACACTATCCCAGATATCCTCCCCATCAGCAGGCGCCAATATCCTTTTCGTCGGCACAACGCGCAACAGCTTTGAAGGCCGACCTGTCAAACTCCTTAGCTACACGAGCTATGCGCCGTTGGCGCTGAAGACACTGCTCCGGATTGCGGAGGACGCGGTATCCAAGTTTGGGTTGCTGGGAATTAGCATTTCACATCGGTTGGGGGTTGTGCCAGTTTGTGAGGCTTCGATTGTGGTGGGTATTAGTTCGGGACATCGTGGGCCTGGGTGGAGGGCTGGGGAGGAGGTTTTGGAGGTTGTTAAGGAGAAGGTGGAGATTTGGAAGAAGGAGGTCTTTGAAGGTAGGGATGGAGATGGAAACGGAGATTGGAATGGCGAAAGTGAAGGTGAAGGTGAGAAAGGTGTGTGGAGAGCGAACCGGGATAGAGATGCTCATGGTCGGTTGGTTTTGCAGAGAATAACATAGCTGCAGGGACAGGGACAGGAGGGTAGGGCGCACCGGGTTACTGCTATAGAGTACAAACACACACATCTTCCATGATAACACATCAGAATATCCATGCCGCCCAACTACTATATCAAATGCCGCAGCTAGAGTAAGTAGGGTATTCGCTATAATACAGCCAGATTCTTTTTGTCCTTAACACACATTACCATTACCTTCTGATCCGCAGCATCACTTTGTATTCAATGGTTTGCCCTCTCTCTTCCAGTCATTGATATGCTCCATAATTGTTGCCGTCGCCGTCTCGGGAGTATCCTGCCGGCCGATACACTCCACAAAGTCACCATCGGGATCTACAATTACTCGCACGGTCAGATCAGGGCATGTTCAATAATGCATTCATCGGAAGCAAGAAGAATGAACTCACCCATCAAATAAAAGTAAATACTGTGATCCACCAAATAATCCTCGCCGGGCTTCACGTCCCGTGGAGTGCTGAAATAGACCCGATACTGCTTGCACACATGCTTAATCTGATCATACGTCCCCGTCAACCCAATGATATCCGGATGGAATTCTTTCAGGTAGGCCTTGAGAACCTCGGGGGTATCTCGAAGCGGGTCACAAGTAATGAAAACCGGTAGGAAGATATTCTGTCCCTTCGTCGCCTCCTTGACCTTATCAATTACGTCGGCCATTTTGTCAAGCTCATCGGGGCAAATATCCGGGCAGTGTGTGAATCCGAAGTAAACCTTACCAAATGAGTAATAACATCAGCAAAAGAAGCGCACAAGCAGAAAGAAGAAGGAAGTGACAAAAGAAATGGCTTACAAAGCTATACTTCCCCCTCAGATCCTGCTCCGTAAACTCCTTTCCTTCCAAATCCTTTAACACAAACGGGCCCCCAACCTTGGGCTTCCCAACCCCCTTGCTCAGCTCCGCAATTCGCTTCCTCTCTAGCCTTGCTTTCTCATGTCGAAAATACACTATCATCCCAGCACCAGTTAGTACGAGGAGAACTGCCGCTTTCCATGAGAAAGGTCCGTTGGAGTAGCGGGATTTCAGCTGGCCCATTGTCTTCGATCGGGGACGGGGAGGAGTCGTTGAAAAGGCACGATGCTCGATATTGACTTCGGCGTTTGCATTGGTATTGAGCGCTGGATGCGGTTGAAATTGCCTAGAGAGCAGAATAGGAGATGCTCTTCTTGTTGTCTGTGCAGAAGTTTTTATATTCCTGCATTGCGAACGCGGGATGGATCGGAGGGTTTGGGGGACGCTGTACTCAAATGGGGAGCAGGATGCTCGGCCTGCAGCTCGGGAGATGAGTTTTATAGACGAGGCCATTGTTTCTCATGAATTGGATGGTGAGGAATATGGTTGATGAGGGTGGTTGGTTGAATTGAAGATCTACAGCATACTCCGGATTGCATGCACCTATACTTCGGATCAGATGCTTGCACTGTCACATGACTTTCCGCCCCAGGACATCAGAGGAAATCAACAACGCTATGCAATGCTGGATGCTATATGCTGCATGAAGTAGAGCAGACTATCATTGTATGCTCTTGTTCTGTCGTTTTTTTATCTAGTAGCGAGAACTTCACATCTAAAATTACATTACTCGACCATCCCAGAGACTGGTATGCTTAACTCCGTGTCAACCCTGGATGATGGCCACATGACTATTAATTTCTCAGAGAGAAAAGTATGAAAAGTGAAAAGCAATGAGCAGAATAACAAATGCAGAGAAAGATAACAGAGGAAAGAGCATTTGAAACGGTGCAGAAGGGAATCACAAAATGAAAAGAGGGGGAATAACACGAATCGACATCACGCTACTGTAGTTAAGATATGCATCACCTGTTCGTTCATGGGATGCATGGTTGCATTGGAGGGAAGATGGACGGAAAAGGAAAAGCAGAATCACCATGCCGAGGCTTTTTGATACCACTGAGCCAGACGGAAATATCATCATGCGGGTAAGATTCCAAGGAAAAGAAGATCTCTCAGTTTAGCGCTCATTGTACGCTCCGGCTTGCTAAACTAGCACGACTAGGAGTCGTCCGGCTGGGCTCATCCTCCTCAAGAACGTCACTAAGCCGTGTAGGGTGCCGATGACGAGGAGTCACAGACTCCCATTCGGAACCCCAGCCAGAGCCACTGTAATCGACGGGGCCTGAGCTATAGCCTGGGTACAGTGGGCCAGAGGATGGTGCCATTGAGCCTGGCACATACCCACCGTTACTCACGTAGGGACCTTCGCCCGAGGCATAGTCATCGCTTTCATCCGATAAGGTGGGCGGATAAACGATATGACGACCATAGCGACCGTATTCCTCCTCGCTCGGCTCGCTACTTGCGCCACTGGGTTCGCCAAGTTCTGATGTAGCAGGACCAGGGTGGCCAGCAGAGAGCTCCTGCCGGTAGAAATGACCGGGTTGGGGCTCGGCTGCATTCGATGTAGGCGGCTTTTCCTCCAAAAAGGGATCTGTCTCCGTGGATGACGAAGACCTTTCTTCGTAGTATTCACCACCTCCCCTCGGGTCAACCACCCTCGATGCGCCTTGGCCTTGACCACCCATTGCTGACGCACTGGGGCCGCCGGGATAGGGTCCTTCGCGTGTCGGTGGACGATTTCCAGTGTTAAGCCGACTCGGAAATCCTTGAATCATGGGCACTACCTGTACGCCTCCGACCAAGGTGGGCTCTCCATTTCTCAAGGATTGGGTTCGATCGCGTTCCTCCTGTTCACGGCGACCAAGCTCTTCCCATGCCCGGCGGGCTTCCTCCTTTGAGATCTGAAGCTCACGGCGCATTTCCTTGAGAAGTTCTTCGCTTCTTTTCTTTTCGCTTTCAGCTCTCTGCCACGAGTTTAAGGCATCTGCGCGCGCCTGCTGTTCAGATTTCAACCGCCTTTCTAGCTCTGCGTGGACCTCCTTGGCTCTCTCCTGCTCTGCACGGGTGTCGAAGAACCAACGCTGAAATTTACGTTCGGACGACGCCCGCAAGCGTTGAAGTTCCACCACCGCATGAAAGAGGTTTGCTCCGGCGGCGGAGAGGTCTGTGATCTGACGCGCCATTTGTTGGTTAAGAGGGTCGTTATTGAGCGTCTCTCCATTCTGCTCCAGCTTACGAATCCAGTAACTGGTGAGACCCTCCCAGTGTGAAGACAAAGATTCCCATCGCTCGAACGCATGGGGGAACGTAGATCGGCGCTGCTGTTGGGACTGGTTGGATGGTGGAGCCTGCAATTGCTGTGTTTGAGCTCCAGTATCGGATGGGACGCCTTGTGATCGAGCCTGTTGCGCGCCTGCAGCAGCGGTCACATTCTGTCGAAGACCAGGAGAGGCCCCCAGTGTAGCCCCAGCCTCCTGTTGCTGCTGTCCTGGCTCCACTGGAGGTCTAGAAATCGATACCTTTCGCTGTGCGGTTGTGTCGACGGCAGCACCGGGGGCATATTGCTGAGTTGGAACCTGCGATTGTTGGGATTGCCGGCGTCTGCGTTCAACAGCCTCCTGTTCTTTATCCCTTGCCTCTTGTTCCGCCTTTTTGCGAGCCTCTCGATCCCGACGCTGTCTCATTATATCTGTTGGGGTTCTCACGCCGCTATTTGGCTGGTGACTCTGAACGGGTACAGGACCTTGAGCCGCACGGATCGTCCCATTCTGAGTACGACCACTGCTTCCAAGCATAGGACCCGTACCACCAACCAAGTCTGACATGGAAGCATTCAATTCGTCCCAATCGGGCGTAAATGGGAATGGTTTTCGGATACCTTCCTCTAGAACCCAAAGGATGGCAGACGATGTCCGTGAAGAGACACCTCTAGTCCTTTGGGGCCAGTAGGACTGGTCGAGCAGCTGGTAGGGATCGTCGACAGTGGATTCCTCCCCTTCAGTATGCGCATCAGACAAGGCGGGAGGCAACGCGGCGATCCCGCCTGGGGTAACTGGAGTTAGGTGAGCTGGGTGGGTTTGGACTCGGGGGCGTTGTTCTTCTGACTGCCTGTTCTGGTAGTGCAGAGCGTTTGCAGAAGCAGCCCGTCGATGGGACGATGGTCGGTCTTCCTCCTGTTGGTGAGAGCGTCTCAATAACCGACGCGCCGCGTCCAAGGCTGACGAGGGGCGGCGCGACAAGTATACAGGGGCAGAAGAAGCGGGATCGCAAGCAGCCTGCTGCTGGCGCTGCCGCAAGCGGGTCGTAAATGATGTCGGAGAGTCGTGAACTTCGTAGGCTTCGTTAGACGCGCTGCGGGCGTTGAGAGGCACTGTTGCAGATGGCGAATGCCACCGGGGGCAGCTGGGGCACAACGCAGTATGGTCGAAGCAATGCGTATATATGGTTGTCGCGCGCTCTGAGAACTAGCACTGGATGTGAGGGATTCCCGTCAGATCGATTGAGAACCCGACGAGAGCGGGAGGCAAGGTCGGACGACAGGTAATACTCCGTAGAGACGTGGGTATCCAGGGAAGAAGGGACAGCACAGAGGGCTCCGCACGAAGAAGTGTAGGAGATTCAGGATTTCGTAGAGAAAGACATACAGACCGGCAGAGACAGCGGCCCCAGAGGATCTAGGGGTGACGAAAGCAAGGGCGGTGATAAATGGTGGCTGGTCAAATGGACAGAGCAAACGACTATTAAATGGGATGGCTGGGCCAGTTGGCCGGCAGGGATGACGGAGCAGCTGCGGAGAACGGCCACGAGCAGGGAAACACGCCCGCGGGAGTCATTGATGCCGGCGACCGATTGCAATGGTCCGATGGATTGAAATGGGTAGGGATAAGGAGAGGGAGAGCAGGGAGTGATGGTGATCGTAGGTGGGCCGAAGCGAGCTGAAGGTGAGGCTTATGAAGATGCCCGTCAACCCGTTTTCATCCATCCTTTTAGGCCTCGTTGGGCGACGAGGGCAATGTACAGCTGTCTGTTGTTTCATTTATGTCTCTGCGAGGATGGTCCACTTGTTCGTTTGCATTTTCATCCTATTCTTCCATGGATGTTGGGGCGTTTCCACCTGCTGGACCCTGGTATACCATTAGTATCATTCCGCGTGGATAGAGGAAAGGCTGGTTCTCTACGCATACCGTATATCATGGTTAAACAGGGTGAAGGCAAAAGGAGAGAGAAAGAGAGAGGGGAAGGGGCAAAGGCGGATGGGTAGCATGAATGAAAGGATCGTTACTTCAGAGGCGTCTATCGTCGTCGTAGAATTGCATTTGCTGTCGCTCTACTCCAGTCCTATTATTATATTATCCTGCTTGATTCTTGGAGGTCAACCACCTCCACCCCCCCATCAACAAAGACATCTTAAGAGAGATGGACACTATTGCAGGAGCATCGCCAGAAACCAACTTTACTCCAGTCGACGCATCGAGTCTTCAGCTCCGCCACTGCTGCGTCTATTAATCCAGGGATAAACACTCCTTGCTGCTCAGGCGAGTGTTTGCCGTCCCATCCACTCAATGAGACACCACCTCGTTTGAATCCTCTCTTTCTCTGTCTGTCTGTCTGTCTGTCTGTCTTCTGGGCTAACGCCACTGCTTCTTCATCCCAACAGGGCTGTTCTTTTACTAAGTATTCCATCATAGCATCGTCCCATACGCTGGATGGATTGACGATAGTATCTGAACAATTCAACATCCGTTTAATACTATGATACTCTCGATGACCTCAGGCAGTGGCGTAAGGGGGAACTCTGAATAGGTCCGGAATAAAATGCCGGCTTAGGCAGACTGAAATCAAGTTTGGAAAATGCAAATCGCTCTGCAAGGCTGTCAGACGCCGTTTACCTCGGAGGATAAAAAAGTGAAAAAAAATATAAAAAAAAATAAAAAAAATAAATAAAATGAAAGAAAATAAACAGGTCCAGTTATCCTTATGCGGCCAATTGGATCCTGGCCGATATGCAGGATTCCGGTTTCGAAGGAATTTCTGTGCATCCTTCGTCTGCGAACCTCGACCGGTCAACAGTCGTGGATACAAATACTAATAGCGCCTACGATCATCTCAAACGAAGAGCGTGTCGAGTCCGCTAATATTCAATAATCGAACGATTACTATTTCTCTTATGCAAGAGGCTTAATGGGTGACGAAGGAAGCCTCTCGCAGCACCAGAGGACGATCCCGGACAAGTCCGCGAGAGCTTAAATCCCATCCTTCACTGGAGATATCACATTTGCTTCCACCAGCCTCTGTGCGCTATTGTCGTCTAGACCTATCGCCTCGTTTCAATTTCCTGATTCATGCAATGAACTTTTGTCGCCCATTAGACATGACTCGGTGCAACAGCCACGGTGCTCTTCCCGATTTGATCGAGCCTGCGTGACAACGCTCGACTGCGCATTCCCACGAACACAACCCCAACTGGGCAGCAGAATAGATCTTCGCCTGATCTATCATGAATGGCAACAGGGTCTGCATGTACCACAGGTATCTACGGAGATGGATACACTCTGTAAATTGTCTCAGTATCCCCACATGGCCCTACACGGCATTACAGACGATAGTCTATCTATCGAAGCTATGGGTTTCCTAGCCCAGACCCTCATGGCTGTCTGTCCCATGCATGATGCACGCTGACGAAAAGAATTCTGGAGCTGATAGGCCATTGGGCCTTGACGAACACTGGCCTTGTTTTGGACCCGGGGCAGTAGTTCCGGCAGCCTGGCAAAATGGAGCTTTGATGTGTTTTCTTAATCGAGACGTCTATAAACCTCTTCCCTTGCCCTGGCCAGAATTCTTTTCTCCATATTCCTTCATTCTCATACACACCACCTGCCGGGACCTGTGAGGGCTTGGCGATGCCCATCCCTGTCGCTCTCTTTTGTTAAGCCGTTTTGGCCTGGATCATACTGTGCCAATATTCTCTTTTCTCTGTTGAAACTCCGGTTCAAATGGCTGACGGTTTCTATTCCTATTATCCGAGTCGTCCGAACTACGACTATCCAGAGGACGACCTATATGTTCCGGAGCCCACAACGCACTGGCACTCATACGGCGAGCAGACATGGCCAGGCCGCCCTTGGGAAGCCTACTCAGAGGCACCGGGAGACCCGAACTTGGATCCGTTCTACCTGGAAGACTCACTGGCGTATACTGATCCCTGGACTAGCCATGACCCGTATGACCACGATCCTGCGTACAGTGACGACTATTATGAATTCTACTCTTTGCAGGGATCAGTTGAAACCGAGTTCGAACAGGACCACAGGTTTGCTCAATGTCTAGCTCACCAAGCTGCCGATACGTACCCCGAGCAACGTCAGAGCTCTGCCAGTTCGCTTGAGATAGCTACAGTGCCCAACTTGAGTCCTAGCAGCTCGGTTACTTCTCGCCATTCGGCAACTGGCCGTCCTGTCGCTGCCCTAGAATCGACAGAACGAGCTTCTCATAGCCAGCAAAAGGGTTACTCAGGGAACGGCTGTTGCTGCTGTCTGCCCCCGGGCCCCTCCCATCAATTCTTACCCTCAGGGATGCCCGCGGAGTCTTCAGCAAGAGGTATTCTTGCTCCACCCGGTGGAAGCCCTGCGGTTTACCCCAAAGACAATACGATGGTCTGTTCTCGTCAGCCTATGAAGCCTTGCCCGAGTACTCCCACCGCTTTACGCGGATACTCGAGTTGGCGGCCGTCTCACCGTCATGGCAGGCGCTCCTTGATTGAGCTGCAAATGGGCTCCCTTGATCACTTAGTCGATCGAGCTACCTACGAGTCGCACGAGTTTCTCTTCGATCGAGGACCGTTTTCATGCCCTGATGATAGTTCAAGACTCCGTCCAGCCACAGCCCCCAGTGCATCTCATACCTCTCGCGCGGTAGCTTCCGGCTCCGAATTGAAATTTACGCAGTTAGACTCAGCCCCTGAATCTCCCATTGAACGGTCGGTGTGGGAACCGGACTCTGATTCTGAATCCGAGGAACCTTCATCACCGAAATTATTGTCGAGTAAATCCATTGAAACACTGCGCAGGGTCCGGAGCAAACTGCAACTGCGAGTCGCGAAGTCGGGTATGAGCCACGATTCGGCAATTCGGGAAGAAGAGGAAGAAAGAACTGGAAAGTCTCAACCCGATCAGGACAATAGCAGCAACAACGACAACACGACAGATGCACAACAGGTGACTAGAGCAGAACGGGTTACGGAAATGAATTCGAACCAGGAAGTCCCCTGGTTGAGGATCCAGCAGAGATTCCCAGACCCTTGCTCGCTGCAGTTGCTACCCCAGTCTCATACTCGGTACGGCAACCGTCATGGTGGCCCTGATAACTCGTCTACTCCGGTTATTGTCATCGAATCTGAAGGAGAAACACCTTGGACTTGGCACTACCAGACCCAGCTCCCAGATACCCAGGAAGGTAAGGAAAGCGAGGCTCCCTATTGTCACAGCAGCAACATGCGGAACTCTATTGCCCTCAGCCGCCCGTCTCGCTTCCACCGGTTCATGAGGCCATTGCGGGGACTGAACTGCTACGGTGTGTAAAATGACCAGCGGTATTTGAGCCAGTCGATCCTTACCAAGGTCTCCGAAATGAGCATGTTAAGAGACGTGGTTTATGTTGCAAGATTAGACCATCTTCCTTACTGTCCTTTACTCTTTTCCTTTTTACCCATGGCTCTCTCTTGGATATCTCATGCAGTTTCCACAAACGTTTATGCTGGCGGTCTGACGCTGACACGACGACGCCTTATGCTTTTCCCTTTACATGCGGACGTCATAATAATTATGCTACATTATGTCATGCCATGCTCTATCATTCCATGCTACACATGCTGCACGATGAATTTACGATACTACTGAGATATTTTTGCTCTGTTAACGATCGCTGACGACTTTTTCCTTTGTCAATGTTGTTTTTCATGTCCACGTTTGCTATGTACATTGCCATGAGCCGTTGAGCCACTCATTCAGTCTATTCCTTGCAAGTTCCGATCTTTAGCTAATTCTGAATCTGCATGATCCTGAAGTAAGAACCCTATATTGTAACAAACAACTCGGTTTTATCGTACGTAACATGCGTATGATGACATGGTTGCCCTCTTGGTAGCGGTGCCTTCGAGTCAGGCTGCCTGGCCGTTTGGCAGGACCTGATATAGACATTAACATTTATCATGGAGATTCCTCCAGGAGATCTGGATCATGGGAATAGATGGCTCATGCTGAATTGGTCGCCTCCCGGGATAGGAACACGCCTGCTCCTTGGATAAATCTGCAAATCTGGTCCTCGATCGACTCGAGGCATATGCCGTGGAACCGGACTGCCGATTATGCAAATCAGCAAGTTCAGAGGTAGCTAGGATATTCATCCAGGAAGAAACGTAATAGTTATAATATTCGTGAATTTCCACCGAGAAGGACGAGATGGAGAAGGCCTTCAACTCTGTCCCGCAGGCTCCCCGTCGTCTCCATCCTTCTCCTCCAGAGCCTCCATAGCCTCCTCCCAATGCGAAACCGCGACCTTCTCTTCCCATCGCGAAATAACACCATCCCCTCTCCGCTTTAGCCTGCCTTCGGGCTTCTCTTTTCCTTCCTGTCTGTCCCGGTTCGGGTCGACTTCCATTTCCGAGAAAACATTCTGCACGCTCAACTCGTTCACGGCAGCCCTGAAGACACGTAGGGCCTGTTCTCTGACATCCTTTCTTTGGGATTCGCTATTCTCCGTTTCATGCTTATTTCCATCATCGCCATTGTCGGCTGTGATTACTGTAGTATTCGTAGAGCGGGAATTGGCACTGCGCTGCATTTTTTTCACGACCCCACCACCCGCCGACTTGTTTCCCTCATATCCCCGTACGATACCCTCTAGAATACCCAAGACTGTGCCAGCACGCATCCCCAACTGAGCACCGACGGGGAAGCCTGCATCAAAGCCGCGCTGGAGGTGTTCGTTCTTGGAGGACGTAACGCCATCCCGGTATCCGGCTGTGACGTGTTGGCGGCGGAGGGAGGGGAGGTCTGAGAGCTCGGATTCTTGGGGGTTGAGTGTGGTGGCAGTTTCCGGGGCGGTCCTAGGAGGGGAAGAGCCGAAGATGTCATCTAGGGAGTCTGTTGTGCTTTGCATGGCGTGTGGTCTTGTGTGTTGTGATGGAAGTTGAGGGTCCGGAGATGAGGCGGGTATCTTTAAGAACCGTCCATTATTAGATGAACACGATCATCTACGCTGCGCAACACGCCGTTCCTCTCTCTGGATCAGATCAAGTATCTCACTATTCCACGCCGCATTCCCCTATGGAGCCGGATGGATGGATCGTGTTATTTTCAGACTCAATCTCAACTCGGGCTACGGACCAACATTCAGTCCGACTCGCATACGTCCAAGCGATCGGAAAACAGTCCGACCAAGGCTAATATTAAAGGGCGCAATGAACGGTCTCATCGAGTCCTCCTATGAAGAATTGAGTGTGGTAGAGAGGTTTTGACGCACCTACAAATCTCATCTCATCCTAGATAGGGCGTTGTCTTCTCCCCACCACCAGCATGCCTCCTAAGCCCAATGCCAATTCTCTAGTGAGAACTTCTCTCCTTCTCTTTCCACCCGTAGCGATAGTCTACGGCATCCACAGGGGTCTCACATACCTCGAAGCTAAATATCCCCCTTTACCACCAGAGCGGACAACGAGTATCGCGCTCCGCACCCCGTCGAAGCCGTCAACACAGCGCTGCGCCTACGTAGACGTCTACGCAGCCAGGATCCCATTGCGGATTCTGGAGAGAAAGGCCAAATCGCTGCAAAATGGAAGGACAAAAATAAGCTGTGACAGCAAGAGAGAAATGGAGATAACAAGCCAAGACCTCCAAGAAGCCTGGGCCCGAGCCCTGCTCCGTTGTCGCATTCTCCGTGCCCAAGAGAAACTATTATCCCTATTCAACAAAGACAATGGTTCTCTAAATGAGGCGAATAATGATGCTCTGGATATGGTTTTTGTGGTCGAGCGGACTCCAGCAGTCAGTAACAACAAATCCTCATCACAGCTCGATTCGGAATCGGAATTCGGCTACCTAGTCTCCTGGAAAATGGCTCCCGAGCCTCGTGGGTTCTTCGAGAAAATATCCCAGTACGGATACCCCTGGCGTTTGATGTCCGGGGGACGGCACGAGCTTAGTGTCTCACATCCCTTTCCTCCCTCACGAACCGGGGAGGTAGCATCTACACCTGACGATGTTACGGCCGAGCAGTGTATGGTCGAGGTGCGGTTTGCTTCTGCGCATGATTACGAGGTCGTTCCCGCGGAGGGAGAATTGGAGGATCAGAAGACCATTCCTAAGTGGACGGGTAGATTGCATCGGGGATACGCGAGGTTATTGCTCGATCAAGCAGTGAGGGAGTTGGAAGTGGAGGACAGTGAGGGTTATCATAGATAATTGCAACTCTGCATGTTTTTTTTTATCTTATCTGCGTTCATCTTGTGTTGTATATAGGGAGAGTCATAACCTAACAAAATCCATCTGTCTGTCCCATTTCACGGAAGGGAGTCTTGGCATGAACCCCCTACGAAAGGATGGCGCAACTGCTCCTTTATATTTCCCCTAAATCCAGTGCAAGAAAGCTTCACAGGAACTCTTGATCCAATCTAAGCCAGGTACGTAGTATTAATATACGTACTGCGTACTAAGCACCTAAGGAGCTGGATATCCTACAACACCATTTGATTCATAGACCAATACAGTTGCACCAAAGCGGTAGGTACAAGCTAGGATAACTAGGGTTTACTTACTACCTTAAGTCAGGTTTATTTCCAAATAAATCTTAGATTCCAACGAAGACGGATATTGAAGAACTTGCGTAAACCCTGAAGTCTATCTTATCTTATCTGATAATCTAATCTAATCTACATCTACACCAAGAGATGTCAAAAGTGTGAAGGTTTGAATATAGAATTCATTGTATGACGAAGAATTCCTTGAGAAAGGGAAGAAAACAAAGAGGGATTTTTTGAGAGACAACGGCTTTCGTGCACAGGGAAATAGGCGAGCCAGTAACAAACAGAACAAATCGAACAAATAGGACAGACAGAGTATTTAGGCGTAGTCCCTGAGTTTGCAACATGCCTGGGCGTAGCCCATGACAAAAAGTAGTTAAATGAAAGGCCTGCGGTCAGAGATGAGAAAACCATACATGGGCACGTGATATTAAATCACGTGCCATTACCAACTAATCAGCATACATGTGAGCACGAGCCCTAAAAAATAACATTGGACTTGCGCCTCAGGTAGGCAGGGAATACTATATGAAGCATGTTTCTGAAACCGAACGCTGTAAAACCGCTGGTGGTCTAGTTGGTTATGGCTTTCGGCTGTAATGGTTATAATTGCCACCGAAAAGTCGCCGGTTCGAATCCGGCCCGGCGGACGTTAAATTTTTTTCCAAATTTTTTTATATTTATTTAATTTCTTTTATCCCACGATCAAGGATTATTATTAATTGTCATATTGACCAAAGTATATATAGAGTTAAAATATAGTACCAAAATGGAATCAGGAATTATAGATCCGTCTAACTAACGGTAACTCTAAACTGCTCACTTTCCTGCCATCATGTGACTTGCTCTATTTGTTGACGCATTCATTATTACTCCAGAGAATCCAGACAATATTAGTATTACTTATTATATTATACTGTATCAACTCGGCTCGTCCCGTGCTTGGTAAAAGAAATCCATTTATTCCACTCGGTTCCATACCCCATCGGTTTCTCTATTTCCCACCCTCAAACGCCATTCCACGAAATGAACCCAATGAAGACCAAGAACTACACCCTAGGTAAACAATACGAAGAGAGAATGCTTTTCCTTTACCAGAAACAATGTAATCAAAACATACCAAACTAATCATATCCCAAAATCCACCTTTTCACACACCCCGGCCTCACGGACCATCTGTTGGACGCGATTCAGCATCCATCCGGACGTTATGCGTTCGGAACCCGCACTTTTAACTCCCAATCTCGGGGTTTTCGAAGTAAAGCATCTCTTTAACCCATGCTTGAAGGAGTACTGCACGCACTCCGGATGCTGCAGGCAAAAGCTGTGGCAGTCATCGGCCGAGGCAACGGCGGCAGCACGTGGCTCGGGAGAGAAGTTGTCCCAGTTTTCTCGTGGGGTTGAGGAGAGAGATGGTTGGATGAGCCCGGTGAAGATGTCTTTGTGTAGAATCATGTTGTTATGCTTGTCTGACTTTTGGTAGCGGTGGTGTTAGCAGGGTTGTATTTCAGTTGCTGAGATTATTCTCATCGTTTCATTCCATCGAGACATCCGAACAAAGGAGGAAAAAACTTACTATATTCAATCGACGCTGTTCAAAGACCCACAGGCTTCGAATATCAGCCGGAGACAAATGATGTAGTGCCACTGCGGGGAAACACCAGGGTCGTCGGTAGAAATCCTGTGTGAACTCGTCCAGCTCGCCCAGGTTTGAGTTCTGGAGAAGTGGCCAGGAGAAGCGTAGCGGCACACCCACATCAAACAGCACTTTACCCAGCACACAGTCGCCAGCCCAATGGTAATCAGTGTAGGTGTTGATGCCCACAGGATCAGCGACATAGGCACCAACAGCGCGTCGCAGAGCCGGGTTTGAAATCACAAATCCGGATCCGCCGTGGGCGAATATCACATCTCCAATCTGTGTCTCGGTTCCGATATAATGTGGCTGGTCCGGATTGAACTTGGACAACCATGCCAGCAGGTTCGGCCACACGGGATAGGTATCGGCTTCCATGAAAAAATACCACTTGGCGTCCTCCTTGTACTGCAGCGTCTCCTTCACCATGGGAAGAAACTTCCACTTATCCAATTTCCATCCAGGGTTATTGGGCTTGCCAACAGCCGAGTTGGCCTCGTCCTGGAAATCCTGCATTTTAAGCCCCTCCCGGCCCATCTGCTGCAAGCGGTTGTAGAGATCGAAATCTGGAACCTGACGCTTGACTTCCGGGTCCAAATGGCGGAATGCATCGTGAATGCGCACACCGTCGATATCCTCCTCGAAATCGGAGAATATCACATAATTTGGGATACAGCGGAGGGTCGTATTGAGATGGATGGGGACTTTCTCATATGCTTCCGTAACGCCGGTTTTCATTACGACAAGGACATTCTCCATTCCCGGGAGAGGGGGACAAACAGGATGTGGTATGTCGTCATCTTCTTTCCGAACCGGGTCTTTTATTATACTTCCGGCAGATTCCTGCACCTGGAGCGTTTGTCGTTGTGATCCGAGTAATCCCAGGTGCAGTAGCTGGTAGAGCAGGAAGAAGCTAAGAACGGTCGATATCAAAAAGATACGGCGACGTGAACG
Organism: Monascus ruber; assembly: GCA_002976275.1. Lineage (NCBI taxonomy): Eukaryota > Fungi > Ascomycota > Eurotiomycetes > Eurotiales > Aspergillaceae > Monascus > Monascus ruber. The sequence continues at coordinate 1,889,111 of PSNO01000006.1, read as the reverse complement.
GCGTGGATTCATTTTGGAGGTAGTGAACTATCCGGGGTGGTCGAGGGAGGTATTCATTCCTATACAGTCCAGAGCAAACAGTAATAGTCAGCAAAGCGGGCTCGAGAAAAGCACAGGACACACTGGATTACAGCAGTGCGTTGTCTGGACAGAAACCAGGGTCCAAATCATATATGATATAATAAAGAGAGAAAAAAAAAAAAAAAGAGAGGGGGCCAACCATCATCCTTGTGGATAAAGAGTAAAGAGGCGACAGGGATTATGTGTTACTTCCTTCCCTCGGAAAAGAGCAACACCGAAGGGAACGGTTAAAACGAAGCAAAAAGGGGAAGAAGACGAGAAAGACAGACTGCTAGGCTGTCAAGGAAGAAAGAACGACAGGATCGACCGAGCTGCCAGCGAACTGGAGCAGAGCAGAGCAGGACCCATGTTGGGATTGTGGACTGGGCGGATGCGGGAGAGAGAAAAGCAGCTCGGCGGGCGATGACGCGTGTAGGCGATAGACAATGACGGACGATTGATTCAATCAATAATAGCAACAAGAACAGCAGAAGAACCAGAAAATCATGCCTGCTGAAACTCTGAAACACGCATGCCAGCCCGCATGGAGTAAATGGCGATGCACATCGCTCTCTCGCTGCCAGGCATTCTCTCTGGACGCTGCTCCACTCAGGGGATTCATACCCGCATTTATTGTTTCAGAAATCTGATGCATCGCCATTGTGTGATGATTCTGATTGAAGTTATGAACCCAAGATGCTGACAAGAGCTTCCATGCGACATCCCCCTTAATGTTGGGATGTAGATCCTACATGCTGATCTCCTCTGTACAACGGACAGCGCACCGTCGAAGTTCCTATCGGTTACGCAGGACAGCATAGATAATTACTACAGCGTATACATGGAATTAACATCATACTAACTATCCAAGACTCTCGTAGACCCATGCGCTGCACCCGGAACTACTTCCCCTTGTGCCCGTCGGCATTCGTGATCATCTCCCAATGCATCCTGATCAACTCGGGGATGATCAGGCTCTCAATCTCAACTTCGGGAACAGCCCCGTGCTCGGTTCCCTGCTTCGCTTCTTCTCGCTCATCGTCCTTGTGGTGCTTTTTGCCTTCAGCGAGCCCGACCTGATCCTCCACACCTGACGCACTCTTGCTGCGTTTGGATTTGGGGACGCGGATCCACCGCTCGTAAGGCTCGTCTGGCGTGACGAAAACCACTTCCCACTTTCGCGTAGATAAGAGGTTTCCGATGACCAGGTGGTGTGAGTACCGCTGAAGAGCCGTCCGGGCCTTGTACACCAGCAACGATGGATCTGTTTCCAACTTGAAGGACACGATCATGCTCCCGACCGGTGCCCAACCGTCGACAAGTCTGTGAAGGAGTTTCGGCACGGGGTCGAGATTGATGATGAGCTTTTTACTCTTGGTCGGGGGGGTCGGTTCGTTTTCGCCAGTGTAGATCTCCGAGGGGGCGACCGGACTGTCATCGTTATCTTTCTCGTTTCCTGACGAAAATGACTCCGGTAACTCCGACGATTGAATTTTATGCTCTGACATACGGTCTCGCGGAATGAAGAAATCGCTCACAGCCGCAGCGAGGTAGAAGAGCGCATTGGCGCCCAGCGGCCGCATCAGCTTCGCCAGCGATCGCAACTCGAAAAGATACTCGGAGATGGTGGTGAAGGGAAGAAGAAGCAACAGGTTATTTCGCTTGGCGTAGCGGTACTTGCGGAGCACATCTCGCATCTCATCCTGGTACTCACTGCGAACGACAATGGGCCCGTTGCTACTGGCGGAGTTTCCGCCCGCTGGGGGTGCCTCGTCCATAAAGTCGAGGAAGCAATTGGTCGAATGCGAGTAGTGTCGCGAATAGGGAAGCAGACTGAACTGCCTGTGTAGGAATATCACCGCGTAGCCTGATTGTAGGAAGTACTCTGCGGATGTAGCGCCCCTGGTCCCAGCGGAGAAATTGTCAATGAAGCGCACCGTTTGGTTCTCCAATGGCACAGTCGTGCCTCCGGAAGTGACAAGTACCAGACGCCTGTTGGCTTCGACATGGTAGTTGATGAATGCGCGAGCCAGGGCTTCGTTTCTGGGGAGGTCTTTGGGTGGGGGATTGGTGTTGAAGTAGGCTGATTCTTGGTCTTCATCCGATGCCGCCATTCTGGATGCCATATGTTTCCTGTTTGAGAGAATAACGATGTTGATACAGCAATGGATTCCACTGATTCAGCCGCAGATGGGTGGATATATTCCTTGTCGCCTGTGTTTGTAGGCCAGCAATCTTTCCCCCCAACGCTTTGTGAGGCACGACCTTGTCGCACCCAACAGTCAATCAACGGAACATAGACCAGTGAGAGAAAAAACCAGCGACCCTGGATGTCAATGAATTAGGAAGAGGAGAGCGTGCAGAGACCGCAGATGATGACTGTCGTCGGTTGTCTTTGTGTGTGGAGAAAAGGTATGCGGAGTGTTATTATCCAGGCAACAGGTTTATTATTTCTCCAGCATCCACAGTTTCACGGCTGACAATTGACAACGACGACGATGGCTTCAGGGAGTACGACACGGTTCTACTCCCATTTACACTCCAACCAAGTCAAGAAAATGCAATGCTCATACTGTTCTTTCGTGCCGAGGGGTTTTCTGCCACTTTCGGATAAATCAACTGTTCCACTGACGTCAACCGAAAAGCACCTCGGCCAAAACTCCTCGCACCGGACAGCATTATTACTACAAGCAGTATAGTTGTCGCGTCGTTGCATATTATTGACTACCACTAGTATTATCCTTATTCCCGAATCTACCAATAACGTAAAAGGGAAAGTCAGTATCTCAGTTGACTCTGTTCAGAGATAGCGACTGCGTAGTGCTTGACTGATGGTGCTCATCCGGCTAGCCATTCCACCACGCTGCATATTACTTAGAAGAGCCTCTTCCAGTGCCGACTGTGTTACGCTCGTATCTATTCCAGGAGGATAGCCAGTTAGCAGGGCTGCTGAACGCATCCAGATGCGATATTCGTGGTCATCGAGTGCTTACCATCTAGGTCGCTGAAACTGCTTCCCATGCTGGGAGTTCCCTCACTGGTATCTTTGCCAGAAGCGCGCGAGCCCCGATGCGCTAGTTCTGCAGTCCGTCGAGGACTCAGTACTCCCGCCTGGCTCGCCCCCCGGGGACCTTCTGTTTGTGATCGACTGATAGCAACACCTGAGCTGGCTGAGCTCGCGGACGACTCAGTTATTAGAGACTTATTAGTTGCAATCGAGGGACGCCCCGTTGTATGCCACCTAGGCATTCCTGGCCGCTCAGCATTCAGGCGAAGCGTCGCATTAAGGTCCTGTGCAGGAGGCTCGCCTGGCGCCGGTCCATTCTGGCGGTCCAGAGGAAGGAAAGCCGGAGAATCATCTTCATCTTCCTCGTCACCCCGCAGGCCCGGCTTATACGTGGAAAACTTCCCGAAGCGCTTGAATCGGGGACCCCTCATGTTTGGTATTTCGTTATCTTCGTCATCTGATTCGGACTCCGACGAAGATGACAGATCCTCTTCTTCGAGCGTCGGCGATTCCCGTGGAAGCGCAGTCGGTGCCTGCTCTTGTTTAAAGGAAGGCCGTCTATCGTGGGCTTCCCATCTGGGTTCCCTGCTTTCTACAGTAGGAGTCGTATTCTGGGAAGAATCCCGCGGGCCTCTCATAGCATGTACTGAAGTGACAGAGCTGGTGCGTTGAGTGTGGCCCGTACCTCGCTGGGAGTAGGAATCCTTTTGCAGCATTGTAGGTCTGCTAGGGGGACGTGCTCCTTGGAAATGTCAGCCAGCGTAGGCAGTCCCTTGGATTCATTAAGCTCACCTGGATTAGGGGCATTCCTCGTAATCGATTGTACCCCCAGCGCAGAGCTCCCCGAGCCGGACCAGGGAGGAGGCGAGGTAGCATGTGGGTGAGTTGTGCCAGCCCTTCTCATCTGGGCGCGAACTTTTGATAATTGCCGGTCGTACAGCCATGCTGCTTGCTGTAGTAAGAAATGGAGAGTCACATCGAATCTGTCCGCGCTGGAATCCGAGATAGATTAGCGAGCCCGGCCTACTCCACCATCAGGGCTCCGGGGATGGTAAATACAGTGCTTTCCCTGTAGTATTGTCAGCAGGAGGCCCTCTACAACGACAGGAGAGCATTACAATCTACATCATCTCCCTTTGAGGGTCTTGAAAGGATGTCCCACAGAGCTTGATCTTTGACAGCATTCCATTCAACCTAAGGAGCGTCAGCAGGGATACTCTGAGAACACCTTCATTTAGCAGAACTTGCAGGTGGAGGATCGACAAAGTCTCCTCTGGCAAAGGGAAGACGGATAAAAACGGTGAAGTTAACATCCTCTCGTTTTTGGTTTGCCATCTGCCTTGTTAATGATGACTGCAATAATGAAAGGATGGATTGTTCAGTACGAGCATGGAGTAGATAGAAGTTGGCGTCATCCCACAGGTGCGTGGCAATGTGCCGAGGGCCGTGGTCAGTGCTTCCGAGCTGGTCATATGCCGAGCCACAGCTGGAGCCGCGTTATTGCCACGCCGCTTCTCGTTCATCTCGGCCTGTACGCTGTAATCTGTACATGGAGAAAAAAAAGGCTAACAAATATACGGTGTACGGGAATATAATAAAAGTAAAAACAATGCCACAGTGGAGGGGGGATCCATGCAGGTACGTCGTATTTTGCAATAGTCAAATCAATAGTGTGCTAATATTTCGATGCCACGGAGTCTTACTAGCAACAACTCCCAAGGCACGATGCGGAAGAGTCGGCGAGACGAATAAGAAAGGCACAAGAAATAAAGGCCAAAGTAAAACGAGGATCCACCTATGACGATGCTGGAGTCTGTCAGATTCAATCAGAAGCCTGACTGCTTTATGAATTTATTATCTGCCGGTGCCTCCCCCACCCCGAGCGATACCTAGGAACTCTTACGGTCTACTACTATCACTCCTGCTAATAATAATAACCACAAACATCTGCGGAGTCGAATGCTGCTTCAGAGCCTCGCCGTGTTCCTCGTCCACCGTGCTCTCGGTGCTGTGGACGAGTCGTTAAGCTGCTTCTCCCTCTCCCTCTTCCATCTTCGCACCTGAACGAACCCGCCGCGCTTATCGCTAAATTTTCTCCCATCCTCACTCTCCGGTCATCGTCCATGGGTGATGACACCCGCTGACCCAGGTTGCAAGCTTGCAATTGCACGCCCCGCCAATAGATTGTCAAATGGATTCGCCAAAGCCTGCTGGTATTGACCACGATCGATACCGCAAAGAGGTTCTCCTTCTTCCCTCGGAGGAAGCAGAGACCGCGGCGGAACGCAGTCTGTTCGACGAAGCGTGCCAGCTAGGCCTAGAGATCCCCGAAGTCGAGACTGCTGGGTCGCTAGCCGCGTCGGTCACGTCGAGCGTAGCTGAACTGTCATCTCCATCTCCCGTCATCTCGTCCGTCTGCTCCGACTCTACTACCACCGACCGCCATTCATTTGGAGATGCGACGAATCCCACATGTCGCGACAGATTCACGTTGGATAGCCTCTCCCCGTCGCTGTCCGAGGTCACCCTTTCCTCAGGTCGGGCCATGCCGGGTAGCCCGCGATCGATCGCATCACGCTCCACACGTCCACCATCCTTCAGTTCCGGCGAGGGGACTCCAGGTGGCGCACTGGATAGAGTTCGGCGTCACAGTTCCGCTTTGAATGCCGTCACTCCCGAGAAGAAGGAGAAAAGAAGAAGGAGCTTGGTATTGGCGTTTGGCAAAATATACTCTCATTCTCGAAAGTCCCGGTCACCTTCTACGTCGTCTTCGCCATCCACTGTTCCTGTTCCCAGTCCTACCCAGTCGACCAAGACACTGAGGGAACGGCATGAAACTTACGCGGAACTGAAGAAAGGGAATGTCAATAATGATGATGATGTCCATAGGCCGGATGGTAAGAGAGAGGTTCTTAAAGTGGAGATCCCAGTGTGCGACGATGCGGCATTACAAAGGAGCGTGAACGACCCGGAATTAGCGGAGATGTTCGAGGTGCACAAGGCACAGCGAAACCGCTATCTTGAGTTTCAGACAGCCAGTCTTGATGAACTGCGACGAAAACAGCAGACCGCTGTGGCTGAGATGCTATCTCGGCACAAACGTCTGGAGGATGAGAAACGCGAAATGGTAAGGACTGCACCCTGTAAGGCGACCCTGAAAACCTATTGATTTCACAACTTCAGAATACTCTCGTCGCTTCTCGGATGGAAGAAAGACAGTTGGCAGTGGAAATGGACCAACGACGGGAATTTGAAAGAGCAAAAATGAATTCGCGCACTCGTATCAAGCATATGGAACAATATTTCAATAATTCTACCCCACCACCACCACCTACACCAAGGACTGAATCCGGTGACAATGGACGCGACATCGCACAGCCAGTCCGGCGGTTTACTTCCCGACAAAAGGCACAGTTGGCTCAGGAGTATCGCCAGTACGAATCAATGGATCAGCTGCACGAAGCCAAAATCAAGGTCCTCCGTGATCGCCAAGAAAGAAAACTACAGGAAGCCATAGCGCGTACCGAAAAGGAACTGGATGATCTGATTGATCTCCACGCCGAAGATTTAACAGTCCTCCAGCAGGAGCACCGACGGGAAGAAGCTTCCCTAGTGCATGCCCTCGATTCGAAGAAAATAACTCTTCAACGCCGTTGGTATTTGGAGGAAGCCGTTTTACGCAAGAAACTTGGATTGCAACATGGACAGCCCTATGGGCCTCTCCCTGACATATCTTTCAGCGAGCAACCTGGTCAGGCAAGAGATTCTGCAATTTGCATGACGGCCGACAACAAAAACAATAAAAAAACAGGACCTACTACCGAGTGTGATGAAAAGAAGCCGTCCTCCTATCAGAGGTCGCCTGGTGAATCTACCTCTGGCTCTGGCTAAACAAGCGTGATTTCGATGTCCCCAAGTGATACCCGTACTCCCCCCTTCCAAAGCGATATATGCACCGGCTTTCAATAGCATTAATATCTACATCTTGCATTTTGGAATTACTTCGTCGTTGTACGGCGTTTGTTTATTGCATATGGTTGTTGCATGATACATTTTATATTATATCTATACTACTTATTCCCCTACCCCCTCTTACCTCTACTCTATACACGACGTTGATGATTGTTGATGGTATAATCAGGCATTTTGAGGTCTGCTGCCTAGCTGTGTACATACATATGTTAGACTGTTGCGTCATCTACCTTAGTATATAATAAGAAGCATTCTGTGCTGGCCAAAAACAATTTGAAGAGAAGAACTATACAGATCGCAGTCTATCAAGGACACCCTCCACCCTTCCATCCCTGCCAGCGAGTGCATTCTCCAAAATTTTATCCCTCCTGCTATCCAGGCCGATGACGACTGCCCGCTCCACCATCCCGGAATTCGAGACCTTGAATCTGCCCACGCGTCCGTCCGCCCATTCTAGCCGAACATACCGCGCCTCTAGCGACGTCGCAGACAATGAAGCAATACCCAAAGCCTTCGAAGAGTGGACAGAGTCAGGGCCCAAGTTCCCATCCTCTGGCAGTGTAGAGGTATCGGACGACAAGCCCAATTCATCGCGTAGCATATCTATGGCATCAACCCGCCAATGCCACGAAACTAATTCCTTATGCAGCTCTCGAACGAGAGCATAGAGATCTTGTTTTCCTGTTCGGGAGGGTTTAGTCTTCCCTGGCTTAATGGTCGGTTCGCTTTCCCCGTCGTCAACATCGATATCTTTTGTCTCCTCGTCACGAGGCAAATACAGTCTCTCTAGTTTCTCCATTGGGATAAAGGCCGGGATGGTATGTCTGTGAACTCGAAGATGGGTCCGATAACGATGAGTATTATCTCGTTCCCGTTTCAAAAGCATGTAGTACGGTTTCGCGAACTTCCCATTTCGCGTCGCGATATCGATTCGTATGCCGAGAAGATTATTGCCATAATTTTCGTCACCATCCGCATCCGAAGAAGATGGATCTCGAAACGGAAACGCCGTTATTCCGAATGCGATGCGGTAGTGGTTCGACTGGGCATGCTTCCCTGCCGATTCGACCAGGGGGGATATAGAAGCGTCCGCTTGTAGACTGGTTGTGGGTGTGGGCGCGGGAGGAGAAGATCGACGTTTGAGTCGTTTCTGGATGTGATCGGAGGACAAGAGGCTGGAGGAGAGGAATCGTTTTCGCTTTTGGAGGGTTTGGACTGTTCTGTCAGTTAAGATTGGGGTTAAAAGGTGAATCGTACGCGGAGCGGCGACATACTTTCTGCCCGGATGGATGCGATCTCCGCGTCCAGGTCTTGCTCCGTAGAGGAGGGGTAATCGGTAGAAAGCATTTTGGGGATTGCAGTGGAATAGCCCGTCTGCAGGTAGAAGTTGAGGGTATTTGTGTATACACTGATGGATGGTGCTCAAACACGTGTACCACGTGACTCGTGGATTACGAAGTATCGCACGCACGGAAGACATTTATTATGATGATATCGTTGGTATAGGTATTGTGGATCTCAGGAAGAGAAGAGAAGCATCAAATATTGGAAAACATGTCTTGGTGGAATCCATGGTAAAGCCCATCCATGCGTATCCTCTTTAAGACACAGGTCGAAATGCAGCCCAGGCTCTACTAGAGTAATCATAGCCTGCATCCCCGTAATCCAGACTCAATTGCCAAATATTCTGCAGCTTGTAAATTATGAGATCGGGTACCTTGGATCTAAGCAGAAAACCAACTGAATGCCGAGGTGTGGGGGGCGCATCCTCACTTATTGGTTCTTTCTCTTTGTTCAGGCCAGCTTGCCTTTGAAGTCTCCGTCTGTCTGGATGCGTGGATGTCTTCATTTTTCTCCGACAATTTCCCCCCCTCACACTCCTCCTTAGCAGGTCCATCCTCTGCTCATCCTGTCTCGTTCCTCTCCACTCACGACCGTCATTGCCAGTCCGACCTGGAAGCAGTGGAACTGGACCGTCTACCTCCAACAGCCCGCGACGACACACAGCTACATCAGGCCTTTCACAGCAAGGATTCCCTCTCAACCCGCGCGTCGTTTCCCTCTACAGCTAGCGAAGGAATCGAATCAGTCACAGACGACGCTGCAGACACGCGACTTCTCGGTGACGTGTCGAATCCGGGCCCTAGTCAGATGAAACGCAAGAACCGCAACCCTTCCAAACCTCGCTCCAAGCCGAAACTGACCGTCGCAACCGTCGTGGACGATCATGCGGACGCCAGGATGAATTCCGGTATCGAGATGCGTAAGAGGGACACCTCTGCGGAGTCCACACCGTCTGCGCGCGCGGCCCGGTTCATGCAGTCTGCTGGCTTTTCCTTGAACGACGACCCTCCTCTCACGCCGCAAACGCCGGCCATGACCACAACAAGCTTCCGCAACCTTCCTTTTTCCGATCGGAGGAATTTCATGTTGTTGTGCCTGCTTTATTTCTTGCAAGGCGTGCCGATGGGGCTGGCAAGCGGGTCTGTCCCGTTCCTGCTCAAGCCCTACCTGTCGTATGGCCAGATCGGAGTCTTCTCGTTGGCATCCTATCCGTACTCGCTGAAGCTGCTCTGGAGCCCGATTGTCGACGCTGTCTGGAGCCCAAGATTTGGCAGACGGAAGAGCTGGATCACTCCTGTCCAGGTGCTGTCCGGGCTGGCGATGATCTACCTAGGAGGCAGGATTGAATCTATGATGAAGCAAGCTGGTGCCAACGGCGGAGCCGGCGTCTGGGGCTTCACATGGTGGTGGTTCTTCCTGGTCTTTCTATGCGCCACTCAGGACATTGCAGTTGATGGCTGGGCAATTACGCTTCTGTCTCATACAAACGTCTCCTATGCCTCGACGGCCCAGACAGTCGGCTTGACTGCCGGAAGCTTCCTTTCGTACACTGTTTTCCTAGCGTTTAACTCGGAAGATTTTGCCAATCGCTGGTTCCGCTCAGTACCGGCAGAAGGTGGCTTGCTCTCTTTAGGAACATACCTAACATTTTGGGGCTGGACGTATTTGGTCGTGACAACCTGCTTGGCTGTTCTGAAGAAGGAAGACCGAGTCATGGAGCGAGACAGCATCTTCGACGTCTACAAAAGCATGCTCAGCATTCTCAAACTTAAAAACATCCAGACAATTATCCTGGTCCACTTGATCGCCAAGATTGGCTTCCAGGCTAACGACGGTGTTACAAGCTTAAAACTCCTCGACAGGGGGTTTGGCCAGGACAACATGGCTCTCGTGGTATTGATTGACTTCCCAATCGAAATCTGTCTGGGGTACTATGCCGGGAAGTGGTCGACCCAGTACACCCCGATGAGACTATGGTGTTGGGCCTTCGTGGGACGACTAGCGGCAGCTCTCCTGGCCCAGATCACCGTTATGATATACCCCTCTGACCCCGGCGTTCCATTCTGGTATCTCCTCACTGTGATCGGTGAACATGTCATCTCCACATTCATGAACACGGTCATGTTCGTCGCTGTATCCGCATTCCACGCACGGGTCGCTGACCCGGCCATCGGGGGAACATACATGACCCTTCTGGCGACGTAAGTGAACCTTTCATCTCTCTATATATACATATACATCTAACTAACCGCTCAACCAGCGTCTCAAACCTAGGCGGCACATTCCCCCGCTTCTTCATCCTCAAACTAGTCGACCTCTTCACAGAAGCCACCTGCCTCCCACCCACCAGCCTCCCCCCGGCCGAATCCCTAAAAGACTACTCCCCCATCACCTCCCCCTTCTCCTGCGCCCTGGAACCGGACAAGAACCGCTGCGTCAATGGTGGCGGCACCTGTCACGTCATCAGAGACGGTTACTATATCACCAATATCCTGTGCGTGGTTATCGGTGCCGTGACATTTTGGGCTTTCATTAAGCCTGCCGCGCGGAAATTGCAGAGCTTGCCTCTGAGAGCGTGGAGGTTGGGGTATTCGCCGTCTAGGAGCTATAGGGCGTCTTGAATAGGTTTTCTTTGAGTGATAGGGCTTGTATTTTTATTTTTATTGCGTTGCCGGCCTTGTACTTTTCAAGTTTATTTGGAATTTTGCTGGATGGATAGACAAAAAGATATTAAGTACTATTTTGATTTGCTATATGATTAAGTAATTGGTTCTAATTAGCTATATATGTCACTATATAGGATTTTTATACTCGCATAGAATTTCGTTTTGCTGTTTCGCTGCCATTTTCGACCGCACATGACGCCGAAAACGGCAGCATTTCAGTATCATCTGCCACACTGCACTTTTCGCCCACACACCACCAACACAATCCTCAGGCAGCATCATGATACCTGGTTGACACCTAAGTCACCAGGATCAGCTCTTCCTTCATTTATCACTGCTCTTTTCTATTTTGCTGGAGTCACTACCTCAGACCTCTCAACAGCTTTGCCTACGGTCAGCATAAGTCTTTAGCCACACTTCATCAAAGACAGATCAATATGAACACCCTCCTCCAGTGAAACCACCAGTGTATCTACCAACGTTAATGATGACCGAACGTTTGAATCCATCTCAGACATACAAGCTTAACAGAAGCAGAATGCCCTCCTCTAGGTTCTGAAATAGTCAAACAGAGAGAAGCAAACATAAAGGTGGGAACCTAGTGAAAACAAAAATATTTCATCTGTGGAGCTTCTCTATTGGGCCCATTATGAAGACCCAGCTGATGATATAGATAAGGATCTCTCCAAGGTGCTAGATTCTACTTCCAGTAGGAGTTTGTAGACTAAGAATGTCATAGGCTGACCTAGGTCCAGATATTTCCCCTATCCAGGTGTCTTTGATAGTCTGAAGGCAGCTGGGGAAGAAGGGTGAGATATTAACTACACGAACAGATTTCTGAATGACGGGTGCAGGTCTCAAGAGCTCGACTGAGAGTCTATCCGTTGACTTCATCTCTGGACCATCTGCCCATGCTGTCTCGCAGGATTCAGCAGACTTGCTGATCTTTCAATGGGTTCGGTTAGCTTTAAAGATTCAAAGCATTCGTTAAGCACAAGATTACTATTATCAATTGCATCTGACACCGACTAACATGCGGACACCAGAACCCTGTTAGGACGTTGAACAGCTCATCCAAAAGAACTGCGAAAGCGGCTGTCCGAATCTTCCGGATTCCGTAATAATGAGTGCAAAAAGCGAGCCAAAACGCAAAGCACTAAATTTGAAATTGATATAACCTATCATTTCCTGGTAGCTAAAACTATAGGAGGTCATGTTCTTAAAGAGAGAGAGAACCAGTGGGTCTAGGCAAGCAGGGAATCGATAACAGACTTGTTGGAAGTGCCCACGTATGATATCCATGGAGATAAAACATGCATCAGCTGAGGTATAAGTTAAGCGTGAAAGCCACACAAGAAACCAATCAGACTGGATTTTGATCCTATAGCAGGCACTAATATGAATTCTTTTGTTTTGTGAGGAGGGGTTTCCACCAGCTCTCTGGATGGTCGCAGCATGTTGGGCTCCAGCGTTTCAAAGGACTGGACAGAATATCATGCTAATACGTTGCCTGGTTATCTGTGTATTTACTCTACTGGTAAATCAACTTTGAATTGCTAATGATAATGCTGAGACCAGGTCTCGCTTCTAATCCAAGGCTGTCACGGTACTGGCCCCTGCACCTTGACAAAGGTCAGGCTGCGGATCAAATCCAAATGCGTTGAAGTCGCCAATCTGGACATTCAATGTCATATCCTTTGAATGAACATATCTGACACTTTTGATGTGCTGATGTATGCGGCAGCAGTTTGTCCTTCTGCAGTTTTCGGAACATCCCATCACCCACCTCTTATACATATCATCTTTGACAGCAGTGGCCATCTGAAGCATTGTAAGGGTTTTCAACAGGAAACCAAATGGCCAGCAGAACAGTGGAAGATTCTGCTTTGAAAGCATCCCATTTGGCTGGGTCGCTTCCTTGCCTGCAGTGCATCTTTTCTCAGAAGCACCTCACAATTGCCTTCGCATCATTAGCGGTCGGCTTCCTCTAACACATTCTCATGAGTTCCATGGCTATCTTGTTTGGCAAATTCGATTGCAGAAATATTAGCATTGGTGGGAAACTGGAGCCCAAGTCTCTATACGAATGCATCTGATCCTGATCTCAAGTGGGATTTCTCACTCGAAATGCCTGCTGGAAGCAGTGAGCTAGAAGAAGATTAGTTATCCTGGCACTCCCTATCAAATTGGATATGCTGTACTAAAAAGCTGGTAGATTAGTTTCTGGTTGGGTTTAGCTTGCCATACACAGTTGGTATATGAGTGTCCGAAAGGATCAGAGAATGGTTACAGTAGGTCTGCTCTGATAAGATGACTAATTTACAATGAATTTTGGGACACTATTTTCATGACTAAGATAAGGTAAGCCTATGTACAGTATCATGTAGATTAAATGTCTTGTCAATATTCTTCAAGCAGCAAGATACATCAATTGCTGGTTCCACGATGATATGATGTCATCATCATGGTTCTGAAGCTAACCTATTTCTGGTAAGGAGCCCACCAACCTACCCCACTAAGGTTCGCTTGTCCAACGTTTTAACGTTTATTTTGACCGCATGAAATTAGCTGGTTTGCAGTATTTGCCTGGTTACCATTCTCTGCCTGGCCATCTATAGTGATGAAAAGAGATGGTTGTTTTTTCATGGCTGCCTGACTTCAACTTGTTTAACTCAAAACACATCTGTATCTTATTCAGAAATCAAATGCCGGGCTCTAGATACAAGAGCAATTCAAATGCCAATAAGAAATGAGGCCCTCATAAACTATGCGGTTTCTGACAGTTGTATTGCGCCTGTAAAAATAGGACCCGTGAATTGCCTTTTCTAGTTATATTTATTGTTTTCGACATGGTCGCCCAATACGCCATCCTCCTGTAAACACGGGCCGCTGGGCCGCCCGAGTAATAGAAGCAACAGGGACATATAATGAGGCATTTCTGGTATTATTCTTGGTGTTTAGCACCAATAGCAAGGAACCCCGACGGAATGGTTCTGAATGCATGAAAGGGGCAGTTAACAATAGCAAATTCTCAATTCAGTTAGCTAATTAATGCAAATCTGATTCTAATACAACAATTTGACCAGTTTCACCCATCTTGAGGTTGGGGATTAGCGAATGTAGGTGTACACCTGTGGCTGTGATGAGTTGTAGGAAATCGATTTGGTCTTATTGCTGGTTTGCCAGATACACTGCCGGAGCAACCTCTTAATTTTCACAGTCCAGAATATGTACCGAAGACCAATCATCAGCGAAGACAACCCTCCATAATCTTAGCTGTCCAGGATCTGAAACAAAGACATTAGTTATCGATGATGGAAACATTGAGATAGAAAATGGTGCCCTACAAGTTGTACGTGGATACGAATGTCTGCAGTCCAGTATCAACCAGTCCGTAAGCTGACCCCGCTGTATCCATGGATGGTATGCAACACTGGGGTTAAATCGGTCACAGTGCTCTCTGAGGCGGTCTTCATCGCGTAATAATTCAAATCCCCAGCCGGGCTCAACAATATGGAAGTCGATCCGACCCTGACCAACATCTGACCACTCGCTCGAAATTCTTACACCCGAGCCAACCTCGTTCCAGAAGCATCGATAAAACTCGTCTTGAAAACTAGCTTCTGGGGGGCGCATTCGCCCTGAAGGGCCGAGTCATTGAGACTCTCTCGCCATCCGTAGCGCTTCTTTCGAAAACCGGTGTAATACCTTCAAGCCAAGAGTCCGGATGTTGGGATATTTCTGAAATGGAAATTGGTTGACCTTGCATTGGTCATAGTAGTATTCCACAAAACTATTTTTTATCAGTGGTGGAACTCATGCTGGTGAATGGTAAAGCCAAGGGCTCCAAGTTTGCGACCGCAGTCAACAATCTAGAGCACAAGCTAGTGCAAGAAGGCAACGCTTACCGCGCGTGTAAAACAGATGGCAGGACAAAAATCATTTGCCCTGGTCTGATTTCTTCTGTATGCACAAATCCCAACCTAAAACAGCGTACCATAGCTGAGTTATTGCAGTTGAATTCTACACTCCCATCTTGCAATGTATGGAAAAGCACAGCAACAACCTCAGGATCAATAACTCCGTGCTGCATCTGTCTTGAGGGTAGGCTTCTACCAGTGACGTCTTGTTCAAGAAACGTAAAAAATTTATGGTCATCCTCCAAGTCATTACGGATGTGGTTAAGAGTGATTTCCTGCAGATTGATACGTTTCAAGTGGTCTCAATAAACCTAATAGACAGTAAGAAGCCATTGCAGAATACTCCAGCTGTAATGTACAAGCCCTGTAGATAAACTTGAGAGTTGCACTGACCATACCAGGATGTCCATTTGTGAGATCGAAGATGTAATCCTGCACCTCCTCTACCAGAGTAAACTCAACGCTAGGGTTCCGACAGAACCTACTCACAACATCCTTAAAATTCAAGCAAGCTGTAAAAAAGACAAAGTCCACCTCATCTGAGTTCGGAGGAGTGATCAGTGAGACCCTCTGTTGTCTGCAGAGAATGGGTGGTGTTGACAACGCAAGATAGTCAGGGGACCCAGTTGTTGGGCTCCCATATGAGCTGAACAAGCAGAAGCGCGGGCCGCTCCACAAACCAAGTGGCGACTTGATCACAGTATACCAGAGGTGGAAATCATCATATGTCACTTGTGCTTCGTCAATGATAAAGTTGATGTCGTTGTTTTGGCCACTAAAGAATTTTGTTCTCGAACCTGCTTGTGACCAAGTTGATGACACTTCTCCACAAGGAACTGTCTAGCAGATACATCAAATTTCCAACGGTGGATGAATACTACTCTGCGTGCCTCTCGAAGATAGTTATGAAGGAGTGTAGCAAGTGTTGTCTTGCCAGATGCTGGGGTGCCTCGTACATGAATGACTGCGTGCTCATCAAGGAGACACGCAAGCATTTCCACTGTTTGCAATCGCGAGCATATCTCGGGATTGATTTCCAGATGCGAATACGTCTGAGATGAAGGGGAGTTAGAAGGTATAGCCGACACGGGCGGTAAGGCAGAGAGCTCTGGTGGGAGGAAGTTAATAAAATAAAATAAATTAAGCAAAAGTCCGGATTCGAACTGTTCATATACGTGTATGGAAGGTGAATAGTACCTTCTTCGTAATCCAAACGCTCCGAGAGTGGATGGTTACACCTTCAAATCGACCGCAGAAGTTGATGACACACAAGACCCTGCTTCAACAGGGGCATCTGAATTGTCCCGTTGGGCCTACCCATTGGCATGGTCCGAATGTCATTATGGCCCTCTTCCCTCCGGTTCAATGTGTCGTTATGGGTGGAGAATGAGATGAACTTGAACTTGGACTTGTGAACAAGTTGGCAAATCTCTCCGACCAAGTAGGCATCATGGGTGGTTTTGCAAGAGAAGGAAACAAGAACTCGGCTGTAAAATTAGAGTATAGGAGGAAATGAGGTCAAATAGGAAGGTACGTGAAGAGAATCAACCTGATGAGAAGGTACACTAAGAGCGGATGTATGACAGGTGTGTGACAGGGACTAGATAGTAGATACCAGAGAAGCCTAGTAAAGCCCAACTGCAGTTGGCCTAGAGACGCTCGCGATAAGGATCTAGCGAGCACCTGTAGAAGACAACTGGGCAGCACCTTATAAAGACAAACAATAGAACACGACGTTGATCAGAATGGTGCTACTTCCCAAAAGTTGCTTGGATCAAGCTTAAGGTGTAAGAATGGGCGTCCAAAGGCGGCAGCTATCCGGGTGCTTTTTATTGAGGCTGCTGCTACGGCAGGCGCGGGCGGTGGGGAGCAATTCGCGGCAGTTTCTGGCCTCAGTAGCGGTGGTTTCGGCGTCATTTTCACAGGTCCTCATATTTCAGTAAAATAAAGACCTGTGAATTCCCTCTTCCAGCTAGTTTTGCCGTTTTCGGGATAGCCGCCCAGTACGCCGTATGGTCATCATCGCCTGCCGGCTCCTCCAAGTATATAAGAATTAAAACGTCCTTTGTCGTGTTGTATCGCGGCTTCGTTTCAGTGCATCCATCCCCCAAGATCCCTCGACCACACAACCCGGTTCCTTTCGCAGGGAAGAACGCACGTGCGCCCCCTTACACTACCCAGATAGCTGTAGATGGATTCAGCACATCTCTTTCTTCATTGGTGGACACTGGAGCAATAGACTGTGTGACATAAATTATACGTGTGACAGTGCAACCCCTAGCCTTCAGAAGCTTAACCGCTGCACTAAACAAAAGATCTAGCTCTACGCTGCTCTCTTATATATGTAAGACAGGACAGGATAGGCACCGTAATACCTGTTCTGAAAGGGGCCATGGCTAATTGGGTGTGTATGCATTGTTTCAGTTAACAGACATTACCGGACATAATACATTCAGCAGAACCTGAGGAAGAACAAATCCATCAAAAGCCTAGCTTCTGAGATCCTTATATGTACCCTAGGATCATGCAATGATGTACATGCAGTATCCAGGCATTCCTTGGAATGTCTGGGTGTCTATCTGTTAGGCCACGTACGCGAGCATGTATATATTTCTCAGCAGTCCAGTTCCAACGGATTGACTGATTGTATTATTTGTTGATGGGGGTTGAACTCGCTGAATTGGTTGTTCTAGCTAGGAGTTAACTAGGAAGGAGCTGAACCATGAGAGCCACCAACATAAATGTGCATGCATGGAGGATTACTGTAGGTAGCCAAGAAACTACTATTTTGATCAGCCTCATCATGAAAGCAAATGGCATGTATAATTTCAGCCAAATAGGGGTCTGGCCAAATCTTTCAGATCCTCAAGCATTGAATCCCTTGTTATGGAGCCATCAGTAGCACATTGGAAAAGATCTTTGAGCTCTGATGTTGTATCCTTCAAGGCCCAGGATTCATGACAGCATTTAATTGGATTGCACTCATTATTGGGCGCTTACTTTGCGTATATCATGGACGCTGAAGTCTGGAAAGGCGATGCTCACCTGTGGGAACGAGGGTTGAAGCTGTAAAGAGCTTGAAACAGTGAAAAGCCTGTTGTCTCAGAGGGGACGATTTGTCCAGCGGATTCTGCTTCTGGCAAATAGTCGGCCCAGTCTGTCTGAGAATAAAAAGTACACATGCAAGAGCACATCCATGCAAGATACAGACAAGTTGATTTACTCAATCTATGGATATTTATAATTCTTAAGTATATATGGTCAACCGCCTGGGCAGATGCTAGTCTACAGCCCGGCTACCAGGATCTTCGAGACATTGGTCAACCCTCATAATATCCAATCCCTTCTTCTTCACGAACCGTATCGCATCCCGGAAGTATCTAATCGTACTCGGACTCAAATAATGTAAGACAGCTAGATTCCCGCCGCTCTCGACATCTCGAATGAAAGCCTCAAGTTGCCTCTCCGGCGTATCGGTACCAGACCAAATCCAGTCCTCGATATCGACACTCCAGTTGATAATGTACGCATTGCCCAGGAGGGAAGAGAGCCGTTGACGGGTCCTGGAGCCCACAGTCCCGAATGGGGGGCGGAAGTAATGAGCTGTGCCGTTTGGATCAGAAGGTCGTCCCAGGCAGGATCAAGAGAGGCAAAGGAACGGACACGTACATTCTATTCCTAGGGTGTCCTTCAAGGACTGGATGCTCTTGGTGATTTCCGAATCAATCTCGTCGATTGTTTTCAATGCTTCTAATCTGTGTATACACAGTCAGTACACCAACCAAGCTGCCACCGGTGAAATCAGAATTTACTTGGGATGTGACCAAGAATGCAGGGCAATCTGGTGCCCCCTGTCCTTCATCTCCGTATAAACTTTTGAGAAGTTCGTTTCGGGATCCTGCAGACCAGCTCCAACAACAAAGAAGGTAACGAGCACATCTTCCTCTTTGAGGATGTTCATAACCTCCTGCGCGAGCCTAGGATCTCCATCGTCAATACCAAAGGCGAATGAATTGGGCCTGGAGCAACGCAGGATCATCTTCCCAGTGGCTAGCTTTGAAGGAGTATTGAAGTCCACCGGCACGTCTTTCGTATTCACAATGGAGACCTCGTATAGCGTAAACGTCTGCATCTGATGGTGTCCAGCGACCGTATCGACACTGCCATAAAACCCATGAAACGAGATGGAAGCCGCCAGTTCATGATCGATGTTGAAATGGTCCAGAGGGATATAGATCCTCCTTTTCCTTTCGCCGCGATCATAGCCCTCACAAGCTATGGAATAGTCATTATCCGCATGTATATAACGGCGTGCCTCAACGGAATCCCAGGTCTCGGGGTATGGATTCCTCCCCGAATCGCAATCCTGATTGTGCTGGTTCAAGGTAACACTGAACCTGTCTGTCCCAGAGAAGACGACGTGAAGAAAGGATTTGTTTTCTTTGTACAAACGCAGACTGCAACAGTTTCCCTCGCTCGACAGTACGGTATGATAAACGTGATCTGGGTCCGAGGGGAAGAGACGAACGTAGTTAGCTCCGTATTCAACTGGGAGATCTCCTCCTACGCCATGCCAGAAGCCTAGGTCATTGCTGTCCGGGTTGCGGAAGGTGTCAATAGAGAGGTATTCTTGGGAAGTGACGGAGCTATTGGTGGAAGTGGTAAGGAAGGATGTTGAGATACCAGTAAATGCAAGATATCCCCATACGATTGCTGGTGGGAATAAAGATGACTTCATTGTGAAGTGCATTTCTCTTCTTTATGTACTGTTTCTGCCTTGAGAATGTGAGCGTTATTATTTCAAACTTGGACTGCAGTTACGAGGGTAATCATAGTTCCTTCCCAGCGAAAGGGGAGCATTTGCAGAGGCACAGAAAACTTCTTCAGAGACAAGGACAGCTTCATACTAGCTATTGGACATGAAGAATAACTTCACTTCCATTGTTTGAGACCTCATAGCCGTAAGAGAACAGACGCTAGCTAGCTATCCTGCTTCAACAACACGCCAGATAAGACCCGCAAACAAAAGATCCGTCCTCTCACTCTCAACTGGAAGAAAAGACAGATTTCATCATATACCCGGCATTGAGCAGGAAGTCTGCCGGCATCCCTTCCACTGACAGTCTCATCCCGAAAACTAACCAACGAACCACATCCTTAGGAAGAGCTCCATGGAAAAGACAAAGTTCATACCTAGGTATCTCACATGAAGGGCGGTACCTTCGGTCAGATTCTTTACTCCCAATCAAAACCCGCCTGCGCTCCATCATTAGGCACTTTCCAGGCATCTCCACTAGCGTCACCACCGTTGGCATTGGCATCATCATCATTAGCATCGCCCTCATTGTCAGTGTCGTCTTCATCAAAGGTAACAACACTACCTTCGGGCTTGTACGACTCGAGAAAATCAGGGATGTTCTGTTTAGACTCTAGCAGAATCTTAACGAGATCTGGTGCAAGGTCAGAATCTTTGTCATTGTAGAACGAAGTAGCGAGACCTTCGTTCCCGATTCTAGCGGTGCGGCCTGTTTTTGCCAACTGTCAGTACCAGTATTTCAAAGGAATAAGCTGCTGCGGCTTACCAATACGATGGATATACTCAGTAATACCACCGTGGCGGTAACTCGGCAAATCGAAATTAACGACATGCATGACGTTCTTGATGTCGAGCCCACGAGCAGAGACACCGGTAGCGACAAGGATCGGACACTTGGCAGTCCGGAAGGCCCGTCTAAAACGCATTAGCCAAATCAATCAATCCGAGTAGTTTCATCCCGACTTACAGAGCATCTTCACGTTCGCGCTGGGTGCGATCCGAGTGGATGGAGGTACTAGGAAGTCCCATGTTGTACAAATAATCGTCCAGGAGATCTGCCTGCGTCTTTGAATTGACGAAGATCAAGGTTCTGGATGGCGGCATGGCAAGAAGTAAGTCATAAAGACATTGCTTCTTCAAATGGGGCTCCGCATAGACGATCTAAGGAAAAGATACTCAATTTAGGCAAGCTGGCCGGAACACCCAGTTCGGACGTATCACCATATCAAGAGAACTTACATTCTGGTCGACATTTATGTGAGTACTGCCAGGACGTCCGATACGAACACGAACGTGGTCATTAGCAAGGTATTTGCGAGCAAGTTCACGGCAGTTTCTGTTGAACGTAGCCGAAAACATCAAATAACGATGGTCGGCGTCCTCGTTCACATCTTCGGCCTCGTTAGCTCCATCAATACTGGGGACCAAGTCCGTTCATACCTCCACCGGACATGATTTTGGTAAATTCAGACTCCCAATCGGCGAGCAGAAGCTCGTCCGCTTCATCAATAATGGTGTACCTTGGAAACACTGTTAATTAAAAAGAATTCTTCATCCAGAATAGAATATCTTACTTGACCCGACGAAGCGACAGGATATGAGGCTTGTCCATAAAATCCAATAGGCGACCGGGAGTACCAATGAGAATGTCACATCCCTTTTGAAGCTCTTCACGCTGGTCACGCAGAGGGGTACCGCCATAAACCACGCAAGGACGCAGCATAGAACGATAGCAAAGGCGACGTGCTTCGTCGAAGATTTGAGTCGAAAGCTCCCTGGTAGGGGCAACAACAAGCACTAGGGGCTCAGCACGGACAGCATCCACTGCAGGATCGTATCCCGCGCTCACATTGGGGCGTGGAGCAGCGAGCTTTTTGGCCTTTCCCATGAGCCGCGAAAGGACTGGTATCAAGAAAGCAGCGGTTTTGCCAGAGCCTGTTTGTGAGATAATGAGACAGGAAGCCCAGAAAGGGGGTCGGGCATGAGTGACTTACCAGTCTGAGCTATGGCAATTAGATCATGTCCAGTCAAGACGGCCGGGATCGAATAAGCCTGGATAGGCGTCGGCACCTCATACCGGCAAAGACGAATATTGTCCCGCATAACGGGATGCAGACCAGCGTCATCGAACTTGTTGTTATCAGAAAGATAAGTTATAATAAAGATGCAAGTGGCCGACTTACACTTTTGACAGGGCTAGGACGCTCCCTACTCTCTGCGATGACCTCAATATTCTGCAAACTGTGGGCATTTATTTAGCACAACTGGTGCCAATTGAAAGAGGGCAGGGATGTGAGAATGACAAGACTTACTTGTTCAGTTTCATTCCGGTGCGATTAATCCAATCGTTTCTGAACAGCATATCTTCCAGCTCCGAATTGGGAGGGCCGATATCACCGAATTCGTCGCGCCATTCGTACTTGGCAGCGTTGGCCGCCCATTCTGGAAGGTCAACAATGTCATCACCCTCAGCAGCTTTCTCAAGCGGCTGAACGGTAGTGTTGTACTTGGAATAATCGTACTGCTGAGGAGCAGTCCACCCCTTCTCACGAGCAACAGCAGCAGCATCGGCATTCACTGAGCTTTGCTGGGTAGCAGCGGCTGGGGGAGCAGCATCCTCGAGCACGTTGCTCATACCCGTAACATCAAAGCTACCCATGTTTCCACGCGTCTACGGTAGGTAAATACAGAAAAACCGAGCTCTTGAAGATGATATCTTGAGCACTCTAAAGGGAGACTATGCACGCATGAAAAGGTCAGCTTTGAAAGGGAAAGAGCGTGATGGACGCTTGGAAGAACTCGGTGAAGCTAATATCAATCAAGCCCTCAACAGACAGAAGGGAGGCTAGATTCAGTAGCGAGATTTATCTTACCTGAAAGCCCGTGAGAACTTATGGCAAAGAGGACTAACGGAAGGTGGAAGAGAAGAAGAGGAGAGAGAGGAGGAGGAGAAGAAGAAGAAGAAGAAGAAGAAGAAGAAGCAGAGGTGGTGGGTTGTCGGAGTGAGAGAACCTCAGTGAATGCAAGAAACACAGAGGCCCCGCAACAGATCCAGAATAGCTTCTCCTAGATATCCAGAGGAGTTTCTACAAACACAAATCCAGTATCTCAAGTAGTAGCCAGGTTTCCTCTTCGAAGAAGACGTGAAGACTACGACTGAGGGTAGAGAGCATGTCAGGATCGAAGAGAAGACAAGAGAAGATATACAACGTCCAGCCACAATGACGGTCTGCAGGTTCGTCTAAATGCGCGCCTCATGCAGCTTGTTTGAAGAATACTTAGAGCCAATGCTATCCTCATGCTATTGGATCAATTGAATGAGGCCCTTCCGCAATGAGGCAATCAGCAGAGGAACTGTACTAGGAGCGTTGAGAAGACAGACAGATGGACCGACAGGTATGCACGCACGCATACATGCATCCATTTTTCACGGCTCATAGTCCTTATGCAAGGAAAGAGAAAGTTCCAATATAGCTGCACGGTTGTACAAAGAAATTGCAGGGTTGGAAGAGCAGTAATGGAGCCAGGGCAATCGCCCTCGAACACACTACCTCTCCTCCATTTCCTCTAGAATAGGGTGCAACCAGCATGCAGATACCCTGCTCAAAGGCAAAATGCGCATTAGCAGATTGGCTTGCTCTGTTTGCATTGGGAGATGAGGTCTCTGTTAGGGATGGACAGATGCACACCAAGGATATGATAGATAGAGCAGACGGCTCCTTGCCAGTCAAAAAATGCTGAATAATTCTGTCCACAGGACGTATCAATTCTTTTCTTCTTGTCCCCTGCTGCAAGACAGGGAAAAAAAGAAGCGGCTGTTGAGGCCGGACACAAGGCTACTCATCCCGCGGAGCTTACTCAGTAAAACAAGCGAATTTGTCAGAGATGTGAACAAGGGAAAGCCATGCTTATTCCTGCGAGAACAACACGCTACATGGATATATCTTTATTTCCTCTGCTTCCAGGGAGGAGGAGAGTGAAGCGGACCGGTTCCAGCTCAAAACCAGAGACTCGGAGCGGGCAGAAGGAGATATACGCCGTAAGCCTGGGCACGGCAGCTCCGCAAATGGGGATTTCTAGCGACTTGGCCTGCTGGGAAATGAAAAAGAAAAAGAAAGACCTGAAGTGAAGAAGATGAGCCCTGTCTGAGCAACACGAGTTACCATGTCTTCTTCAAACCGCAGTTCGCTGCACCAGGACGCCGACGGCCTGAAGCGCCTCTCCAAAGCCTCCTCCGACGCACGTCAAGTCGAAGAGGCAATCTCCAACCCGGGCGCCGTCAAGATCAACGTCCAGGGCGCTTTCATCGTCGACGATGAATCGCAGTCAAGGAGTCCAGTGGAAGGAGAGGGCGTTGTTCGCCGCGAGAGTCAGGATATCCGTCTTCCTCATCATACTGGCGTCGTCAGCCATGTCGCCGTAGATGTGAGTCTTTTTTTTTTTGTTCCCCGCACAATCTCTTATCCCCCACAGTCTGCTGCAGCAGCGTCTGCACGTCGTTGCTAACCACTGCACCCTTCACAAACACAGATCGGTGGTTCCCTTGCGAAGCTGGTCTATTTCACACGCGAGCTTGACTCTGCTGACAACGGTGGTCGCCTGAACTTTACGAGTTTTGAAACCCATCGTATAGACCTTTGCATCGACTTCATCCGCCAGCTGAAGGAACAGCACGAACGTCTCAATGGCTCCGAACCAGACGAACTGTGCGTTATGGCCACCGGTGGAGGTGCCTATAAATATTATGACAGGCTGAAGAAAGCACTCAACGTTGACATTCTACGGGAGGACGAGATGGCATGCTTGATTACTGGTACGCCATTTCTCTTCATTATTACTTAGCCCAAAACACTCATTGGTCCAACAGGTCTTGACTTTTTCATCAACGAGATCCCGAGCGAGGTATTTACGTATAGTGAATCGGAACCCATGCAGTTCGCTGAAACCCGGCCCGAAGTCTATCCGTATCTCTTGGTCAACATTGGTTCTGGCGTGTCAATGATCAAGGTGTCGGGACCCAGGCAATTCGAACGCGTCGGCGGAACCCATCTGGGTGGTGGCACATTCTGGGGCATCATGTCTTTACTGACCGGTGCCCGGAGTTTCGATGAAATGCTGGCCATGGCTGATCGCGGAGACAATAGTGGGGTTGATATGCTGGTCGGGGATATCTACGGCATGGACTACAGCAAAATTGGATTGAAGTCCACGGCCATTGCCAGCACGTTTGGCAAAGTCTTTCGTATGAAGAACGCGGCGGAAAAACACGCAGAAGATGGGGAGGGGCTGTATACCGAATCAGACCAACACGACGGTGAGACAGTCTTCCGCCCAGAGGATATGAGCCGGAGCCTATTGTACGCCATAAGGTAAGTAATTCTTGATGTCGACGTCTACCAGATACTGAAGGTCGACCTTGACGTATGTCTAGTAATAACATCGGGCAAATCGCATATTTGCAATCCGAGAAACACAAAGTGACGCACATATACTTCGGTGGCTCCTTTATTCGCGGCCATCTGCAGACAATGAACACTCTTTCCTACGCTATTCGATTCTGGTCCAAAGGCGAGAAACAAGCTTACTTCTTACGACATGAAGGCTACCTCGGCGCCGTCGGTGCATTCCTGCGAAGACAGCCCGTCAACTGGGGTCGTCGAAACAGCCTTGACGACTCGATTTTGAAACGGTGACTTACAGAAGCAGTGTTGAAACGCGTAATGGTCGAAGTTCCCGAGAAGCAGCCTTGCCCTTGGATGTCGACGAGTTCGATGTTTTGGACCGTAGCCGGTATATGCTTTCGTTTCCCGACATACACTGTAATCTACATATTAGCGATATTCTTAACTGTACATACATTGGAAAGGACAATACAGGAATAGTCTCAATTATTCTATTAACATGTTTCCTGTCTTTTCAACGGGGGATCCCAGTATACCTACTGCGTACGGAATACATAGGAAAAGAGGTGTTTAAAAACTAAATGACGCTAGGTCTTGGCGTCCGTGAAAGAAAGCCATTAACGCGTTTTCGGGGCATCGCAAACGCCAACGTCGAGGTATTATTTATCCCTTCAAGCCATCCATCCACGCCTCCGCCAGATATCGCAAAATATATGCTCAGCTTCCAGGAATAACGACTTACTTGACATGATGTGAACAGTTAAATTGCAGCCGGCACCCAAGAATGCATGGAGGAAGACGCCGCTCTTCTCTCTCCATCAGTCCAGTTCGAGGAGCCGCAGAACTACTACCCAATTGTACGCCTACCACTGTTTCTCTTCCTCTTCCCCTTTCTCAATAAATATGGGAATCATCCGTATCCAGATTGTACTGATCAATGTCTTCCAGGAGGCCAGAAAGCCCTAGGACAGCCTCAGACCAAGTCGGACATGGATGACTCTTCAGGCGTTCCGAAGCCAGCAGCTCTGAGAGCGTTCAAAATACACCATCGCCGCCTCCGTTATTATTTACTCAGCTGGAACAGGCTGCAAGGATGTCACCTACGTTGATGCCTCTCTAACGGTTGAATTCAAACATGAACACGGGCCTATCAAGTCGTTAGCTCCATATCTCATGAGAACTCTAGAAGAGTGGCACAGGATTATGGACTCTGAATCGCTTCCAGCGTGCAAGACAGGCTTCACCTGCATCGTGCATCAACAAAGCCAAAAGTCTTCAGTAAGGATGGGGTGGAACTATGTCAGCATTTAAAATTGCAAAACGTTGTTGCTACATCGCGCTCGTCCTCCGGGACGATAATGTTGTTGGCAAGCTGGTTTCTTGTATGAGGCGTGGGAGTAGGACATTTACGGGTTTGAGGGTGTGGAAGGGGACTGAAGGCTCTGATCCGGACATCTGTGCAGTCGGGATTTTTTCACCCTAACGGAAGGTAATCGCTTTTTCACCATTAGCCTTTTTACTCTTCCAGGATTTGGCTCAACAAACGACGCTGCGGATGGCCAATCCAGAAACCCGAGAAGAGGAGGAGGAACAAGAAGAACCCATCGTTAGGCGAAGCACTCGACCACGCGATAGATAACTATGCTCTAAACCATATCGTGGCTTAACGATTGTGCGAGACCATAAAGACTTAGATGAGAACGAAGACGATGAAAGACCTCCACGTCCAGCTAATACTAAAAGATGCAAAACTGATAGTCACCCTGCAACTATAGAGCCGCCTACGGAAGCGGACGACATAGACATGCGCATTGTGCTCAAACTTGTCTCCAAGACGAATGAGACCTTTCGCGTTCCCCTGAAGGGACGCCCGGACGCTAAAGACCTGTTCTCTAAAGCGCCAATGTCTCTATGCTGTCATGTCAGCTACCTTCCAAGACCGCGCAGCCTGAAGAGCAATGCCTGTTTGAGAATGGTGAAATGAGTTTGACTTACTAGTTGCTCATGCCAAGCGGGATATACAGCGGGTGAACTCTGGGACCTTGGACATCGTAGTGAGAGGCGTGGATAGAAACAATCCTCCATGTCCGTCTAAGAGTGGTCAACCTTGGTGTCTAGAATCGGGGCAGAGACGGCGAGGATACGCTTGGACTCATCGATAACAGCCTGCGTTTTGCTTCCAGGTGACATTACACAGCAATGAAGACGAGAAACCACATATCGTCTACTAGATAATCTAATCCCAAAACTAATCCAATCTGATTTCAGGCGATTTCTCCGTATGTCTGTTCTATGGCTGTCCGCTACTCCTGCAGGGTGCTTGAGCGCTGTACACAACAGTTTTCTCTTGAGCCCAATTATGTGTCTTTCTCATCGTATATGAAGTAAATTATCAAGTTCCTCCCTTCCATGCCCTTCGTTGAATGAAGCCTTACCGTTGATGACTAAGATGTATGTGACTAACTATGTTTGCGCCCGCGCATTCCTAGAAGTGTTTAATGTTTAACCCCGATGAGCAGAACCAATCCGCGATCCAGCCATGCTTTGAACAGTATTTGCGTCTGAGTTTACCTCTGTGCGATGAGCCCGTTGCCTTCCTCGTCTCTCCCCCCAATCCCTCCCCCGATTCCCGTCGAGACACACCCGAATCGAGCGAGCAGCCTGAAGGCATCATCTCCTTCGCAGACACGGTCTCTTCCCGACCCGGATCGGCTTGCACCCGAGGATGCTTACTCGGCTAAATCACTGGGTGCGAATTGCGACCTCAGTATCCGATCGTTGAATCGCAATGATGTCTCGGTCGCTGCGTTGCGACAACCGCCTGCCGTGCCGCCTTCGGATCCTACGCCCAAAGAGCTACGGAAAGTGAAAGGGGGGAGTAGACGGAGGACACGAAAAGGCGCCTGGAAGAAACTTCTATGGGTGAAACAGTCGTGTATGCGTATCTCGATTGGATTGGACTCCTTTCTTCTGTCCTGCCCGGTGGTTATACAGCCCACGCTGACCTACGCATGAACGAATGAATCTGCAGATCCTGATAACTATACCGATACTGAGACCTTCCTGGACCATCTCCAGCGGAATCCACGGGTGCGTCCGTACGACTTTTGGCCCCTTGTGGCGGACTCTACGGTCATTGTTCAGCATGTTTCGTCGGTGGTTATCTTTGTCTGCTGTTTCGTCGGCATTGTCCAGGAGCGAGTCAGTCCTGTGTCGGTGGTCTGCTGGGGTACCGTGGCGACGGCAATGGGTTGGGTGCTGTGGGATTCGTGGGTTTGGAAAGAACATGATGCGGCTTCGAGGGCTGCGCAAGCTGCAGATGGTATCGCGGATGGCGATGACGGTTCTAGTTCTGGCTCTACGGTGAGCTTGGTCAATCCGTCTGCTCGGACTAATCAGAAGGAAAACCAGCCCAATGGGAAAGATCCAGATCGACAGCTGCGACGTCGCAGTACGGGCCTCAGCAGGGATTCTTACGAGGTGCCGCCAGAGCCTACTACCTCACACCCCGCCACTCCTACAGCGAATGGAGCGCCTAACGGTAGTTGCCTTGCCCAGCATCATTCTTCGTGTGCGGCAGCGACGAAGCCTGGACGGTTGTCGTCGCGGAGCCGGCAGCGTTTGACGACACTAAAATCGGCACTGATGATTTACTTCTCGCTGCTTGGTCTCAGTCCTATCCTCAAATCGCTCACCAAGTCCACTGCCAGTGACTCCATCTGGGCGATGAGTTGCTGGCTCCTCATCATGAACATATTCTCCTTCGACTACGGCAGCGGGGAGGGCGCGGGCGCCACCAAATTCCCAGCTTCCCTCTCTACCAATGCAGCCGTGATGGCGTCTACCGTGCTTGCTTCACGTCTGCCGTCCACAACGCACGTGTTCAGCTTGATGCTGTTCTCCATTGAAGTCTTCGGCCTGTTTCCCATCTTCCGTCGACAGTTGCGGCATACATCTTGGACGGGACATGCCGCGCTGACATTGGCCCTGGTGATCACTGCCGGAGGAGCCGTGGGGATTACTCTAAGAGGAGGCTGGGCATCTGCGATTGTCGGATCGTTCCTGGGAAGCATCCTGACCGCATTCTCCATGGGAGGCTGCAGCTGGTGGTTGATCAGTTTGCAGAAATACAAGAATGTAGTGACGGGGCCTTGGGATCCGGCACGGCCTATTCTACGGCGGCGCTGGGATTGATGGCTCTTTTCTTCTCCACAACGAGCGAAGGCATGATGATTAAGTTCACTAGTCTACAGCAGATGATGATGCCTTTCTATTCGTTTAATTCATGGATGCTGTGGGTTGGGCTAGAGACATTTGCTATCACAGGCGGACTTTGCCTATCACGCATTGATGAAGCTAGCGATTAATTCCCTTTTTCTGGAAATAATATGCGGGTCTCTTTCAAACTGGACAAATAATCCAGTCTTAATAATAATAATAAAATGAAGGTGTCAAGATAGTATATTAGACCTCGCAGGATGCAGGTGACGCCAAATGTGTCTTTCCTCTCATCTTCATCTGTGATCTTCCCTTCTCCAAGCACAGAGAGTACAGAGAAAGAGACTGTCTCGAGAAACATTATGGCGAAACAATACAACTTGCCCTTTGAGGTACGCACGCACTGTGATTCTGCTGGTTGGAGCTGCAATTGCCATTCCATCTGAAATCCCCACATCGGCGAGTTTCCGATCGATGGATGGAGGCATTACTTGAATTTCTCCACGCCTCGCAGCATTAAAACCAGGACTTTTCCACAGAGTACTCGCTAACCATGCGTGAGAATAGCTCGACGACCCTACACTGCTCCACTTCGACTCCTACGTTGGGAACGAATGGGTGCAAGCCAAACGAGGCCAGAGATTCGAGGTTGTCGGTGGGTGCAATCATCTTTCTCTGTTTCCTCCAACCTCACCAGACCAAACTGAGCCTGAAGGATAAACTATAGACCCCGGAACTGATATTCCTTGGGCAACGTGTCCCACCAATACGACAGAGGATGTGCCGCACGCGGTGGAAGTCGCCCATGATGCATTCGAGAAGTACAAACGAGTCAACCCCCGCAAGCGGGCTCAGTTGCTCCTGGAATGGGACAGGCTGATCCGCGCGGCCAAGTCGGATCTAGCTAAGGTTATCACGCACGAGACGGGCAAACCCCTTGCCGAAGCACATGGGGAGATCGACTACGCCCTTGGCTTCACCTGGTGGTTCGCAGGCGAGGCGGAGCGAGTTCACGGTGGCATCTCTGTCCCTGCAGCTCCCAACAGACGCGTATTCACGCTCAAGCAGCCTATCGGGGTAGCTGCGGCATTGGTGCCATGGAACTTCCCCGTCGCTATGATCCTGCGGAAAGCGGGCGCCGCGCTGGCTGCCGGATGTACGATGGTGGTGAAGCCCAGTCCCGAAACGCCCATTTCGGTGCTCATACTGGCCCATTTGGCGCAGAAAGCCGGGTTTCCCGCCGGTGTGTTTAACGTCCTCACCACGGATCTCGAAAATACTCCATCCCTTAGCGAAGCACTTTGCAAGCATCCTCTCGTCAAGAAAGTAACATTCACAGGCTCCACACGCGTCGGGAAGCTCATTGCCTCCCACTGTGCGGTAGGACTGAAGAAAGTCACCCTCGAACTGGGCGGAAACTGTCCCTTTATCGTCTTTGACGACGCCAACCTCGACCAGGCCCTGGAGCAACTGATGGCCCTGAAATGGCGCCATGCCGGACAGGCATGCATCACAGCTAACAGAATCTACGTCCAGGACAAAGTCTACGAGAAGTTCGCAGAATTACTGAAAGAGCGAACAAGCAAGCTAGTCGTCGGCCACGGCGCATCCGAAGAGACAACCATGGGACCCCTAACGACACCCCGCGGCGTTCACAAGGCCCAGCAACAGGTCGATGACGCCAGAAACCTCGGGGCCAAGGTTATTTTAGGTGGCAACCCACACATTATCACCAAAAACAACAGCAACAACAATAGCAAGGGCTATTTCTTCGAACCCACTATCCTAACAGACATGACGCAAGATATGCTGATTTCTCACGAGGAGAGCTTCGCACCCATTGCGGCGCTGTACCGCTTTCACACGGAAGAGGAAGTCATCGAGCTCGCCAATAAGACGAGCATGGGTTTGGCCAGTTACGCATTCACCAAGAACGTTGACCGCATGTGGCGGATGCTGGAGAATTTGGAGGCGGGGATGATTGGCATGAATACAGGTAACTAGCCATTGACAGACAACACTGAGCAGTCCCCGGTTCAGAAATTTGAGCATGAATCTAATACTGTAACATTAGGGAATTCGTCCGCCGCCGAATCGCCATTCGGGGGCATCAAGGAATCCGGATATGGCAAGGAAAGCGGGAAGGAGGTGGCTATTAATGAATATTTGATTACGAAGACGGGTACATTCACGATCGAGGGTCAATATTAGCATAGCAAACTATGCGTAGTATTGCCTTGTTCTGTTCTTGTTTAACTAGCTAGGTACCTAAGCTCGGCATCCATCCTCGGTCTACGCGAAATGTAGCTTGCTGATGGGATGGATGGATGGAAGGATGGAAATTGCCATTATGACCAATTCACGGTTGAATTGAATTGGATTGAAACCAATTCGACGCCAGATACCACTGTCCTTCCCTAGGGACATTTTAGAGCAAACAGGCATGCGAGCAGAGAAACTAACAAGTCATGCGAATTCTTTAATTTCCAGATTTATTTTATGTATACTTATTCCCTTCTTAGAGGCAACCTAGATGCTACCCCTTCATCTTTAACTATACAGATAAGTTACATCGTACATCATATATCAAGGTCGTATGCGCAGGAGATTTGCTAAAGAAATGAACTCCCTCGTACAGTGAGTACATTTTGCCCGAATATGCACCCGCGCCCAGTACGTATCCAACATTGCAAGACCGTACACAAACCCAACCCACATATGTAAATATGTAAAAGTAGACCACATCATGAAAAATGCCACAAACGCATAAGGGCTTAAGGTCATGATCATATGGAATCTATAAAGGCCAGGGTCAAATGATTTCGTAAAAGAAGCATAATGATGACAAAGAAGCCTAGATGTTGATGCAAAAAGAATGAATGAAAACAAAAAGGAGCAAAAATCACCGCTGGCTGGTTCCTCGTTTGGCTGCCCACTCTTTCAGAAGTCGAGATACTTCCTTGAAAGATACGGGCTTAGTAAGAAACAGGTCGATGCCAGAAGCTAACGCCTCGGACTGGTCAGCCGAACTGCTCAGGCCTGTCAGTGCGATGATGAAGGCCGGGTTGCAGTAGTCGCGTTCCTTCTCTAGGGACCGAATGGCTCGTGTTGCTTCAAACCCATCCATGACCGGCATGGATATATCTACAGCGGAAGTTAGCATACGCAACTATATTTTGGAAAGCTGTGGGCAAAGAAGCCTACCCATGAAAATAATGTCATAACCAGGACGCATTCTCTCCACTGCTTCAACGGCTGATTTTCCATCTTCTGCTGAATCCAACACAAGGTGATCATGTCTCTTCATGAATGCCAACATCAAGTTGCGGTTGATCGCGTTATCATCCACTACCAGTACGCGGGGAGGCTGTAGTGTCCGCGGCTGAGCGCTGGGGTACTCCGAGGTTGGTGAAGGACTTCTCCAAGGTGAGGGAGTGGAGGCAGATGATGTCGCTGGTTCAGTTAAAAGCGATTCCGTGGACTCAGACTTGGTTGTGGCATCAACTGATGAAGGAGGGGTCTGACTAGCGGACCCGTCACGGTCAGACTCTGAGTTCCTCTCCGAAAGCAGCTCCAGCACGTTGCACGCTGCCAATTTACCGTCTGCTATGACATCAGAATCCTTCGGCCGCTCTGGGAGTGTGCACAACTGCAGGCTAGACAAAGAAATAGGCTGAGCATTTGCTTTCTGTTCTTTTAGACACTTCAAGATCCCATTTGCCAGCTTGTTTGGCCCGCACGGATTGCAAAGGACATTGATTGATGATGCGATTGGTGGTAAATGAAACTTTTTGGTATCAACGCGTCTGTTGCACAAGACAAGAAGGGAGGGTAGAGTTTCCGGAAGACTGTCATCGTCCTTCCAGTTCACAGTGAGATCATGCCAGTCGGCCAGCAGGATATCGACTGGGGTTGATGAAGGCCACGCTACTAATTCAAGACCGTACCAGACTCTCAAATACTGCGCTATCGCTGCCCAGCGAGGCTGAGCAACCAGATTCGCCGGGTTGACCCCCCAGATGGCAACGCTCCGTCCTGCAAAGCGCTCCCGAACCAGACAGGCCGCAGACGCATCTGTTTGCCGGGCAAATGATACTTGAGGACCAGTTGGCGGGCTATCAGCACCTCCGCGACGAGCCAGAGGCAATGACACCTTAACAACGGTCCCCCCATTAGGACGGCTTTGGATACTGATAGTTCCGTTGAGCGCTTTGACGATGCTTCGAACTATGGATAACCCGAGGCCGGTGCCCACGGCCAGAGCATCTTCTTGTGCAAAAGGCGTATATAGGCGACCACGAAGAAACTCCGGTGAGATACCCTTCCCGGTGTCCGACACGGTCAAGGTTAGCCATTCTTCTTTCACATCTCGTGGGGAAGAAGGGCGACTGTCAGGAGACTTCGGCGATTCCGCCATTTCTAACTTCACAGTAACACGGCCTTTTTCGGTGTACTTGAGGGCATTACCAAAGATGTTCATGACGATGCGTCGCAAAGCACCGGGCTGAGTCTTGTAAATCCAGTCATGGTACGCAATGTCGATCACCACCTCAACATCGCTTTTGATATCATCGCCAATGTTGCTCACATTGCAAATCGGGCGCCGCTTCTTTCCGGCGGGAGGACTCACCGGCTGGTTGTCAGATGGAGAAAGGAATGGACGGTCGCCGTACCTATGTCCTAAACATACGCCTTCCACGACCTCCTCGGTCAGGACAGCGACGTCAGTATAGACGGATTCATCCAGTTGCAGACCACCATTGTCGGCTTTTTCAGGCGGCAACTCTCTGCTGCGCCTGAGATGGCGCCAGTTTCTACCTAGGGACACTATCTTGCTGTAATCCAACACCTGGTTTACCGTATCCAGCAGTGTACGGCCACACGCATTGACCGTCTGCAGTAGGGAATCCTGAAATTCATTGAGGATCGTACCATCCATCAACTCAGTAGCGGCCAGTATCCCATGGAGTGGGCTACGTAATTCATGCCTAGAATCCGAAGAAAAAGCCCCAGAGAGGGCGCAGACGGGAGTGGAACAATCAGCCTTATTTACTTGAAATTCGCGGGGGGTGCGCTGTATTTTTACTGATGACAGGCATAACTCACGAAATGCATCCGATGAAATCACATTTCTGACGGTCGGCAATCAGTGATTTTACGCGACTCCATTCGGCCATGATAGAGGTCCCAAAGCCCATGACAGAGCTCAATTCGACCGCGGAGCTGAAGACTTGGGTCTCCACTGTATTCCAGCAGAAGCATCCGGCAAACCACTGTGAACCGGCGGCATTCCATAGGGGCACAAAAAGCAGCTGACTTGCGTTGGGAAAATATCGATTGAGCATGGCTGTCTCTGTTGCTTTCCATTTTCGGCAGCCACCACCAAGCTTGGGGGGCTCGACGGACCTGGTGGCGTGGGAGAGAACATCCCTACGATGCGAATCATCGTCGTCCGAGGTAGATAGAGATCCGTCCCGGTGAAAGGACCAGAGTTTCCCCTTGGGATATCGCCGGAGCAATTTGCCGAGAAAACTCCGATCCATGTTCGCCACGGGATAGGAGACAGTTGAGCCAGCTTTGGGAGCGAACGGATCGTCGTTGGTTGATACCGCCAGGACAGGAGCTGGGTCGTTGATATCTGTCGATGGAGAATCCGAGAAACTGCCGTTAGCATCCAGGAAGACGACACCGCCATCGCCACTCAACTCGAGACTCTCGCGGAGCAGGTTGGCCGCCCTTCGAAACAGCCAACTCGATTCATCTGGCGAGATGCTCTTGCGGCTGTTCCCAGCCTCCAGGTCGGAGAAGGGGGTGACTAGATCGGAGGACGTGCCAGTATCCAATTTACCATCGGACAGGGAGCTGAAGGAACGCTCATCTGCGCTACGGGATCGTCGAGAACGACCGTCCGCGCAGGTCGCTCGCAAAACACCGGGAGGACTAGCTCTGAGATTGACAGCAGACGTTGGCGGGCTGGGCTGCGGCGCCGAGCTGCTGGCACGAGAGTGATAGTGGCCATCGACAAAACTGGAACTCCCTTCGACAAAGCAGCTTAGGCCTCGAGATAGTCGAGCAGCGCGCCGTCCCTCGGAAGCCTGGCGACTTACTTTCAGATAGTCCATGACGAGCATAGACACCGTGGCCAGTGTATCCTTCTCAGCGGCAGACAGACCATCGCGAACCCGGGTATCCAGCACAAAAAGACAGCCAATGTTGATATTATTCTCTGTGGTCAAGGGAGTTCCGGCATAGAAACGGAAATGGGGCTCCTGCTCAACAAAGGGATGATGGCGAAAGCGATCATTGGAGCTCAGATCGTCGACGACCAGGAAATGGGAGCGGCCTGGCGGTTTTTCAGAAGGCAGGAGCGCAATGGTATCCTGGTGAACATGCGGGATTAGTGGTGACTAGCAGAGTGAGAATAAAGTAGCAAAGTAAGAATGCAGTTCTCACTTTGCATAAGCTCCAGGGATCAGTAATGGTAGAGCAGCCGGTCCAGACATCATCTCCTTCGTGTTCGTAGACTGCGGGATCTGTGACGCTGAGAGTCTGAGTGGCTTCGGCCAGAATGAACTGCGACTCACGGTCAAAGACACCAGAGGGAGGTCAGCCAGAAATAACATATATATAAAGGAAAGAAAAGTGTGAAATAAAAGACTGAGGGCAAGCGACGAACCAGATCATGGCACGCTGGGCATTCAGGCGCAGGGCAGCCAACTGGGCAAAGGAGGTCAAGGTCGGACTATGGGAGCCCAAGACAGCAATGTCATCGTCGAAGACATGAGGAACGATGATATCGGGAGGAGATGAAGATGCGGAATCGGTGTCTAGGATAGAAGTCGACAGGGAGACCGGGGGGGAATCGTCAATATCGGCAGACTTGAAGGCAGATTGCCTGGATGGCTGGAAGTACCGGTAGAGCTCGCGGGTTCTGCGGTCGGCCCTACGCGAGCTGCAGGTAGTGGAGTTAGAGGCGTCCATGATGGACAGCTTCAGGCAGCGTGGGCATTGTCTGGGCAGACGAAGGGAAGAAGAAGAGAAGAGAAAAAGAACGAAAGGATGAACAGGATGCAAAAGAACAGCGACAGGTGGGGACGGGCTTATCTAGACATGCTTCTAGACCGGTTTCAGAAGCTTCCCTACTCGCGAGGGTTCCGTCCGCCCCGTGGTTGCAGAGGGTCCATCCATGGATTGAAAGTGCCTGATTATTGATATGCATCCATTGTCCATTTGCAGCGTGCAGCCGTTGAATATGGGCTATACAGAGCCATGTATGAGTAATATACAGCATAAGAATGTAACCAGTAAGTGAGCAGCCCACCTCTGTATTCCACGTAAAATGACACTTTTTAACATCTTAATATCTCAAGAAGAAAGAATCCAGAGGGCATAGAATTTGAGATGGGTGAGTTGAAATTATATTCTTATACAAAAAGCAAAGAGATCTCTATAAATATGTGTTTCTCTTGGTAAGATAAATTACAGCTGTATTTTTAAGTTATTCTAATGTTCAGAAAAATTAATTAAAAAAAAAAAAACCATAGTTTTAGAACCAATTTATATATTTATCTTCTGGTATGGTTGTTGAGATATTAAAGCCTTAAGTGTCATTTTATATGGAATACAAGAGGTGCGCCGCTAGCTTACCGGTTACGTTACAGTGCATAACTCGTTATATGCCGGATTAAATAAGCAACACTGACTCATGTATTTTCTCTTGGCCAATGACAGACCGGGGAAAATCCACCATTGTGAGTCATGCATTGTAGATCGTACCATGACTGGTCCGTGCAAATAAGGCTCCCCACTACAACCGCATACGCAAACCCGTAATCCCCACTGCTCATAGGGTCATGCTCATGTCCATTCCGTGGCATTTACTCCACTTGCTAATATCAATATTTCCACAGTCATGTGACCATTCCAAAGGCTCTCCAAAGGCTCTCCAAACCCTCAAAACCTCTCCATCAGCCGCCTTCGCACTGTCCACATTCGCGCCCGTTTGCCGTACATGTACATCGGGATCGTGAATAGGAGACATGCCAGCTGGATCCCCCCTAGCACCAGAGACTGTCCGCGCTCCATCCGCGTCCACCCAGTCCACAATGAACAGCGAGAAAACCAACCCGTGGAAGACATCTAGATAAGCAATGATCAGCAAATGGAACATCCCCTACAAAATACAAAATGGTGGTACAACTTACTCTTGCTGAAATTCAATGTCACCAGCGCCTCCCCTGCGTACTGCCGGTAGCTGTCCACGCAGAATGTAATGGACGTCGTGCTGCCCAGAGAACACCCGAATGATACCACCCCGAAGAATATCGTCGGCACAATCCATGAATCATTGATCTGTGCGCTCCATCCAAATCCCATCATTCCTATCGTCGTTGACACTGCGATGGGGATCGCCATTACTAACCGGAACTCTGGCTCGTAGATGCCCCCGTTCCGACGCGCCATGAACCGCACAATGATGTCAGACACTTTTCCCGCCACTCCCGTGCCCAGAAGCGCCCCAACAAATGGCGAGATGTAGATTAACCCCGTCTGTATCGAGCTGAAATTGTAGCTATCCCGGCTCTGGTACACGTGGGCCACGACTTCCGAGAGCACAATCAGCCAGCCTATCGACAGAGAGTAGACCACCGATGACCACAGCACCGATGGGTAGGCGTACAGAATGAACGGCCGGAATGCAACCCGCAGCCAGCTGTCATGCGCAATCCGTCCGTTCCACAGCTTTAGCGTCTGCAGGTACGGGATACGAGGCTGCTCGCGGAGTCGGTTGGTATAGCGCATTGCCATACTGATAGATCGTGAACGGCTTGTTGAGTCGCTACGAGCTGGGGAAGCTGCCATCCTCTTGGCAGCTTCGAGATCGGCCGCGGTGTCTTCGGTTTGTCGAGACTGCGCCGTGATGATAGTTGGACATGGCACAGAACCCACCAGGTCAGGTTTCTCAAACATAGCGCTGCGCATATCCGCCGCGCCTTCATCTCCGGCCGCATGGATTTCCGTGGACGCTTCGACTTTCTCTGATCCTACCTGGGTCTCCTTCTCAACGCCAGGCTCATCGACGAACCCAACATGGGCATCCTTGCGCTTCTTTGGCGGTGCTGCAGGGAGTACTTTCGGCTCGTCCCCGTCTCCGTCTCCATCTTCGCCTTCCAAACGCTTGGCATGGGGTGGACGACCGCGAAAGCCGCTAGTCACCAAATCCGACACGCTGCGTGGTAAACGCGGGCGCTTGTGTGACTGACGTGGACGAGGTGTTCGGTCCCAGAAGGTCTCGGGCACGAACAAGAAAAGTAAAACAAGACCACCTCCGACCACCATTGCAACGACCCAGAAAACCCAGTGCCAGTTCAAGCTGTTAATGATGGCAGCACTCACCAGTGGAATCAGGTTCTTACCCCCTAGAAGGAGAAGCGTGTAGACACCGACCCGGTACGCTCGCTCATGTAGGAAGTAGATCTCGGCTATCGTGGCAGAGGGAAGACATTCCACCGGACTGACTGCAATTCCCTGGAAGATGCGGGCCAAGACCAGGCTGGGGTAGTTTGGAGAAAGAGCACACCAAACAGCAGAGACAATACAGAGAGCAGCACCAAGGAGATAGACCGGACGCTTCCCGTATAGAATAGCTGTAGGAGACATGATGACGGAGCCCACGCCAAGCCCAAGCATGTACAGCCCGGTTGTGTATGCGACGTCCTGCGTTGACACACCATAAGTCTCGGCAACATTGTTGAATCCTGCCGCGAGAATTGGCGTCATGCCCCCGCCGATCAAGCAGTAGAACCCAAGGGAAAGCAATGCAGCATCCCGTCGCCACATGGGCCAGTTCAGAGGATCGTTCAGCGAATCATCGGGTTGTGGTTCGAGAACAATCTGACCATCAGGTGTCTTCTTTTTCGAAGGAACCGGTTCGGAATGGGGATATGGAGATGGTAGCGATGAAGCAGACGTACGTTGCTCTTGGTGCCTCAACCCCAGAGGTTCGTTGCGGTTGGATGAGAGAAGTAGAATCGTTCCTATCATACGTGATAATCCAGTTAGAATAAAAGAAAAAAAAGGAAGAGAATTCCTTGAATAGCTACATACCCGGTACTTCATCTGTCTCCTTGTCACTCAGGATACCTAGGGTAGACTTCGAACGATAATTCGCGTCCTCTTCCGCAGAGCGGGATGCGTTTCTCCACACGATCCCGAAGAGGTTCGTCCAGGCGGGTGGTTTCTGGCCACCAGTAGCTAAGTCCTCTCCTACGCTTTCTGATGGGTTCACCATAGTGGCGCGCTGGTATTCAGCAAGAGCTAGTTCCTCCGATTAGCTTTTTAACGATTTTCTTTGCAGCAGAGTCTATCGTCAGGCTCATCTCTCTCAGCACGAAGGGAAACTAACCTGACAGAAGGACCTCCAATAATGGCTTTTTTTTTCAAAAAAAAAAAAAAAAAAAAGAGGACGAAGAAGATGCCAAGGGACTAAAAGATAGACGAAAAGAATAGAAAAAAAGGGGGGGCAGAAATGACGGTGAGAACCAAATTCTCCAAGACGATCGAGTGAGTACTTTATCCCCGGAAATGAAGTCAGCGCCCCGGAGAGAACGCACGCAGAAAAGCAGCGATAGATAGCATATTTGGAAGGAGAATCAGCGATCAGCCTGGTAAAGAATAGAGATGAAGATGAAGAGAAAGAGGAGCGTTTCGTCACGCGGGAGAGACGACGGGTGGTGGTGGCGCTGGACGTCGTACGGGTCATCGAGAATGAGCTTCAATTTCCCGGATGCCAATTAATCAATCAATCGTTTTTATTCGATCTCTCCAATCCAAGACAACTGTTGCACTAGCTCGCACGGGCGTCTGACACTACGCGGCAGGAGGGTCAGCGGCGGAAGAGCAAAAGACACGCATCTCATGGCTCGCAGCCGCTGATGGCCCCAACGAGCCAAGGACGAGGCTTCACGAACGAAGGCCAACCTGCTTGTATGAAGTGCAAAAAAGCCCCGCAGCCAAGATCGCCGCTGCAGTGACCATTGTGCATATCAGCTGCCGCTTGACTCGGGCCATCGTCTGGCTCTCTTTCTGCCCGGTGATGTCATTTCTTGCCCGATTATTGCCCTAGCAGAGAGCTTTGACCAATGCAGCTGAGGGAGGAGATAGTGTGTGCAGGCTGACTACAAGTGGGTTAAAGCTATCAAGAACGTCCTTCCTATAATCCGAAGACATAGAATAGTCTTATTTTACAGGGAAACCGGGTTTTACTGTAAAATTTGATCAATAGGCGTGTTAACAAGGTGGAGTAGAGTACAGTGTGTGCTTTGACGGCACCTACGACCCCGGCAGGGCTACGTCAAGTCAAGCAGAAGATCAGTCCATTTATCTGGGTCTTGGCTCTCAATTCAGAGAGAGCAGTATCCAAGTCTGTGTTCAGAATGCTAGGCTAGCTATTCGGCGTCAACCCTTTGGCATGCACTCCAGCTATGAAGCCCTTCTACCTCGACTTTCTGTTAGCACCCTAGTGGGTTCTGCCAGCTTAGACCGCCCTCGTCTAGGTCGCCACAGTTAGATAGTTCGCCCCTAGCTAGCATTCGAATGGGCAAGCATGTCCTCGATCACTTTCGTGGCAAAGTCACGCTCCGCGACTTGAGAAGGCTGTTTCCCAGTGTAGTTATTAGCCTCGTTCTGGGTGGTGGAAGCAACAACCTCGAACCTCGAACGTTCTCTTCTAACAGCTTCACTTGCAAGCCAGAAGTTAAGACTGAGCAATGGCTTGAAGAGCAACTGTCTATCAACGCCGGCTTCAATCAGTTTTTTCACGCGCTGCTGGTCATGGTCAGGATCCCCGTCCCCATGGTGAGTGACAAACACGAGTGGTTCTGACACATCGTTGGATGAATAGATACAGATCATCTCTTCACCTTCGCCTTCAGCGCTAGAGCTACTATTCACTTGTTCATCTTCGTGACTGGTATTCATTTCGGCTCCATAGGCATCGATATCAGCATTCGATTGAGTCACAGCAACCTTGTCTGAGTTGATTTCCGAATAGGTATCGCTTTCGGAGTCGGATTCGTCTTCATCCTTCGGCTCAGACTGTTCTCCCACCTTGCTTGCCGCAGAATTTCCTTCTCCAGACTTCATTTTCCCACTCTTCTTGCCAGGTTTCTCTGGACGAGTTCTCTTTGCCTCGTTGTCTTCGACCTTATCAGCTTTAGTCTCCTCTTCCGTAAGATTATTCCCCCCTCCCTTGCTAAACACTTTTTGCGCTTCTTCTTCAGTAAAACATATTTCGTGCCAATACCTGAGCTTAGTTATCGTCAATTCGCCGGCAGCAGGATTTTCACCCCGATCAGCCTTCTCCGTCATAAGACCCCCAGGCCCAATTTTCTTGACCGGATTCGCGACAGTTTCGCGGTCGCACAACGGCTCTTCCATGTCATACTTGTAGAGATCGGAGTCGGGATCCAATCCAGGGAATGCAGGCAAAAAGCCTCTTGGGGATAGGAGTTGGATGAATTCTCGTGCTGCCATTCTCGCAGCATCCTCGCATATTGTCCCAGTTTCGCAGATCGGCACCACAAAATCAAAAATGTGCGCTTCATCCTTGTATCCGAGGGCAGCAGATGTTTCGGGGAATTTCCAGCGGCCCTGAACGTATTGGAATATTTTCATGACCAGACCACGCAGGCATTCACCTAGTGCATTGTCGGTGTTAGATCTGTAAAATGCGATGGGTCGATGGACCAGGCTTCGGGCGGCCACTAGCTCGGAACAGATGGCACAACGGTATTGAGCCGACTTCAAAATGTCTGTCTCGTGGAAAGAAACGATGTGACAGAAGTCTACTGCGTGATCAGTCGCAGTCTTGTTGGCATTTGGAATCACAGAAGCAGGCCACTTGGACGTAAATGCTAGGCAACTGAGACGACCACGGTCTGGGGGATCGTCGACCTGAAGTCTTGGTCGTCCGACAAATATAGTAACTCCAATCTCATGGACCTTCTCCTTAGTCGCATTACGGCAACTGGCCGGGTTGTCGTGAGAGTAGAGCCACTCCACAGATTCAGCCAACCAGTCCTCACTGGCATAAGAGATGATGGATACCTCGCTCGAGTGAGCAGTTTTGTTATGGCTCTCTTCCAAGGATGGTGACTCGATCCCTCTGTCGAGAATGCTGTTGATATGTTCGCGAATCTTGCTGTCGATAATTTGGCGACATTCGCCATCAGGTTGGCACACTGGAACAGCCAGAGAACACACGTACGGTCTATCCCCTGTGGTGCAACTTGAACCGCAGGTTACATATGAAGCAATCGTTGACATAAGCTTGTGGATCTCTTTAAAGCCAGCCAGCTCGATATATCCATTCCGTGTGGCAGGCAAAGCACGATGGACGAGGCTCTTCGCAGGAGTTTTCCTGCAGACAGCACATTCCTGGGCCAGACGACTAAGAATATCCTCATTAAAAGAAGATGCTAAGTTTTCAATCGTACGCAAGGAGCGGAGTTCCTGAGACAACTTTCGCTGTAAGTACAGACGATGCTCATCGCTGAATCGAAAGAAACCTTCAGATAGATCGTCGATAGGAGCAGAATGACGCTCTTTTTTGGGGCCAAACACTTTGTCTGAAATCTTCGCATCAAAGAGCACTTGATTGAGCTTCCGTGGAGGGTCGAGGCCTCCGATGAAGACACTCAGACAAACTTCAACCTCCTTGGATTCTCGATTGACAGGGGGATTCATATCGGGAGCACTGCGCACCTTTGTATCCCTATGTATTTTGAAATGTACGCGTTTAGAAGATGAAATATGACGAGCTGTGGTACTGCAGTCTTGCTTCAAATCTGGTGTCAGCTTTTTGGTTCCAAGCAGGCCTGAATGGAGTGATGCCACTACCTTCTCCATTACGGCTTAGTGGTGAGGTGATAACCAAGCTGCCCATAGAGGTTAGTAGGTATGTTAGA
The DNA here is from genome assembly GCA_002976275.1 of Monascus ruber. NCBI lineage: Eukaryota > Fungi > Ascomycota > Eurotiomycetes > Eurotiales > Aspergillaceae > Monascus > Monascus ruber. Next base: position 1,845,739 of record PSNO01000006.1, on the reverse strand, counting down.
ATGGCTTCTGTGAGACTGTGTGAGAGTTAGATTGGCAAATTTCTGGGAATAAGCATGCACATGTCTGTGCAGAATCGATATCAACAGTGAATACTCATGGCTGCACTGGAAGGTTGATCTTCATCCACAGAACAGCATAGAATAGATAAGAACAGTAGACTGTCCTTTTTAAAAATGTTAGAAAATGAGGTTAAAATAAGAACATCTTGTAAGTACTAAGTGGTTCTTCAGTGCATGTATACAATACTATGGCAGAGAAAGCTCCAACAAGCTCAGTATTGCATGGTTGCGTGGAGGCAGTTGTAATTGCAGTCAAACCTCCGTCTTGGACATTTGAAAAGGCAGCTATCTTGGCCTTCCAGTCCCAAACAACAGCAGGAACTTCCATTGCAGGGTCAGCCAAAGAACTATTACCATCCAGAGCACAAGATGGATGAACTTTGATGTGGATCAGGGGTGCGGCATCTGGATATCAAATACTAAAAGGATACCACAGGATTCATAGGTAAACGCTCTATACCGATATACTGTCGTCTCTAGTACATCGTGAAGCTCTAATTGACATGCTTAATCGCTTGCTCAAGCTCTTCTATTTACAGAATTCGGGATACTCGGGTATAGGCACCTTTCCTCCCGGAACATATATACTCCAGATCCCGGGACCGAATTATTAGATAATCCACATGTCCGAAATACATCCTCATCAAACTCGAAGATGCCAATCTGAGTAAAAACGTCATGTGACTTACACTCCGCACATGACCGGCCAATATGTCAGGTGACAATACCCTAGGGTTTTCATCGGCCTCCTTCCTTTTCGAACAGCCCAGCCCCCCGCAAAACCCCCTCGACCCCCCTCGAAGCCTTCATCTTCCTTCGATATATCTCCATACGCTGTGCACCATCTCCTCCTATTGCTCACGCTACTGTCAGCTCATTTTCCCTTCTATTTCTGAGTGGGCTGACTCCACTGGACTACCTAGATAGTCTCCGCCTGACTTACCGCCTAACAACTGTTGCGCCTTTCGTTCAGCCACAACCCCCAAACATTCAGTGTGCGCGTCACGTCCCCAGCCATAGTTGAGGTTAGGGGCCAGGCCCATGCAGTGAGCCCCCATGACTACGGCACCACTATCAGTGCATTCTGGACATCTGCAAACGGATAAAGGCTTAACAAGCAACGACATTACTCCGCGGAGACATGTTGCGAGGAGTCAAAGTTGGCAGCTTGAGAACGCGAGAGACGGCTTGAAGGATGTGCCATCATTACGAGATCTCGACAGCAACTGGGAGAGAGCGCATCGAGCAAGGAAGAAGAAGAATAGCAATAATGGAGAAGGTGAGATGAGACTAGCTTCCTTGTTACATAGCGGCCTTGCAATGTTGGCGTTTCCTCCTTTTCATGCGTTGCTGAATACGCTGCGCGGTTGACTGCGCTTTGGATCCTGGAATATTCCTTTGCATTGTCCAATCCGATGCTGTTGGCTCTTAACTGCGTTGTATTTTGAGTTTCTGTTTTCTATCGTCACTACCGGCCTACTACTTACGCGTACCTTCAATGCACAGAACTTACAGTTGTTGAGGAGTCGCTTGTCAGATCTCCTCACGGGTGTCGATCTGAATCGGAATTTCTAGAAGATCCAGCCAACATTTCAGGTACTACTATACTTCCAACGGATTCAGAGCCGGATACAGGGGATCTTGACCCTGTTATGATGTCCGAGGCGCTTCCAGATTTGCAGCGGGCAGCAGAGGGCATCTTGAATTTTATTCTACCCCGCTGTGCTGACCCTATCGGTTTACTCAGCCTGGCAAAAGGGCTGCGCAATCCCAAAAATACTCAAAGCAGAAGGTTCCAGCGCTTTGTCAAGAATTTGAAAACGGAAGCCCAAGTGTTCGGTCATCATGAATTCATTGATGACGATATGGTCAAGCGCTTAATGCCATATGCTTCGTTAGATCAATCTGCTGGAGATAAGGAGTGGAACCCTGATCCTATTTTGCACAAGGCGAATTGTGCTCTTCTTGTCGTTGATGTCATATATGCGGATCCTGGCTCCCTTACACTCCGGCAGCTGGTCAAGAGATTGGAAGGGCGATTTCCGGCGCCGTTTATGAAAGGGATCGTTGCCAGTATCGAGGAAGGCGGATCTATCGGGAAGAGTGCTCTTGAGAGACCTACTTTGGATCTTGCGCTGGATATTCGGACTCAATTCTTAAGGTTGGAGCTGGTATCACGCCGGCATGAGGAAAATTTTGATCCTGAAGCTATCCTGAAGCAAGTTTTCTTCGACGAATCGGTGTACGGTGACTTGGACCATGACTCGGGCCAAGTTCCACTGCGTGGGTTCGGGATTGCTCCATTTCAGGATGAGAATGGACATCTTCCTCGGCAATTCGAAGAATATGTTTATGAACGCATTCAGGACATTGGTGTGCTGTTGAGGGATGATGAGGATGGTTCTCTTAACCTTCGGGGACTCGAAGCTGCGTATCATTGGCAGGGATTTGTCCACCGAGCTATCCGCTGGGTTCGCAAAAGAGATGAGGAAATCAGCCGGGAGCTGAAAAGTCAGCGAAGTTCGGACGATGTGCGTGACACAATTAAAAGGGAGTTGAGTCATCAGACCAGCCCAGAGAGGACAACTCAGGACGGTCAAGTGCGAAATATGTCCACAGATCATGGGATGGCTAAGCACAATGGCCACCAGCATGAGAAGTTGATACAGGCCGAGAAGGTCACCGAACGGCGAAAGTCGAAAGGCGCATTCCGTAATACGTTCGCAATTGAACGTATCACAGAAAGGTTACGGGCTGCAGCTGAAACTTCAGAACCTCCACGACACTCAGATCCTGCTTATTCCGGAGCACAATCTGCTGTTCACGACTCTGATCGTTATCAAATCCCACCTATTTCTGCGCAAGAAACGCGTGAAACATCGGCCCCTGCGGATAACCATCCTTCTCCGCGGCTCATCGCAGAGCTGCAGGACGAGTTTGGCCTGGTGGATGATTCTCATTTGGATGTGGGTGATACAATAGAGAGGGAAGCAGAGAGATCTCACAGCCCTCCAATCTTGGGTAGGGCTACTTGCAAAGAACTTCAAGAGCCCGTTTCTCGAGAAACTGTGCCTGCGCATTTGGCTCGAGTCGATCCTAAGAGATCCCTCCCGTCAACCCAGGAACTATGGAGAGCCGTTACCGGACAAGCAACTCCCGGTCCATCCAGAGAACAGGCAACGGAAGCACGGCGCAGAGCCTTTATCGATCGCCAAGAAAATGCGTATCGAGTTTCGCCGATCAGTCAAGGCGTGGGAAGTGCCGAGAGGCAGCGTACGAATTTGGAAAATCCCAGAAAGCGTTCCCGAGCAATTTTCAACCATGACGATGACGACGATGACGATGACAATGGCTTTTCGGTAGATGACCGTAATGTCGACGTGATTACTAAGAGATCTCAGAAGCCGGATCAGTCTCAACACAAACGACGAAGACTAGACGACAACCACACCGAAGGCCAATTTGCGTTCCAACTGCAACATAGCCTAGAGAATACTGTTCCTACGCAGGAATCTGTTAATTCCAGTCATCAACTACCCTGGCAGCGAGTTCCTGCACCCCGTGCTTCTACTCCTGAAACAGGCTGGCTTTCGTCGAGGCCACAAGCGAGAACACAAAAGCGCTGGTCTGAAGCGGAAAACCAGCGGCTTGTTTTATTGATTGAGAAGTTTGGAGTCCAATGGGCGAGGATCAAGAGACAGGATGATTTGTGTCCTGCTAGTGATGGGGGCCCGAAGTTGTCGGATCGGTCACAGGTACAACTAAAGGATCGAGCCAGGAATCTGGTACTGTCATATTTGAGGTGAGTATAATGCTATATCATTCCTGGTCGTTCCCAGTTTCTTTTCTGCGCGTCCCATCTCGAACTAACATGAAAGGATTCCAGGAATGGAGAACCGCTTCCCAAGAACTTTGATCAAGTCACGATCAAAGCTCTGGATCGTAAAAGACTGGAAAGGCAGGGCATCAAAGTTCCCTCTCGAATTGAATAACAGTACAGCGGGCGATGTGAAGGTGGTGCAGACAACTTCGGCATTTTGATTCTTGTGATTTTGCATTCGTCTTTTTTTCCTGTGACTTAATCAGTTTTTGCTAGTTTATATTTTTCTTTTCTTTTTTGGGTACATTTTTCATTGGTGCTGGGAGGTTATATATTTGTGATTTTCGTGATACCCCCTATAGTTAGTTAGGTATAATCACCATTTGTACCGGAGTTACCGAAAATGGCAGTGCTCCTAGATCCGGTTTAGTGCTACCCTCTCTCGCCTCCCAGGTATTATTGTGTGTCCTGATCTGGTTTGGCATACAGTGCTTGCCCTGAAAGGGAACTGTCAGTGCCAGTGCCAAATTGCCCCACACTAACTCAGAGCCTGGCTTACTGCAACTTCTATATAAACCACTGGTGCGCATCTTTCTATTCCTTACACCTCTTTCCTCTTGCACTTGCTGGCTTGCTTCTGCTTCCCTCTCCTTCAGCTTGCCCCAGCCTCACTGGTCTTTTATTGCTGCTGTACCGGGGGAACCCGAAAAGGTTTAGGAATCTCGTTTTTCTGTTCCTTAGGTGTTTTCCGAGCTTGGGCACCGGGCGTCAGCTCCGCTGACGATAAATAGAATGCTAGGCCCACGTAGTTAGATAGGTTTCAGAAGATTCTATAACAAGGATTTTCGATGTTAAGTTCTTCGTCTTGTGCTCAATTGTGAAATGTACGACCGGGAACGGCGCAGGCCAGGCTAGGGAGGGGTCATGTAGCGTTGATACGTGCTAAGATGACAACAGAATACATACCTAAGTGCGTATGCTACCGTAACCTTGATTCAGACTTGTAGTTAGTTAACCTGCGGTAGGTGGCTCGAGTGGGTTGTGCTAGGATTGCCAGAAATAGCAACCATGGTACATATATCGTGGTTGTTATACGGTACAATTTAATTTTGAATGTATGTATATTCACAAATTTATATATGTTAACCACGGTCCCTTTTTCTAAAACATGGTTATAGGGTTGCCGACTTTTCCAACCGTCGACTTTTCTATTCACCCATTTTTGCAACCATCCACTGTCGTACCTTCAACTATAAATTATTTTAATTTGAAGATATATTATTCAATATCGACTTCATTGTATCCAAGGTAATCGCACTTCCGGAGTCTGTAGAGCAGGGCTTGTAGGGTTTGAGGATATTAGGCTATAGGTTGTTTGCATTGTTTGCACTATTTATCGTATTTGCTTGTAATCTGCCTTCATGTGCGGTGAAATGCTGATTTGATTTCTTTATTTATTTCTCTCTAAATTTCATTATTTATTTATTTATTCCAAGCTCATAATTCCATGAGGCTGGTCAAGGATACATCGAAATTGCTATTTATTTTCTTGCGAAGAATCCGGCAATCTGCATCATGGCATATTGTACGTTGCACCAGCGGGCCGATAAAAGGATAGTTATGATAATAGCTAACGTTCGAAAAATCGTTACATGCAATGCTTGAATAAATACGTAATGTACACTGACGTTTCCCATCGTTTCATCGTCAGCCAGGTAGCCTGTAACTGCTGTGAAATCAAATGATCTTCCCTTCCAAGAGGAAAAGTGAATCCGTCGAGTTCCCCTATTGCTCCCTATAATCTTCCTCAAAGCGAAGTAGTATATCTAATTATAGGAGAGCCATCGCAGCCAAGCAGATCCCGACAGCGACAGATGTTAACCTTGCAGATGCGACATGTGCAACATTCTCAGTCCCAGACAAAGCTGGCGGTAGAGCGGTCGGCGATGGAGCAGCAGAAGCGTCCGAATTCAATCCTGATCCCGTGCCAGAAGGTGCAGTTGTAATAATAGTCAGAACGCTTGAAGAAGCAGGGCTATCATAGACGTTCCCATTCTTCGCCGTGAACGAGGCCGTGGTTGTAATGAAGGTACTCGGGAGACTGGCGGTCTTGGTGGATGACCCGATGGGTATAGGGGTAGTGGTGCTTCCCACCGAATCGACAGTGATAGGTATCTGTGTTAGTACAGCAGGGTCTATGCTGGGTGCCGTTATGGTGGCGGGGAGATTAGATACGGGGTCTGTATCGATATTGGCAGAATAGATGGACCAGGCTTTTCTGCCGCCACCTGTTCTCGTAGTTCGATCGTTAGTGCCGCAAAAAATAAAAATAAAAATAAAGGGATCCCATACTACACAGTACTGCGGTATAGGAAAAGAAGGCCAGGGAAGCAAAAAGGGAGACCAACAATTCACCATCGCATACCCTGCGCACGCCAGGTTACAGCTTCCTTCATCGACCTGATATGAAGAATCGGGCGTCTCGGTCCCGCAATAGCATTGATTCCCTCCCGTCAAGGCCGCAATAGGGTGCCCGCTCTTCCAACACAGCTGCTGGCAGTAACCCGGTGATTCATATGGATAGGTCACCTGAGGTTCCAGAGAACCTGGATTGTTGTAACAGCCGACGTTGACGTAGAGTGGCTGGAGAGGGAGATCTAACGCTGTTGACAAAGGAGTGGATATCAAAGCCAGCAGACAGAAAAAAGACCAACGCTGGATTCTGATCATTTTGCTTTTCAATGCAAAAAGAACAGACCGAGGTATCAGAAACTAGTGTTCGGAAGTCGAAGGGGGAAAGGAAAAGGGAATCAGAAGACAAAGAACAAAAAAGGACACGTCAGACACGAATCAGATGGAAACCAGCTCCAATATGCCATGCATTGTCAGAAATGAAAAAGAGAAAGAGGGAGAAGAAAAAGAGAGTAAAAGAAATACATCAAAGGGAAGGCCATGGATAATATGTGAGGTCTGGGTGAGACATGCCAGTTGCATTGCATCAGAGATACGCGAATGGTGGACTGCAAAGTGAAACAGCCCCGGAGAACACCAGACAAGAAACGGTTCCCTGCACGCTAATAGGAAAAGACATAAATGGGCTGGTGTTTGAGGTTTAGGATCAACCAACGCGCACCCGCCGGAGAACGGGTGGGACGGTGGGAGGGTCGGCGGCTGTGGGCCAGGTTGTTTCAGATCCTCTCCGCTAGCAGCAGCATTGTGTTCTTATCTCTGTTCCTGTTCTCCATGTTAGATATTATGCTGATGGAGTAGATAATAGATAGATAATTAGCGAAATTGAAGTCTTTCGAGTTGCTGTCTTTTGGCAGGATCACGTGGGGTCAGGTGTCTGTCCGATGTCGTGATTGAGCACTTCGTCTTCGTCTTCTCCTCGTCTTTGTTCATTATCTCCACGCTGCCTAACACGCAACGCAGCATTATACTTCAGCTTCATCTGGAATTACTCCCTTCCATCCGTCCCTTGCAATTGGCCTGTTCCTGTTCCTTTAGAATCACTGCCCAAGCCATGCGTGCCCCAATGCTGCTGGGACTACTGTCTACTGCAGCGGCCCTTGGCATACCTATCCACCAGCAACCCCTTACTACCTTCTCAAAGGAAGACCTCTGCCCACTGGCTCCCAAGGTGAACGCGCCGGATGATGGACTTCTCTCTGCTCTCAGGTTTATTGAGGATGAGTCTTTCCGGACTCTCCAGGTAGAACGCCTCTCCAGGGCAGTCCAGGTGCCGACCACCATCGGGGACTACATGGTTGATCCTTACGATGAAGGCTTCGCGCCCTTTGTCGAGTTCCATAAGCTTCTAGAATCGCTCTTCCCGTTGACGTACGTTAGCAAAGTATACTGAAGAACGCTTCCTCGTTCTTCGAGCCCTTCAAGTGTTGGGCTGACGCTCTTGCAGGCATGTCCAAGCTCGCGTCGACCATGTCAACCGACTTGGTCTCGTGTATACCTTTAATGGGACCGATGAGTCTCTGAAACCTCTTCTTTTCACTGCCCACCAGGATGTTGTTCCTATTGATGATCCCTCTGACTGGACATACCCTCCATTTTCAGGCCATTTCGATGGTGAAAGGCTCTGGGGACGAGGTGTGAGCGACTGCAAAAATGTCCTGATTAGTCTTCTTTCGGTTGTGGAAGACTTGCTGCAGCAGAATTGGAAACCCACCCGCACTGTCGTATTAGCGTTTGGTTACGACGAGGAATCCCACGGCTTTCTTGGCGCGGGTGCTATCTCCAAAGTGCTGGAGAAGAATTATGGCCGTAACAGTTTCGAGTTTATCCTGGACGAAGGTGGTATGGGCCTGCGAACCTTGGACGATGTCGTCTACGCCCTGCCTGGCGTGGGTGAGAAGGGCAGCATCGACATCGTGCTCACCTTGAGCGTCGACGGCGGGCACAGTTCCGTTCCACCTCCCCACACCGGCATAGGGATCGTAGCGGAAATCATCTACGAGCTAGAACGCCAGGATCTCTTTACTCCTGTTCTCGACGACAAGCATCCTTCGCGCAAGACGCTCGAGTGTCAAGTCCGCCACTCACCAGACTATGTTGAGCCCTGGCTCGCAGACGCCTTGGCGTCAGATGATTATGTCTCACTGGCAGAGGCCGTCGCGTCATCGCGTGGCGAGCAGATCCGGTACACTCTACAAACATCACAAGCAGCCGATCTGATCCAAGGCGGTGTAAAGACGAATGCCCTTCCCGAGAAGATTTCCGCGACGGTCAACTACCGGGTCGCGCTACATCAGACGCCAGAAACGGTCAAGCAGCGCGCGATCAAGATTATATCCCCCATCGCTGCCAAGTACAACCTCAGCTTTAGCGCTTTCAGCAGCCTTGAGATATCTTCTGATGAGAGCAATCATCTTGAGCTGACCACATTGAGCGAACCTCTTGTGCCAGCGCCCATCAGCCCGACAGATGTTGGAACTGATGCTGTCTGGACCTATTTCTCGGGCGTGACTCGCTCCGTATTCGAATCCGTCCCTAGCCTAGCGGGCAAGACGGTTGTCGTGAGCGGCGATGTCATGACGGGTAATACCGACACGAGATTCTACTGGAACTTGTCCAGGAATATTTACCGCTGGAGCCCGTCGAGGGTGGGAGGACCGTTGAATATTCACACGGTGGATGAGAACATCGATATTGATGTTCATTTAGAGGCGATGGCCCTTTATTACGGTATGTTCTAAATCGTACCCATGGAAAGTAATCTGGTTGCTGACTTGTATAGACCTAATCCGGTCTTTTGACCAGTGGAATGGATCCTCATAGACCCACAGAGTCGATGTGAGATGATAGCAGTATTTAACGAGCAGCCTACATATGTGTGCCATGTGGCCTTGATGAATTCTGTATATAGAATAGAATAGACGTGTCAAAGTGATGGTATACAGATAGAACTGACCAAATGAAAGTTGCATTGCATATGAAGCATTCATTCATCAGAGGAAGAGAGAGAGATTGTGTGTGTGTGTGTTTGTGTGTATCTACCTTCATAACATCCTAAGCAATGGATTATAATGGATTACACCTAGACTTAAAAGCCCAGGGACTATATCCAGTAATATCCAGATATATTAGGTAGATATATATATAGGAAAACCAGTCTAGTTCAATAGAAGCAAAGCAAAGGATCCACCCATAACAGGTCGCGCTTTGAAAACGGGGGAGTCGTCTGGGTAGCTGTTCTCCATTGTTAGCGTTTATTCTAAATAGTAGCGGATCAAAAAAAAAAAGGTCAAATAGCCCTATGATATGATCAATCCCAGCTATAATAATGATATGGACTTACTCTCCCGTAATAGTATCATAGAGATCCGTCAAGGGGAAATTAGTCGGCGAGTCGTTGATCCATGTCGCTAGATCCTTGATGAATGTGTTTCTCGTGTCGTCTGAGGCGATGGCTGCGACGAACATTTCCCAGTCGCCTAGATTGATATTCGATTAGTTTAGTTCTTCAATGTGCATATATATAGACCGAGGAAAGAGCAGACATACCCTTCGTATACGTATGTCTAGTATCCAGTGGAACGCCGTACTTCTGCGCGGCCGTCGGATAGAAATTGCTTTGCATGTCATACACCGACTGTGGGACAAGGTGTAGCTGTAGCTGTGTGTCTGCGTAGAGATTGTAAAGGAGGCCTTTGAGAAGCAGTTAGTTATTATCAATAAACAACAATGACTTCTCTCTGTCTATAAAGCTTACCGTGGGTATCATTCTCCCCGTAGGACAACGTCGTATGCGGAGGATCTGCGTCATGCGCAATTCCCAAGGTCTGCCATTTGTCAATGAAATCATGGGCGATTGCCGTATAATTGGCGCTGTCAGCCTCGTTCCCCGTTAAACGGGATATGACGGACATAGCTTCGATACCGATGATTCCTTTTAGGGCCAGATTGGTTTGGTTGCTGTGTCTATGTAAGTACAGTAAAGTGTAGGCAACCGATATAGAAGGGGAAAAAGAACTCACGCCAAAGACCCAGCAAAATCATCCGTTGAGATCTGATTAGCAGGATAAAGGGATTCTACTGCCAAATACTGTATCCACTTCTTCAGCAGACTGTAGTGTTGTTCGAGATAACCCGTATCTTGGGCGCGAAGAGCATAGGCCAGTGCCATGATGATCATATTTCCGCATTCCTCCAGCGGCATCGGTTCGTCTTTCCCATCCGGGTGGCCGGTAGCATTGGGGTAGTGAGCACCCAGATCATGCATGGCCCAGCTATTCGGGTACAGGCCGGACTCTTGGTACTCGAAGAGCGGATCGAGCAAGAGCTTAAGGAAGGTTGGGTTTGTGTACAGGAGGATCGGATGTGCAGGGAAGATGACATCTACCGTGTTCATATTTCCGTCTGAGGAGATCTCCTTCATGAAGACGTAGGTCTTATCTCCTGATCCGCATATCTGTACGGAACCAAAGGCCTGGCGAACCGAAAGAGATGTGACGGTCAGATAGTTTTGGCCACCGGCAGCGATGGAGTCCCGAGCCACCTGGGCGTCGAATTGCGCACTGAGAGAAGAAGACTGTGAGTAATCTTTGTGAAAGAATGTGAGCTAAAAACGAGCAAGCAAAAGCCTGAAATTAGCCTTGATTCCACATGAGCTTCAGGTCCTGACACCTACCGCAGCAACATCGTCTGAGAAGTAGCTGGTCCATGCAGATTGGACAGCAATCGTGCCGCTTTTTATAGCATACTGGATTGCATCTGTCTGAGAGAGGCTGATGGAGAACAAGGCGTGCACAGACGACGAATCGACAGCACCCAAGTCAATAGAGAACGCGAAGACAGGATAATTGTCCGATATGGCCCTGTAGTTTGTGTCTTCAGAATTTGCCAGTTCGCCGGTGGCTGAAAATGTATTCCGAGCATCATCAGCGCTTCCGGACTGGTACCGCGTGCTGTTCTGATGATCTGTTGCCCAATACCAGTATCCCCATTCAGCCCTGTCATCGATTTCGGAAAACAATAACTGGGTTTGTCGGTATACTTTATGGTAGGCAACACCATCGGCAACGCCGTAATCCCATTGTGCAATGGCATTAGTGTCTCCCGAAACCCAGTCTAGACACGGAGGTTGGTTAAACTACTTCGAACTGGATAGGGTATGGAGATCGACTAACCTGCTGCGATATCCGCGTACAGCTGTACATCGTGGCTAGCACCATCGATTGACGTGACTTCGACGTGGAGATAGGAAGATACAAGTGACTGCCTCTTTAGATCATCCGGAGTGATTGGAGAGAGGAATGTAATGTTCATTTCCACCAAGCCTCCCACGTTCATGGTGAAAAGACTCCTTGTCGAAGTATACTCGTATGCCGTCTGCTGGACTTTTTTTGTCCCTGTTGCGCCCATCCATGTGTACACATCTCCGTCTACACGGATTAGGCCCGCCCAGGTAACATTCTGGCCTCTATATTTGTCTATTAGATATACGTTCGGGTAAGAGACCGTCTGTGGACGAGAAACATAGTAGAAAAGAACTCACGTCCAAAAAGAAGGCCATTGACCAGCCAAATAGCCCCCATTCCCCCCATCATTCCCAGCTTCCAACCATGTACTCAAGTATGGCGATTTGACAGCTAACGGTATAGCGGGAGGTCTCGCAGGAGAGAAAGTCGAGCCCTCTTCAGAAGCCCACACAGACGTAGCGAAAACCGCAGCAACCAGACAGTGCAACCACCGCATTCTTTCTTTCTTTCTTTCTTTCTTTCTTTTAAATAGGGAATTGAACGTGCAATTACCCAGGAATGCCCCCGCTTGAGGGAGAAAAGGGCCTGCTTTTTAAAGCGGCAGCATGGTGGATACAGTACATGCCCACTCTCTGGCCGTGGGGGAGGTAATAGTAATACCTCCTCCTGCTTCTTGTCTGCAGATGCAGTCGAGTTGAGCCATCCATTATTGCGTGAGAATCATTTCCCCTCGGCATAAGACCCTTGCGCAGGTCAGACGATCCTTCATCATGCAAGGTACAACTTCGCTTAGATTCTGAATCAATGATGTGATGTGCACAAGGACGGATATGCTCGGTGATTCCAGAGACTGAAGACTATGAAGACTGACCTCGGTGTCAGTCAGTCACCCATGTCTATCATATGAATGAGGAACAAGGAAAAAAAATAGAAACTAGCGGATACAAGATGCAAGGAGGATGGCACAAAGGATTGCATCGGCAGTAGATCACAAGAGGAATCGAATGAGGAATCTTTCTGCAGCAACGGTGGCACGGTAGCTGACAGACTCTGCTGGGTTTCTCCGTAGAAGCAACCCCGACGCTCAGGATGGGGATCAGCAGCGCCATCCTTGCTGGCTTGCACTAGTCATGCATGGTGGAGGTGTATATAGTCTATCTGCAGGATTTCACTGTGACGGGCCTGCATCTGTGCAGCCTGTACAGCGGCGGGGTCAAGACAAAGGGTTCCATGTTACATGGAACTTGAGCAAGGTAGCATTCATTATTATCTTAATTTGTTACAACACAAGCCCACTGATCATTTATTCAGCTAGGAATCATTCCAAGAAACCCAAAAAGACGGTCAGCTACTACGAGAACTCCGCGCCAGCTCAATGCAGAATTCTCCCCATTCACATTCCCCGCTCGTTGTCAGTATCTCCTCCGCAATCGCCTCCTCCAGGCGCTCTCCGTATCGTTTCCGGAACTCAGTCTTCACGCGTTCCAGGTGTCGCGGCTCCCAATGCAGTCGGACGAGGCGGGATATGAGCAGCTCGGAGCGTTCCCTGCCCGTTCGCGACTCGCGAAGAGCCTGGTTCAAGAGAAGTGCGTCACGCATGGGACGGTTCAGCGCCCCATTGAGGACATGTGCTAGTGTTTCTCCCTGTCACGCCGTCAGTTGTCACGGTCCCATAGGCAAATTCGAGGGAGCCCGGGGAGGGTCAAGAAGGGGTAAAAGGGAATAAACATACAACAAGGTTGCCCGATTTCGCAATCATTGCCCGCGTGAAGTTCTCCCGGTACACATGGTCATATACCCTCAGCACTTCCCGTAGATGCGCATCGCTCCGCAGCACAATGATGAATATCATCGCAGTCTCACCACCCTCCCGCGAAACGAGTGCTCGACGCAAGTCCTGCAAGTCGCGCTGCACCAGCCCCGCATTTAGCGGCTCGCGCTCCTCTTGCCGTCGCTCCTCCAGAGCAAGCAGGATGGCCATTCGGAACTTGTCCGCTTTTAGTTCCGCTTTCATGCACTTCTCCAGGCTATCCAAATAACGGGAGTCGCGGAAACACTCTTTGATCTCGCGGATCTGGGCATTCGTACGGCCCATCAGCGATTCGATCAGCAATTCCCGTCTCGACGTGCTAGACTGGTAGTAGCAGTTGGCCCAAAAGGCTTCCGATTCCCATCGGCCCAGTGCTGTAGCGTAGCAGATCTTTCCTAGCGAGGTGTTGCCGAGTTTAAGTCGAATGTGTTTGGCGATGTTGATGCCCTTGCCATGCACCTTAACCAGGTTTTTATACTCCTTTCGTAGGGCCAGAATCTCATCGCTGGACAAATGCGGTAGAATGCGGGTAAGGATTTTGATATCAACACTGCGGAAACGGGCCAGGGCTTCCGACATCGCAACAGCGTCGGGAACGGGGTCATAAAAGGATACCATTTTCCGGCCGCTAGAGGGTGATATGAGCACCATTGAGTTATGCTCAGGGCCGGGGCTGCGACTGTGTTGGTCCGAGTGGTGCCGTGTGTGTCGGCTGCGGCAGCGGCTGCGACTCTCTTTGGGGATTTCAACCTTCAGCTCCTTACTCGATGCGCCTCCGTGCTTTCTTCGCTCAGAGCCCTTATCCAGAGGCTCTATATCAGATAGATCATCGTTGAGCTCGGCCGGTATTACAATTGGCGATGGCATGGGCGAAATAGATTGATATGTACCTTTGTATGGTTCCAGAAGAGGACTGGCCGGTGCACGACCCATGCTTGGGGTAGAAACCGAGAGGTTGTTCACAGACGATACGGAGAGACTGCTAGGGCGGTTGCCAGCAGGTTTGCCCGCAGATGACATCGAGCGACTACGATGATTACTAGGCGTTATTGCCGTCGGGGAAGATAGCAGGCCACCGCTCATTGTATAGTCCTGGGTATCAACCCGGGCAGCTGCTGACCATGAATCCGGCTGGGAAGAAGGCATGGACACATAATTGAAAGTATTGGGATCGACCTGCGCGTATTGCCACTGCTGAGGCTGGGCGTATAACTGACTCCTTTCCGAATTGGCATGCTGTGGCGTAGGAGTATCAATCTGGGGTTGACTGGGGGGAAATGCCCCGGGAATGGCTTGCGTTTGCATCTGTGCCCCTGGTTGGGAGGAAGGTTGGACGAAGCCCGGCATTTCGCACTCTGGAATCGGGGCCCAGTTGGACGGATACGTAGGCGAAGTTGGCGGGCCGGCAGTGGTAGTACCGACGTTAACAGGTCGCATGGCACTGGAATTTGAAGGCTGCATTTTAATAGGCCGATTTGGGTCGACATCCCTAGGAAAGCTACCAGGCACTTGTTTCTCTGGCCTGTCAGGAGGCAGCGGGCTCACGGTAGGAGGTCCACCAGGTTTGCTGGACGACTTGGAAAAATCCAATTTAGAAGACGAAGTGCTAGGAGAAGCCGAGAGGACATAATTTCTTGCCGCAGTGTGGAAGTCTCCATAGACCAGCCCATTATCGCTAGAGTCGTCTGAATCGAGAATGTTCTCGGAGGAGCTCCAACCCTTGCGTGGACGATGACTGTAGCGCGACCTTGCGGCCGCCATCAGGCTCACATCATCCGACAGGTCCGAGTCCGAATCCAAATCTGAACTCACCTCACTATGATGCATGCTGTGCCTGCGCAGATATCCCTCGCGTCCGCTTCCCTGCGCCTCATTCCCCGACAGGTAGTAAGAAGAGCCTGACGCGTGACCCTGACTGCTCCCACCACCATTTCTCCTTGGATCATGCGACAACATGTGCACAGTCTTCATATCGGCGTCCTCGCAGCGAGAGCCGTAGTGGTACGTCTTTAGTGCTCTGGGGTCAGCAGACGGGAGCTGAGACGAGGAGCGATGGCCACCGGGTGACTTGGAACGCCCACGCGATCGCGATCGCGGTCGGGAGTGTGTCCGCGACCGGTGATCGGGGACTTGGAGGGACATGGGAGAGTCAGGACAAAGAGCAGCTATGAGATATAATGGACGGCAAGACGCAACCGTCGCGAACTCTTATCGCAATGCTCCGAGCGTGTGTTGAATGTGTTGAATCGGGAGTGGTACAGAGTACAAAACAGTGTAAGGGTGTAGTAGAAGTGGGAAAAAGGAAGAGAAGACAAGACAAGACAAGACAAGACAGGGGCGACCTCTTGAAAGACCAGGCTGGGGAAGTATGACTGCCCATCGCTCTTCGTATTATTAACCGCCGTCTTCGAACAACTTTGACTAGGAGTAGTTGCAGCATGTCGGCGCTTCGGGTTTAGCGCCGTCAGCCGTTGCTGCGTTAGGTCTAGCTCTGGTCACATGCCAGTAAAGTACGATAATTACGTATCGGATACATTATTATACGAGGTCAAAAACATTGCACTTTTGATGGGCTCTCCCAATTTGTATTCAGGCCTAAGTGATATCTGCAAGTAAGAAAAAAAAAAAAGCTCTTCCGGAAAGGGTTCAAGGAACTCAGTCAAAGGTTGACGAAAGAAAGGAGATAGGAAGCGCCATTTTTGGTGTTACAGTCTGCATTATAGCCGCCGACTTCTCAATGTTCGTGGCGCCACGACATACAAGTTGGGAAACTGGAAAAGACATGGAGGAGGCGAAAATACAAAGACGAGAAGAGAAAAGGGGAATAATTGAGGGAAGAAAGCACCCCGAACAACGGAGAAGAGCCTTGGCCCCAAAAGTGATGCCAATTGAATATGCAACGGGTACTTGTCGACCCAATTCCATCTAACATCGACAGGGTATGAAGCAGAATCGTGGTATAATGGTAACAGGCAAAAAGTCGACAACATAATAGAAGAAAGGGTATCAATAGCTGCGCCCGGAAGCGAAATAACGCAAGGGTGTAGTTGCAAGGGTGTAGTTGCCGTTGAGAGAAAGCCGACGTTGAATCAGCTGGGCCCTATGCGCCAAATAACATTCGAGGTCTTGAGTCTTGACTTCTACAGTGATAAGCCTGCTCAGGGAGACCCGGATGGCTGCTATCAGACCATTAAAATAAAGAAAATTCTTTCACAGTTCGAGTCAACCTCAAAGTATCCCATAGCACTGCCAAAGAACCATACGAAGAAAAGCAGGGAGACGAGAAAGCCGAATAAAGACGCAGCAAACAGCAAGATGGCAGTCAGAATAAACGCGTCCTTTTGCTTCTGCCGGTTGCCAAAAGAACCTCCCCCAAAAAAGGATGGCATAGAGATAATATATTTCGGTAGATCCAAGTCGACCGACATTCAAAAGCCTCTACCGAATTCGATATCCGTTTCCCGCAGGACCTAGTTTTCCGCCGCGAACTTGACTCTGAGGGAGTGTACCATTCCGATTGAGGCGGTTGGTTCTCCATCGTTCGTACCATACCTCACGGCTAGCCGTGCGGAGCTCGGAACGCCACTCACTGAAGACAGCATCCTTCAGCTTGACGAAATCGCAGTGCGTGGGGTTGTACGGGTCAGCAAAGCCCCATGGGAACCTACGCCCGAGTGGCTCCTCTTCCGACTCCAGAGAGTAGCGGTCAGGAGATAATATTGAAAACGGGATGATCGGGTTCGTAGCAGGAGGCAAGGAAGGCTCGGGCTGCGAAACTGCCGCCGGTTTCCCTTCCTCTGTCAGTGATGCCGAAGTTGGAGGGCTTTCCAGATCATCAGGTTTGCCCTCTTCTTCTCCGGAATCACTTTCTGATGACGTGAATTCCTCCTGATCCTCCAATGTGAGAATTTCGAGGGGATCAATGTTGGCCCTCTTTAGGCTGTCCCAAACCGCCTTTTTCAAATATGCCATATGAGCGGTGGTGATAGTATCTGCCTTGCTGATGACGGGTACAACAGTGGTTTTTCCCAAAACGGCCCGCAGGGTCTGGATGTCCAGTCTCTCATCGAGAATGCCGACAAGCTCGGGGTCTGATGCCTCTACAGTCCCTTTCAAAGCCCTTTCAGCGGCGGCTATGTTCATATCCAGATTTGCGGGATCCAGGAGCAAGAAAGTACAGTGGATGTGGGTGTCTCGGACGCCGGGAGAACGCACGACCCTCATCTCTTCGGTCAGTGTGTCTTCGAATTTGCTCTCCAGGAAACCGGCCACGACTCGCATCTGGATATCCACGACGTTCCGCTCCAGACCGTGGGAATCCCACAAGGTAACCCCTATCCGCTCCCCATCGACCTCCGTTTCCAGGTAGTGGGAAATGTATCCATCATCGTAGGAATGGTGACCGAAACTTTCCAGCTCATCGGCATGGCGGATTGGATGCTTGTGGGATGGCAAAGCCAAGGATTTACGAAGGAAGTTGACGAACGATGTCTTTCCAGAGTTACGAGCTCCGATAACGAGGACACTATTGATTAGAGGTCAGCAGGTGTCTCATCAATTCATCGTTAGCATATGCGAGACTCACTTATACGGAGTCGGATCCTTGCGTCGACGCAGTCTCCGTGGGCTATTGATGCTGCTCACAGCGCTGCTTGCATAACTGTAACGGCCGCGATGGGTCATACTCTCCGTTCGTGCATAGGGATCAGGGCTTGCTACTGACGTTGGCGAGCTAACGGGAATGGATGGCAGGGAAGCTTTGGGTGCGGAAGACGACATTTTGGCCGCTCCAGCGTTGTCGGACAAGTCCTCACCTCCAAAGGTTGCAAGCTGCGGGGCAGGAGACAGAGAAGGGAGACGAGGGGGTTGCCGGGGCACTCGTGGACGTTGAGCCTCCTCTTCCCTTACCTGCTGCTCCTTCATCTTCTTGCTAGCTTTCCCGCTAGACGACCTGCGTTCAGCTAAAGGCTCTGTTGACTTGCTACGACGAAGAAAGCCCAGAGAGGATTTCCGCGAGCCAGTCTGATTGTTCACCTGTTCTGTGATGGAAGGGATCCCGTCTGACGGCGAGGCATGTCGCCCAGATGCACGGGACCCAGACACTGTGGCTGCCATTGATTATATATGGGTCGCTGTTTCCAACGAGCGCTGAGAGTGAATGACAAGGGATTGATAGTAGATCCGAAAGAGGAACGGGCGATCCACTCGTGGCTGACCGACAAGGTAAGATAGCGACAGTCACCTATTACCTTATACGAAAAAGTCAGTCTTTAAATCTCCCCGTTTCAGTACTTGATATCAAAGCAGGCTTGAGACAAGGATGATTGGTAAATCAAATCAACGGGGTATCTGTCGTACAGGCGGCTCAATGTCCCCTTGAAACCGACAGGCTGCAGATTCCACGACAGCGAGATGCGGTAGCCAGAATCGAGAGAATTCAACAAAGCCGCGACATGCACGAGCCCAGCAAGCGTATGTCGACAGTAAACAACACGTTTCTGCTAGAGAAACTTGCAAACGAACGGATAACGAGTGAGAGGGTCGGGTGACGAATTTTTTTAAAAAAAAAAGTATTAATTTCGACCTGACCAAATTGAAAACTGGCCTGCTCACGGCGTACTGTCCATGCAGCGCACGGAGACTAAGAGAAGGGAAGAAGAAGGGCGGGGAGTGGGATAGTCGAACAGGAAGAAAGAAAGAAGGAGAGAAAAGAAGAACGGTTATGATGGATGAAACGAAAGAGATGACAGTCTGAGTCCACACAGACATGAAAGGGAGATCGATAGATTTGAGGTCAGTTCCCCTGTCTGTGACTTGCTTCTAGACGCTCTGCCTTTCTGTCACAATCCAGACATGCTCTGATAATATCGTCGCAATGAACTAATTCAGGGGGTAATAAAATAAGGCCCGGGCTGTCTGGTCCCCACTTCTGCTTGTCAGGACGTTTGATGAACTGGCCATGCCACTTGGTTTAGGCTTAAAGACACCTAAGCTATGCAATGCTGTTCTTCAACCAGCTTACCACAGTCTCTCTGCATGATCCATGGATAAGTAGCTATATGCCTGGATCATTTGTACTTCCAGACAATTTACCTGGTAATCATCTCCTTGAGCATTCGGTATTCGTACTGCGTATAGCGTTAAATTACTGTAATGAAGTACCTTGGGCATGGTGGGTCCATTTCCGTTGGTATTGTTTAGACGGAACTTAATATCGTCTCCTACATGTCTTTAATTGGCTGGACTTGGCTGTTTCGGGTACTGTGCTGTACAGGCCGTACACTGGCGTACAGTACGATACCCTCCGCAGCGGAACCTTATTGAGATTAATTACGGAGTATTTTGTACCCGTTTAATATTACTTCCCAGCTCTGGCGTCCATTGCGATTTATCTATGAAGTACGATAGGAGAGCATCCCATGAGTCAAATATCATTTCTGTCTTCATTTCCATGGCCCCCTAACCTCCCTGGTACCTACCGAAGGTACCTAGAACCTTATTTAGTTAGTTAGTTAGTTATTATTATTTAACGTCGCTTGGCGGTCACGTGGCGGGTGACCGCGGCCTCCCGAAGGGCAACCGGACGTGCCTCCCAAGCGTATACTATCTAAAAGGATCTAAATACATGCTTAAAGGAGACAAATTTGAGCACTACGTGCTGTAGGGTTGGGGAAGTTCCCAGCACTACCCTGGCTGGGGCTTCAAGCGGTAGAAAAACCTGTCTTGCCTCCCTATAGGTGAGAGGGGGAGCCAATCCCTCTTTCCCAGGAAGATATGCTTGGACTGTTACACTACTCTGTGCTTAGGCGGGCCCAGTTTGGGCATATATCCGTAAAGAAGGATGTGTTTTGCACGATGCGGCTGAATTCCTCAGCCCCAGCAGCAGTCCCTAGGAGCCAGTCAATGGTTTTTGCCGGCCCAACAGGTGTGTGTTTCCATCTCTCCTTCCAGCGCTTCCTAGTATGTGGGCAGAAGAAGAAATGTACTGGAGTTTTTAGCTTCTTGCAGGAGCAGGTTGCTAGGTAGTCCGTGTGGTGGAAGCGTTCGTGATATGCTGCAAAGTCCCCATGTCCAGTGCGGGCTGCAATGAGCCTGCCTAGTACCCAGCGTGGCAGTTTGTGTTCCTGGGCCCGGCTGCTCTTCGTATGGGGACAGATGCCCAGGTCTTGGTATGCCTGGGGTGCGTTGCGTATATACGCTGCCTGGGTGGCAGTACGGAGTTGTTGTTTCGCCTCTCGTCTTAGGTATGCCGGGGAGGGGGGGATGTGGGAGCCATCCATGGCTGCTCCCTGCTTTGCTAGCCTGTCTGCCAGCTCATTGCCTGCGATTCCAGTGTGCCCTGGTACCCAGGAGACCCGTACGGGCCTGCGGGGGGAGGCTAGGATGTACGGCAGGCTGAGCCACTGCGTGGAGAGCTGGTGGAAGGTGTCTGTGAGATGGCGTCTGTGTGGCGCGGGCCTGCCATCTGCTAGTAGACTGGCCGCTGCCAGGTTGTCTAGGAAGATGTTCAGCTGGTTGGCATATGCAGTGCATGGCAAACCCACTGCTGCCCGGAGACCTTCCACAGCACCCATGATCTCCGCGTCATAGACCTCTGTCCGGGGGCCTGATGGGCCCTGTCCCTGGGTGACTAGGATGGAGCCGTAGTATATGGCGTATCCATATCCAGCGCCTTGGCCCGTGTGGGAGCCATCTGAGTAGACTGATATGGCTAGTGGTGAGGAGATGTGCCCTTCCCGGTGGGTTGGCAGCATGCGTAGTGGTGGCAGCTGTGGCTCTACCCACCTGCGTTCTGGTGCTGGTGTGGGGATGCGTTGCAGGATCCTGGTGAGCCTTGTGTTGTACCCATAGTTTGGGGCTGCATACCTAGAACCTTATTCTCCAGATCCAAAGAGCCAAAACGCTTATCCGGATCACCTGACATAAACCCATCCGTTAATTATAGATAAACTCCTATCTTCATACCAAGAGACTGACTCTCACGGTCCCAGATCAGTTCGAATAATGCACAGACCCGACGGACACACATCCTTTCGGACCAACTTCTTGAACTTTGGCCCGTTAGGGCCAGCCGAGTACTTGGACTGCCCGAAGATTTCCTTCTGTCCGGGCAATTTATCGTCCCCCCATTGACCGTTGAACTGCAGCCAGTTCACCGGGTAACTGGCGTCATAGGGCTGGAATTGTGCCGTGTCAGCGTTATAGCTGTATGCATATGCGCTGAGCGTGGGGTCCCACAGGACTCCTTGGTCGGTGTGGTCTACAATCAGGCCGTTGTTGAAGTTGAGGCCTGGGATAGTGTGGTCGTGGTTCCTGGCAGGAAGTTTACAGGGTCAGTGCCCCCATTCCTTTGGGGCTGGGATGGGGAGGGCTAACAAGAGCCTTCACGTACCCTGATATGGCATATACGGCATGCGTTCCATTCCCAGAGTAGGCAATCGGTCGCTGGCCATTCTTCTCTGTCGCCGTGTAGCTAAATGCCTCTCCGTCTGAGTGCTGGCTGTACCAGATAGCATCCGGGACGCCGTTCACAAATCGAATCATGTTGTGCTCCCTTATCTATGTTAGCTGCAAGCTGCACATTTACAGCCCACGTGTGCGTGTTCCACTTTAGGGTTCCACGAACCAGTCCCCGACGTGGTCGCCAAACATCATGCCCAGGACAACATTACCCCGATTGTATCTATTCCAGTCAGTACCATCCTTCGAGTTCCGTTGATAATAATAATGTCTCTTGTCTGCTCACGCATAGAAGTAGAAATAGAACGCGTCAACAGTCCCATCTCCATGGTCTCGCACGATGATCGCCGAGGACACAGCACCATTTGTCTTGCCTTGGTCATCCGGAGTCACTCCGTTAAACCATGCCGGCTGTATAGTGGCATTGATGCCTTCTTTTGATGTCAGGTACACGCTTGTGTTTCCCAGGTCGTTAAGGCTATCAAGGTTGTCTAGGGTCAATGGGGACGGAGCTCCCTCAACTTCCTTCCAGTTCACTTCGGGAATGATATGGGCCACCTGTTGTCCGATGTCAGAAGGCCTATACTCGTCATCACTGTATAGCCAGACTAGAGGGGCTAGGTGGTTGTTAGAATGAGGCTGCTTCCTGAAATTGGCCTGAAATGCCTACTTACCATAGTCCAGCACATAACTAGGGATACTAGTTGTGCTCAGGTCTCTGGGAACTTTGATCGGTGATCCCGTCACCGATGAGAAAAGCGCTGCGACTACCGTCGCCAGGAACGGCAGCGAGGTTGATATTCCGCTGTGCATGCTGATATGCTGCCTGTCTTTCTTTATATACATATCATATAATCCTTCCCTTGCAGAAGTGCCCTGTGAAGGTCGATATGAATCTCAACCAGGTCCCGTCCCCAAAGTAGTTCAACAGGGGGCAATTGAACAGTTCTATATACACAGCCATTAAAATCCAGACCCCTTTTTCTGATTGACATTTCATTCCGACGGACTCCTACGGCCAAACCTATGCGATGTGCAGACCACGGGCCGCAGCCTTACAGTCGAGTGGCCAGGGTTGAAGAATTAGTCTCTAGGGATCCTCCTTGAATGAAAGCATTGAAAATCTGCCCTCCTCGACGCTCATAATTTACTCGAGCACTAGGGCACTAATACGGTGAGATCCTATCCGTCAGTCATGTCGAAAGTGGTTAGGTACTCCATAGGAAACCATCGATACCTAATAGGCAATCTGCTGGAGTGCTTCGGGTATCGGAAATCCGAGCGCAATTGGAGAGCATTTTTTTCTTCATGTGCTTCCGTTATATATTATGTAACGGTATATCCACTATGGAATCCTGCATTCGACTGCTTCATGGATAGCCACTAGAATACCTAGATTCTCATGTCATAGTCGTGAGATTGGAGGACGGAAATCCGTGTGCTTTGGTCATTGAATGCATCTTCATCTGCGCGAGACAGAAACGTTGCAATTCACTGTTGCATATGTCTGTAGTGGCGTGGCTGAAACATATTTACCTATTTGCCATGTATAGGGAAAAAAAGGACGGATTATTCTGAAGTATGTAGAATAACAGCATGTGCCCAAGTTAGTGGCTGTTGGCTACTTCAGCCAAGCAAGTTGTATCCACCTCCCGGGCTGATCAAGCCTGACTATATTTACGTATGCCACAAAGGAGAGGAAACAGGCAAGAAAAGATTACTGTTTCTTAGCTTGTTCTTCCTTGTTCTTTTGCTTCTCCCTCGCCAACTTAAACAATCTCAAATCCAACGGAATCCTCTCACCCATCCACGTTGCGCGCTGCGTGTGATTCCGTTCCTCCTCGGAGTCAATGGTGTTGGGATGGATGAGGACGCTTAATGGACCCCGATTGATGACTAACCAGGGTATGAAAGCTCCGAACTGGGCTGGAGTGAAGAGGTTGACTTCGAACATGGCCACTAGATGCGGGCCAATGGGTCTGTCGAAGAAGGTATAGATACGGAGTTCGGGGACTGTGGAGACGATCAGCACTCGAACAGAGAAAAAGAGCCATGTGCTAGCTTTCGAGGGAGAGATGAATAGCGTACATTCACGTCTGATCCTCTCCCAGAGAGCTCTTGCGAAAGTGACTTGGTCTGGGTTATTCTATGCAGTCGGACTGGTCAGTCCATCGACAAACAAAACAACCTTCTTCTGCAGCAGGGAAAGGAGAACTCAACTTGAAAATGATAAATGTGAATATCAAAACCACCTCGTCTCCCTTTCGACAAGGGGTCGGGAAACTCCTCGTATGCTTTACTTAATATCCCATGTTGGGGGTTCTTGAGAGATTTGCCATCGTCGTTTTTCTCACTGCGCGTTTCGCGGCTGGGTTAGCATTACAATCCAATCCGACTCCACCTGTTGAGACTCACGAAGGAGAGAGCATAGGAAGGACAAGTACTTTAGAGGCACTTACTCGGAAAGAGGCTCAAGGTTCTCGTATCCCTCTAGTGGGGAGGGGTATGAATACGCAAACTGGTCCGTCATTTCTAGGAACGTCTCTCACAGGCAGTAGTGTATGTCATGCAAGAACTGGAGTCTCGAAATCGATTCCAAAGGCCTGATCCACGCGTGAATCGGCCGTCCTCGAGTCAGGGCGATGCACTTCGATTTATATATTCGGGATATTAATTGGAATTGACGCCATGGATGTTTTCCGCGTTCTTACAAAGCAGTGGGGAAATGTCTACAATAACAAGCACTATCTTGCAGATTGAACAGATTCATAAAGTCATCACCGTATTCAATGCCCAATAATCAAAACATGCTTGTTTTATTACTACCAAGGGGCCTTGACATCAATCTGCCCATCCCCCCCAATGACCTTTCCTCGATCCCATTCCCGGCCCTCGCCTCTCTTCGACCACTTCACATCTTCCGGCTTACTCTCCATGTCTCCTAAGCCAGTAAATACACTGTCGCTTTTCCATCGTTCCACAACACTCTCATTAAATCCCGCTTCGCGCAGCCTTTGCTCGCCTTTTTGTCTCCAGCGAGCACGGTCACGGAGCGCCTCCAGAGCAAGCTCCCAATCATCATCCTCGTCCATGAGGCCTGGCACCGGACGACAGGTCGGCTTACGCTCTATGTTGGAGTCGTCTTCTTCTTCCAGTTGGACATCAAGAGTAGGGTCATAATCTGGAGCAAAATGTGCATCGATGTTGCTAATATTGGTCTTGTACGCACCCCGACCACGCGGACGTAGATCCTGTTCATCTAGGCCATGACTTTTCGGTGGCGGTGGGCCGATTAAGTCTTCCAAAGGATCAGATTCCTCTTCTGAGCGGTTATCACGCAAAGTCGTAGAAAGGGGCAGGGTTGCACTGTTCCGCTCATGCTTCCGAGACCCCTCTGAGCTCTGTCGATTGTCTCTGTATTCGTGGCTTTGTGGAGCATTGGGCGATCGAGAACGTGGAGAACGTGGTCGCCGTGGTGATGGGGAGCGATAGGATGTATGCCTAGATTGCCGATGGCGGCTGGGGGAACGGTGGATACGCTCACCTTGCGGAGAACCGCTACGAGACCTTGAAGGCGAGCACCCACGGCTTCTTCGATGGCCGTCACCCTTATCACGGTGCCGGTCGCTTCGAGAGGCTCTAGAATACCGGCTGCTCTCGCGGTCATCCGCCTCATGTCTCCATCGGTGCCTTCGTGATGAACCTCTTTCTGTAGATCCCGAACGGCTCCTATGTCTTCTTCGATGAGAATGAGCGTGTCTACCTTTGCGTTCTTCCTCTCTTCTCTGTTTCGGGTCCGGGTTCCCCGAGAGTTCGCGATGCCGTCCCGAGATGTGTGAAGACGATGATGAAGTGTGCTCCCGTAGCTGTCGCATTCGCTCCCTGGCCTCTCTCTCTTCCCTTCGCTTCAGCGCCGCATTATGGTTATCAGTTTCTCTGATAATGTTTCTTAAAAATCGGGTATTCGGTTTGGGGGCTCCGCTTGTAGGCCTATAGACAATCGACGGCTCAGTCAAATCAGTGAGGATAAATAAGTAAACAAGAAGACACTCGCGCACCTCTTGGGCATATATGCCTCCAACCCCTGGGAGGAGTATTTCAAAGAACTATCGCGCGCTTCCCGAGCAAGTAGCCTTGCAACATAGTCATCATCGCTGAGGTCTCCAATAGATTCCCCAGGGATTGGGGGCATGGCTAATTTGAGTGCGAAAGCGCAGTGACAGTCGACAACACCAAATCAGATGATTATAGAATATTAGACTCCAGAAATCATACGAATTCCCTGTTCCGCAACGCCAGCAGCAGATCAGAAAAGGAAGTGGAGGAGGCGCTATTTGGAGGCCGATGAAAGGGCTGCTCACCGCCCGCGATAACAACAACAGCAACGCCTCCGTGTTGACCTTTGCTCTCCGCACTCTCTCCGGGACGCGAAAATATCCATCATCTGAACACAATGCGACTCGACGGCAACTTTCACCAAACATCTAATCCGCACTTGCCACCTTCCTACCGAGTTGCATCTGGCGCCCAAGTGTTCTGAACAAGATGGCAGACATCGCACATGCTGAAGCTTTGTCTCAGTTCCAACAACTCATAGGGGACAGGGACGATCTGACAGCTCAGCTCGCAATCATCCGCATAAGCGAGCCTATTTTCTCAGAAGCGGAATCTGAAAATGCAAACCGCACGCCGCTGAAACGTGGTTCAGATGCTTCCACACTGAGTAATCCGACACCCGCGTCTCTCGAAACTGACCTGGCGCATTACAAGGTACGAATTGAGATCTCCTTATATTCTGGGATAGTCGTGTGCTCTGGAAAGAATAGCGGATATGCTGATACAGATCTAACCTTGCGATAAATAGGAGCTGTTTTCAAAGCTACGCTTTTCCTATGTCGAACAAGTAACGAAAGAGAAATTTCTACGCGCCATTGTCGGTGATCCGCCGCTTGTGGTCGGACATAATGAAAACGTTGAATTAGAAACACAATTGGCAGAGGTGAAAGCGGAGCTCCGTTCCCGTAAAGAGGAAGTGCGGTTTATGCTTGAGGAAATGGATAAGACGAGTCGCGATCTTGCGAAGCGTGAGTTATACCCTGCATCTGCAGAGATTTACCTTTATCTTATATGTTCAATCTTACTTAATCTCATCGCAGGTTATAAAAACGTTCAGCTGCAGATGACACAGCTCTCCACACTCCCCGAGTCGATTGCGAATCTCGACTCAACAATTGCTTCCTTGCGCGCAAAGCAGGTGGCAAACATGGACACATCCAATTCTAGCAATCTTTCATCTTCGCAGAATCTCACCCTCCCCGCGACTTTGTCTCTGTTGTCCGAGCGAGAGGCCGAGCTTGCTGCACTAAACCGTCAGCTAGCTACACTGCAGAACAGCCTCCCTCGGAAGACAAGAGAAGCCGAGGCCATGGAACGAGAACTCCATGCACTAGAGAGGAGGAAGGTTGAGGCAACAGCGCAGGCACGCGAGGCCCAGAGAAAGAAACAGGAGGGCGAGAGTGATGGTCTCGAGGAGACAGGGCGATGGTACCGAAGTGCGGAAGAAACGCTGAAAAAGCTGACCGAGGTAAAAGGATGAGATTGTATACACGCTTCTCCGCGGCTTTATGACAGAACGAGGGGACTACGGGGATTTGCTGTTCAGATATACATGTTCGGCAAAACGTCTTAGATGGAAGTAGCTTAACATCAAGGAAGCCAAACAGGTTGGCGATTTTTTGATTCGTCGAATTTCATCATCATACGACAGGTATATTACACTGCAGTGGCAATGAAACCCCCTATTTCGCGGAAATGAAACCCATCCGTACTCCAGAATTTTTAATTTACTCCTCCTCTTCTTCACCCTCCTCGTCATCACCACCCTGGGCAGCACGAGCCTTCTTGCGGGCAACACGACCAGGACGGCCACCACCGTAGGGCGAGGTAAGAGCGAAGTCAATGTGCTTCTGAGAGTCCAAGCGGACCATGAAAGAGGGCACGTTGACAATCTGCTTGCCGACACTGTTTCAGAAAAGAGACGTATTAGCCAAGGAAGCAGATCTTGTAGCGACTGATTTAAACCATACCGAATGTGGCGCTGCTTGATAAGAACACGGGCGTGGTGGATTGACTTGGCAAGACCGAGCTTGTAGACGCAAGTCTGGAGACGACGCTCCAAGAAGTCCTCAATACGGAGGGCCAAGACGTAATCGAGCTTCATACGGGACTCATCGAGCACACCGATGCGGACCAGACGACGAATCAAGGCATTGCCCTCGAACAGACGCTTGGGGTCCTTCTCGTCAAGGGTGAGAAGCTGACTGTCGAACGATTACTTGTTAATTCACTTGATTCCATACACATGATGATTACACTGCATGTGGGTTTAGTGCATACCGAGCAGCACGACGAATCTTGGAGAGGGTAAACTGGACACGCCAGACCTCGCGCTTGTTGCGAAGACCGTACTCGCCGACAATCTTCAGTTCCGAGTCACTAGCATCAAAATAATGGTTAGGCACAGGAACGTCACGACATAAACAGAAGCACGCTTCTGATTAGTGGCCGGAGAGTACTAACAGACGAGCGGACTCGAAAGCTGTGTGGGAATCGTTAGAACTGCATTTGACTGGCACCGTGGCTTCCTTCGCCGGCTTGGGGGGATCATGTACTTACGACGACGGGGGACGCTGTAGGTCTTGGAGTAGACGGGACTGCGCAAATCAAGACTGGTTAGAGTATTGCGGCCAGGAGCACTGTGAAGAAACAGGACAGCACTCACGGAACGGGGGCCATGGCTGCGTATTACCCGGTTGTCGCGAGGGTTGTCGAATACAGACCAAGAAGCACGAAGACCGCGACGGTTGAAGAAAGCTGGAAAGTGAAAAGTGGTTTGGTAAGCGAGCGAAAGTGGATCCAGATACGGCTTAGCGGCAGGGCTAGCCCTGATCTGCCGTCCAAACAGCACACTAAGCTTCCGCAGCGCGACAGAGGCACTTCCATCCCGTTGACAAAGTTCTTGACTCCAGCACCACAGCACCGCCGACATGCCTCACTCGTACGGTTTGAGACGCGGCACTCGGGTATGTTGTTTGCGATGGCCTCGATTTCCGCTGCTTCGGAGCTGTCGATCTGACCATGTTGAATAGTATGCCTTCAGCCGCGGCTTCAAGAACCACGGCACCATCCACCTGTCGACCTACCTGAAGACCTACCGGTACGACAGACTTCTCCGCAATGGATATGGGCTGAATGCGCAGGGACTGACGGGCTTGCAGGGTCGGTGATATCGTGGATATCAAGGTCAATGGTGCTGTTCAAAAGGGGTCAGTAACTTCTATCTCCGCCCGCTGCGTTTTACGTTCAGTTTCATTGTTTGAATGGGAATTATGAGGGGAACATATCGCTGAGACAAAATAACAGCATGCCGCACAAGTTCTACCACGGCAGGACTGGTGTTGTCTACAACGTGACCAAGTCGTCCGTCGGTGTCCTTTTGTACAAGAGGGTCCGCAACCGCTACATGGAGAAGCGCATCAACGTCCGCATCGAGCACGTTTCGCACTCGCGCTCCCGTGAAGACTTCCTCAACCGTGTCAAGGAGAACGCCATTAAGAAGCGCCAGGCCAAGGAGCAGGGCCTCCATCTGCACTTGAAGAGACAACCCGCCCAGCCCCGTGATGCCCACGTCGTCAGCCTCAAGGAGAACGCCCCCGAGACCATCACTCCCCTTCCCTACGACACCCACATCTAAAATAAATGGATATGGTCGCTGCGGTTGTTTGGTGTTTCTGGGTCTTTGTTATTTTCCATCCGTATCTCTACTTCCGTTCAAGAAGATGAGCTTTCCATGAGACGAAATCGAAAAGGGTATCGGATGTTCTGGCGCGTGATAATAAGCCTGTGCATAGATTCCCCTCAATGAGAAACAAAAGAAAATTATCTCAAAGTGTCTGTTTAATTTCGACTCGAATCAGTGGTATACGCCTACGCAGCGACTGTTTGTCGCGTAAGTTCCTAGTAGCCTGGTCATCTGCACGTTCCAGGCTGTAATGGCAAGATTCAACATCTTCACTATTCGAGTATTTCCAGCATACTGGCGGGGAGTATGTGACATGCTTGCCTGAGCCACGCAGCGACGAGTTCTTGGGAAGAATTCAGTACAATAATCATTATAACCACAATCATATTGTTAACTTTCAATCAGCTTGTATTATGCTTTCGTTTGGGATAATGTCGATAATATCTACCAGGCCAAGAGCGTTTATTCCTTCGTTTCGGCTGTCTGGCCGGCCTCGAACGGACGGAAGAACTGTTACGCAGCAGGCTGCCAAGGAGGAACAGATATCCGTGTGATTGATTCTCGGCGGTATCGATGCGCCCTGCACGGAATGATACAGAGCCCAGACATGGGCTTGGGTTGTCTTGGATTGATGGGGGCTTGCATGCACGCTGTACCGAGTACTGGCAGCCTCGTCGGTTTACAAAAAAAAAGGACGGTATCTACACCGTATACGACGGCAAACAGGGTGGCGAAGCTCTTTGAAGGGTGAAAAAACCAAAAGGACTTTTTATTTTATTTTATTTTATTTTTTTTTATATATTAGCTGCTTACGATGGCTGTCGGGCTCCGCATCCCCGCGCGCTGATTGAGCGATGTTCGAACTGTGCCCGGGTGATTTCGATGACTTGTCCATCCCTCGCAACAGTGTTTATTAGCAGCGAGCCTCCAATTTGAAATGACTAGAGTGATCTTCTGGGATCTGCTCTCTATCGAATATGCGCTGTGCTGTTCTGGATTGTATCCGGATTACCACTGCCAGCTGAGGCCTTTATATATACCTTAGTCTTTCCACTCTCTCCAGTCAGCAAAGACCAGCAAGAAATTCCTGTTCCCAGCTGCACGATCCATCGCCTTGTTCTACGTCTTCCTCTTCGTGCTTCCTCTACAACCATCTTTTCAATCATGGAGACGTCAGATGACGCAGAGGGGCATGTTGACTACTTGTCTCTACTCTATTGCTTTCTAGATGGCAATCGGTCCCAGATCCCAGTTTCCGATACCACATCCTCTTTTGTGAGTCTCATCCATGCGGTGTTCCTAGACCTAGGCTGACTTCATAGGAAGGTACAAGATACATTTTCAAGACATCCCATTTCTGTTTCGAGCAACTCCACTGCTGGGCCCTCAGATGTGCCTAAGCTTTCAGACCTAGACTATGATACCATAGACGTTGTGGGAAACCAGCTAAACGACCAGACAAATGATCTTCTTGGGACAGGCAATGGTATGGTACCACTGCCGGATAATTTCGATGACCTATCAATGGATGAAGTCCCTTCCTCGTCTCAAACTGCTACCGCCCTTGGTCCGCTGTCCTTCGAGAACCCTCTTCATTCCCCATTCAACAAGCCGAGACTGGATCCTGATGACGTCGCCAGATTCGTAAATGAGACTCTTGTTAAGTTCAATCAGGCCGAGCTGTCGCGCATGAAATTTCTCCTTCAGGATATCCAGACTCGCATTGAGTCGATCCTCCAGCCACGAACTGAGATCGAGACGAAGTCAGCACGCTCACACGTCAGCCCCCGTTCGGATTCTGGAGTCTGGTATATCTGCGTGCTCTGCGAATGTAATCAGTCTGGGGGCGGAAGGTCCTATAAAACCGCTGGTGCCTTAAAACGCCATGTGAGGGATGAGCATACGCCTCAATTCGAATACAATTGCCCCTACAGATTTTGTTGTGATTGGTTAACCCACAGGAGGGACAAGGTACATGAGCACTTACGGAACAAACATGGACATGGAGGACGCTTGTCAGCAGCGCAGATCGGAAAACTCGAACAGCCAATGCCACTGCCGAAAAGTTGCCCGATCTGCTCTGAACCTGTGGGCACCTGGGAAGAACTTTTCCAATGTATCGCCAGCCACTGCCGTCGTACCGAAGGGGACCGCCTGAATGGTAATGCGAGCAGGAGGGGCGGCAACGGTGGAGGACGTGGGGGAAGTTCTAACGGCCATCAGAGTTGGAATTCTCCGGGTTCTGGCTTTGGAGAGATGGGGAATTCATCTACCTTTGGTAAAAATAGCCACGCTGACAGTCGTTCGAACACCGGTTCCGGTTCAAGGTTCACTCCTTATGGTAGGCACCAATCTGAAAGTTCACAGTCAGTCAATCAGGACTTTGGTTTGGAAGCAGCCGATGAGATCGAGCAGGAGCCTTGTTCAGATGCAAATAGGAACCACCCACTGGCAGAGATGAGTGATCCCTTGAGGCGTGTGCAACCTACTGGATCCTTGGTTACAAAGGCTCCCCGCACGATACAAACCTCCAAGGATGAGTTTCCTACCTCGAGCTGGCCTCCCCGTCCAAATATTATCTTGGATAAAATGCCCCTGCATGGTGGGATTCATCCTCCTAACCTGAGACCTGGATCTGGAAGATCTCTCTTCGACAAATCCCTAATGCGGAAGCAACTGGATGCTGTTCAGCAAAAGTGTACAACCTGCGGTCACATTATCGGTGGTTGTCCTAGGTGCGGACTGCTGACACAGCTTCCTGGTATATGCCACTTCTGCGTGAACAGTAGCCCTATCTTGATTTGGTCTCGAATGTCACAGTATTTGAGGAATCACGACACATTTCAGGATTTTGCATGTTCTGGGACGCCAAATAGTGTCTTGTCGACACTGAGGGCTTATGAAACGGTGTATCAGGGCTCGCAGGTTTTGTGTTCCTCCAATTATCGTTTGACGGATTCCCGAGATCGAGGATCTCGGCTGGAAACCTGGCCGGCAAAAGGTTCGTGTGGACTTGCCTCTCCATCGCTGGGTCGCAGATTTTACTGACTACATAGAAAGGGCTCTTATATATCGATGGCTCTTGGGTCTTGAAACAGGGAACACTCAGCTCCTTTGATGGCAGCATATTTTCTCTCCAGCTGCCTCTCTCTTGGGAGCGTGCCATCGAACTATCGATTCCATTTTCTGATTCACCTCCGCAACTCTCCGGGACACTCTCACCGCGCCAAAAAAGAAGAAGAAACTTGGCATTGCGGAGACGACTGCAATATATAGCCAGAATGCTTCATGAAGATCTCTGTGCAACCTTCACAAAGACATGTTCGACTGCAGAAACGAAACGCATAACTTTGCCCAGTGACAAGCCCGATCAGCAAAGCCTTGATAAATGCAGTCTCATCACTAATCTGCACGTTTTGGACTTCAATTCGTCCATCTTACGACTTTTTTCATATATACAATGCATGCTTACGTACGGAGATGCGGCGTCACTAAGCGTCCTGGATCATCAGACGTCTCTGGCCGCGATTTTGTTCGGCATGATGATGGTTCTGGCGGATACGTCGACTTCCCCGGTGCCTGTCGGGTGGGTGGAATGATGCTTCACTTTTACGACATTTTACGACATGATTTTTCTCATTATTTCAGGCATTGATATGCCTTCATGATACTATCGGCTCTCTATACCCCTTTTGGCTGTTGATGCTAGAAACAACTTTCCTTTTTCTTTTCTTCCTTTTCCCCCTTGATATGAAAAAAATTTTTTTTTTCTTTTACACGTCGTTATCAGGATACCCTTTGCTGTATACTGCTTGCAGTTCTTTCCGATTACGAATTTTTTTTTTCATTTTTTTTCATTTGGGGTTTATGTGCTATTGGGTTATGCATGGTATAGACGGGATTGTTTGATGGGACATGACATGGACATACGCTGGATATAGATTCGGGCACAGGGAGCAAGCATCAAGAATGGCTTAGAAAGAATGAATGTTAAACAGACCTTCCTGGTCTCCTTGAATTGTCTCCATATGATCCTTTCCCATCCATCCTGGTGTATACCCACTATCAAAGTCAATAATCCACGCATCCCCGTTGATGCCAACCAAAACGTTTGTCGCCTTTACATCCCCCCTCTGAATAATATGGGCATTTTGCAAGCAAGCCAAGGTTGTCGTGACCTCCGTATCCCATTTCATTCGCAATGTAGATGGGGTCTCGGGACATTCCCAAGTTCTGTTGCCCCGATTTAATAAAAGCCCAATTATATGAGAGCTTTGTTCATCCACGACCACGCTGATCAAGCGAGGAACTCGGGCCTTGTCACTCAATCCAAGGACTTCAATTCCTTTGTATGTATCCATTTCATCGTAATCAAGTGGCTTGAAAAAGCACACAGCCCAACCAGCAAGTGCCTTCCTTGGCAGTTTGGAATACCCTTCATTATGATCAAGAGATGCAATCTCGATCTCTGACGGGCTAAATCTGAGCCATTTCGGGTGTAACGTCAAATTTCCTGGATCTACGCCGTTTGGCCATGGTTGCCTGGGAACGTCATAGCCTAAGCGCGGTTCCAATTGATCATTCATCACATAGAGTAATTAACGATACGTTTATGGGAAGCGGTAATCTTGGAGTGCTAAAGGATATTGGTTCAACAACAAAGTAGGTTCAATTTGATCGAAGATTGGGAGGAAAGGACCCAGCACCCAATGCTGTAGATCTTCTTCCACCGAATCAACAAGATTGTCGTCCTCATTATCGCATAAATAATCCATCAGGCGGACGTAGATTTCCAAGGATGAGGGAGATTGGCGACGATTGGATGCGGAAGCACTTGCCTTTGCACACAACAGTGATCTGAGCTGACTAGTCATTTCGACTAAAAAATTTTCTTTGAGAATCCAAACCAGGTCCTGGGCTGTCATAATAGATGTACAAGTAATTCAGAGTGATGATGGTGATTTGACGGGTGATGGGAGATTTAAGGATGAAGGTAGTTGAGCAACGCACCGGCAACAGCATTGGATGTACTCAATAACACTAGAATGATTTTCTATCTAAATACAAGAGAAATAAAATAGAATCCTTGAATTAACAGATCAAAACAGACATAGATGCCACTATACTAAAAGTTAGGGTATATCAATCAGACAACATGAAATATATGAACAGAAAAAACAGGAAGATAAAAAAACAAAGAAAAGAAAAGAAAAGAAAAACTGCTCCTAGTATCCGTACTGGGGAGCTAGTTATTCATACCCCAGACTTTTGGATTTGAACATTATTACAGTTAAGAGGCAGACAGATAGATGGACAGACAACGCAAATGACCAGACCAGAACCATGGTGGGCAGGGGGAATAAGAGGAGGGCAGAATGGACACTGATATCAGCTAAACATGTATTTCTCAGAAGAGAACAACATTTATTCATCTAATACATCCGAAAGAAAGAGTTGAATGTGAAGGAAAAAAAAAGAAAGAAAAAAAAAAAAACCAAATCAAACCCGCCCCCATTTGCTCCATGATCCGTTAGTAAATGAATAGCAATTTGAAGAAAAAAGGACAATATGAGAAGATGAAGCTGATACTATCCAGCGTTAATCAGGAGTAGAAAGGGGGAAAGAAAAGAGACTGTTGTATTGGAGAGCTTCAAAGTCTCTCTACTCCTGTCGACTGCGCTTCGCGCCATGAGGGTTCCACGCCCCGTCTCCCATGCCCTGGTTAGGGAAGAAGCCCTGGTTAAAGGGGGTATTGGGACCCTGGAAACCACCTTGACCTGGGGTGAATATATTAATTAGGATCATACACAGTCCAGTCCGTTCCGCAAGATTACGGTGGTCAATGAGACGTACCCTGCATACCCATATTTCCACCCATTCCGCCCATCATCGGGTTCATACCCCCGGCCATAGGAGTCATGCCCATGCCGCCCATCGGGCCCATGGTAGGCATGCCCATCATGTTCGGAGCGCCCATGGGACCACCTCCACGGCCACGCATGCCGCCACCACGCATACCACTACCCATCATGTTCCCACGATTGTTGAATCCCCCATAGTTGGGCATTCCTCCCATCTGACCTCCCTGAAACCCGCCACCAACCATCGGGCCAGTTTGGAAGCCTCCCATGGGCTGGCCGAAGTTGCGGTAGCCCATGTTGTTGTTCATACCGCCGCGGTTGTTGAAGCCGCGGCCACGAAAACCTCCGCCCATGTTGTTCATAAAATTCATATTCTGATTCATCGGTGAATTGAAGCCTCCCCTGGCTTGGCTGTCCTTCCTCATAGGAGCATCCTTGGGCAATGTGCGGAAGGGATTCGCTTGAGGATAGGTATAGGCGACCATATGCTTCCGGCCACCCTGACCGGATACGTTCATGGATTCAATCTTATGCTTAGTGGCAGTTGCTGCTTGTGTAGTCGTAAATTCAACATACGCTTGGCTATTGAGACATATTAGTTAGTCCGCAACTCAAGATATAGAGAAGATGAATACAATATCCTTACCCCTTGCTTTTCCCGTTCACCTTGTGCTCACTGAAAGTTACGTCTTTGAGCTCGTCTTCGCAACCGGCTTGATTAACCCAGCCACGGATGTCATCGTCAGTAGTCCACCAATACAGATCAGAAATGAGCAAGGCAGTTGTTGCATCCGGGTCGGATGGGCGGTCGTCCAGATCCTTGCGCTTCACACCCTGTGGAAGATTGGCAGCGTCCGAAGTCATTACATGTCCGCCATTTGCAGTATGACTGTCTCCATTACTGTATTTTGTTCCTTCGCCATGTGCAACATCATTATGAGTATTATCAGGGGCGTCTAGGATGATATCAGGCTCTTCCTGTTTGTAGTCCCCATGTTCGTTGGCATTATAGCCACCACCATCACCATAGATATCAATGTCGAAGTTATCATCTTCAGTAGCCATGGCGTCTAGATGAGGTTCGAAATGTCAAGGCAAAAATTGATTGCTTGTTTGTGAAGTATACACAGACTCTCTTCCTTTCTCTTTCTTTCTTTCTTTCTTCTCTATCAGCCGTTCTCGGTTGATCAGGGAGAGTACATGTCTGTAGCAACAGGTCATGATTAGCAAGAAAGGAATTAGAAGGCAACCAAGAAGAGTCCAACATGTAATCATGCAAAACAGAAAAATCAGGGACAGTCCTCGTCAGAACATTCAAACCGCACTTTTATATAACCTTCAGACCCAGGGAAGAACAAGAAGAGAGACACAACAGAGAGAACAGAAATACGTACAACCAGAAGCGAATGATGCCTCAAACAGCAATCCAGAGATAAGGCACCAGCCTGTGGATTTGACAATCGCCGTAACGCAGATGTGGGGCGTAGTTCTTTTTTTTTTTTAATTCTTCTTGGAGTACCAAGTACAGGCAATATTGTATTATTAAGTGCAGGAAAAGGAGATGATGAAAAGAAGATAATTTCCACAAATTCCGCGGCTCCGCACAAATGTCCCTGTCACAGTCAAGCGGAAGCCGAAGGTTCAACAGAGATTGGACTAGAGAACAGGCGTGACAGATTGGGACTCCTCGAGATGAAGGAGCACAGGAGTAGGAATATCAAGCAGAGGTTGTCAGTAGCAATCCGCATCAAATCAAATCCTCCCCCGATCCTAGCACAATCAAGGGAGTATACTGGAGCTCAGCCCAGTTTGGATCCCTTGAATTAGGGGCCCGGAACAAACGCGTTCGGGTTTCGAGAAGATGACGTGCAGAACAAAAGAGCCTTGAGGACAGAAGGTAAACAGAAGAGGCGATCACAATGGCGGGAAACAAACGAGGACCGAACAGTGAGATCCTTAAAGTATCTCCGGATAAAAGAAATCGAGGATTGGGATGAGAAACGGAGAGAGGAGATGGAGACACGACACTTTGCTCCAGGGAGCTTCTCTGATCTGAAGCGGAGAGAAGCTTGGAGGCGGTTCGGAACGGTGCAAAGTGTCTCCGGTGCAGCTGTGGGAGAATGCCAGATTTCCTTTAATGGAAGTGCTATAGGTGTCTCCTCTTTTGCTCAATCCACTCTACTTTCTGTTTCTGTTCTTCTGCTTCACATCACCAATCTTCCTTTGTGATCCAACCTTGCCACCCTTTGCTGATCACCCTGCCACAATGTCTGAAACCCTCCAGGAGCTGGCTGACATCCCCAAGGACTTTGTCCGGGATGGTTCATTGTTCATTCGCAGGTGCACTAAACGTACGTCCATCCCTCAAATGCCTGATCTCCAATCACAATTGCTTCGCTATATTGACCTGCATTATGGAACAGCCGATAAGCGTGAATTCATCAAGATCAGCCAGGCCGTTGGAATGGGTTTCCTTATCATGGTAAGTAAAGCAAAGGACTATGTGACTTGGGTACAATCCATCGTCTTTCTATGGAGCGATGCTAACAGCTGTCAAGGGTGCGATTGGTTATTTTATCAAGCTGAGTGAGTCCTTGCCAGACGAGAAGCCATACCTAAGGCACATCGTGCGCTAGAATCATCGAGTCGCTTTGCTGACCTACCATGCTTTTGTCTTAGTCCACATTCCTGTTAACAATATTCTTGTCGGAGGAGCATAAACTTCTAAACGGTCGGATTGCACAACTTGCTATCAACTGGTGCTGCGTCAGGAGCAATCAGCATGATGGACCGTCTCCAAGTGTGAGACGGTCCCTTTTCTTTCTTGTTCCTATTTTCTTACTCTTTTTTTTAGATCCTGGGCGTTTCAAACAGACAATGATGTGGGATGGGTAAATTTTGTACATTATTAAACAATAATTCTGATTATGGGCGACAGCACATGGCGCATAGGGTGGATTGACTGATATACGCCAGCTTGCACAAAATATTGTTCCGTAGAATCTTTCATACCCTACAAAGTCGAAGGCCTCTTTCTTGATTCATAACGTCTGTCGTTCCCTGGAAAACTATACATACAATATCCACTTTATGTCCGTAGACCATTATTATAACGCCGGGTACTCCATATCCAAAGATCCAACTTAACAGATTAACCTTCAATACCACCAACTGTAAGACATGATTCCAAAACGTTCATCTCCGGAGATGGGAGCGATCATGTGAGGTTTGGGGCAATGGCACTAATTTGCAATCGTAGTTGGCTCCAACTGGAGGGTCTCCTTCGTCCTCGCTAGCACCATCATTCCAACTATGCAACGTGCAGGTCCCAGCTGATGGGCCCCGGTTGCCATCCGACGAGCCATTCCAGGATGTTGCTGTTGTTCCAAGTAAGCGTATTTGAAATAGAAGAACGGGAATGACATGAACTTGTCGCGTCTGTTTAAAACTCACCTGCTAGCACGGGTGCATTGGGATGCCAGCTTGCATCTCGGACGCATGTTTTCCACGACCCTCTCCAACCGTAGCGCCCGTGTGGTTGCGGATTATGCGTAGCCCCTCCAACGTCTATTGTTCCTGCAAGCGTCGCATTCAGATTGTAGACATATACATTCCCATCTTGGCTTCCAGTGTACACGTATCTCGAGTTGGTGCTTCCTGGCGGAGAGAAGTGACATCGAATCAATGTTTTGAGTACTCGGTGGCCGACGAAGGTAACTACTGAGCAGTCGTGTGGATGAGGCTCATAATATTCTTCTGGATAGGAATCCCATCGGTACTCAAACCCCGTTGTATAGTTGCGAATGTCGATCGTGTCAAATTTCTCTGTCGTCATCATCTTCCTCAAATCCCAGAGTTTCATAGTCTGGTCTTTGCCATTGGATAAAACATATCTGCCATCGCCTTTGCTGTCAATGTACGTAAGACCCTCCGTATGCCCAATGAATACACCCGCTTCGCGCCCATCCCCCATCGAGCGCCGGTCCCAAACTCTTAAGGTTGTATCATCAGAGCCCGAATACAGGATATGTGGGGATGATACATCCCCAAAACAAACTGCATTGACATCCGCTTGATGATTCTGCAGCCGTAGAACTGCCTGTTGAGTCTCAAGGTCATAGACTACAACGGAAGGGTCATCTTCACCAGTTCCAGCTACAATTTCACGGCCGTCCCCAGAAAATCTGACCGAGTATATCTGATACATAATCAGCAAAGGGAATAGAAAGGCAAAGGGCAATTATTGCACACCCCAAAATAATCCACATGGCTTCCCCGGCCATTTGACGAGGAGAAGTCCAATATCGTCGGGTCAGACTGATCCGCTGGGTCCGTCGACGCAAGGCAAACAAGATTCCGAATAGAGCTATACGCTAAGAATCTGTTGTCAGGACTTAGCGTGGCATCCGTGATGGTCCATCGACCAAATGGATAGTCCACAGCCTTGTAGTATCTCCATTCGTACGGGTTCGATGTATCGTACATCCTAACCTTAAAATCCTGTGAGCAGCAGAAGAAGAAGTTACCATCATCAGAGAATTGGCCAGAGTAGCATCGAGAGTCAAAGTGAATAATCTTGTCCGCGACAGATCCGGGGATCAAGTCCTACAGTGCGTTAGCCAGTCCGTATGGGCTCCCTTCATCCAGGAACATACTTGGGCCATTGACCATCTCTCCCTTTTCCAGGCTCCATCCGGGTAGACGCGTAGTTCACGCCACATCAACTTCGTTGCGATCGTTCTCTTCCGCTTTCTCAGCGCATCGACATAGTATGGGTTGCTCCCAAAAAGGCCAGATCCCATCAGTTCAGTTCCTTGCTCGCTCGGCGGTTTAGGGTACTTGTTATCCATGGTGCGGCGCCTTGTTCTCATCCGATGTCTAAGCAGTTCCCCGAGATCATTGTCATCATCGTCAAAGAGTGTATCGCCGTGCCAGCCATCAAAGTGGAGGATATCCCTCAGTGGATTAGAGGCCAGCAGTTGTAAAAGCCGAGCTGCTGAGACTATGATGGTCAGCATGTAAGTTATATGAGGGGCAGAAGAATCGTCGTCGACTTTCAGCCATACCTCGGGTGGTGGGTGATAAGCCACCTTCATCGTGATCAGAGTCATCCATTGTGAATTCAACGTGGATGTTACCATAGCTTGGTCCCGCACGTTCCGCTGCAATTTGATGGTTCGATTAGTTGGAGAAGCAATAATAGAGTAAGCCGGAAAGGTCGTGAAATAGCAAGTGTGAGTATAATGTTACCGAAGAGACGCAGATTGTCTTCGTATTCCTCCTCGTCCTCGTCACCTTCCTCGTCTTCGTCTTCAGCTCCGTTCTCTTCGTCCGAATATGCTCGACGTTCTGGCGATTCTAATTCCGGTACTTGATGATCATCGTCATCTTCTTCGAACCATTCTCTTACGGGATGCCATATGGTGGCATACTCTCTTTCAGATGAGGACTCCGCACCGGGGGGTGATGAGCTCATGGTAACTTTCGATGAGGGGCGAGGGGTTATGAACTTATGAAGCACAACCACAGGGATCACACCTCAGGCTGCAGTTAACAGCAATTGGCAATTGGCGGGTGAACAGTTAACGCTGCTTATCGATTGACACGGATTCCCCACTGTTAACTCCTATCCCCGAGAGACTGGTCTCTCCCCCCAGGCAGTGGATCTCCGAAGGGCAGAATACAGAACGGCGATACAGGACAGATTGTGGATGCCGTCTGTTCATCTCACGATGGATTCGCCATGCAGCAAATCCGCAAGAAGTGAAGTCGTCGACGTTGTTCATCCCAAAGAGGCATAGTGGGGCCATTTGATAAGGCTCTCGGATCAACAATGGTCCGACAGTCCCGCTGTCACGACTCCAGTGTCTCCCGGTCGAATGGCTGACGTCTCCAGCGTTTTGATTCTGTCCCTCGCGTGCGACACAGCGTGCTTCCAAACATCCCATAGCTGATTTGGGCTTTTCAGCCCCAAGAAGCCAAACATTATCTACGCCGGCTGCTGCATGGAAGCACTGAGTTCTACTCGGTTCCGCACGTCAACGTCTTCGATTTTCAAATAGAACCCCGCTCTCGGCAGAGCTACGAGCTAAGATGCAGGCCGTACCTGAATCGCGACAACAGACCTTTGAGGAGATATATGGTCCTCCTGAAAATTTTCTTGAGATTGAAGTGAGTCCATTATCTCTCTCTTTTTTTTTATCCAATTCCTTCGTCGGGATTACCTCTCCCCATTGCGAATCTAACATCCAGGTATATATATTGTATAGTTTATACCATTACTGACCATGCCACTATGTAATGCTGTTGCTTTCGTTTAGGTCAGAAATCCTCAAACTCATGGTACATCACGGAACATGTACACTTCCTACGAGATCGTCTGCCGCACGAACATCCCCGCATTTAAACTGAAGCAGTCTGTTGTGCGCCGACGCTACTCCGACTTCGAGTACTTTCGAGACATCCTGGAGCGTGAAAGTACACGAGTTACAATCCCACCACTTCCGGGAAAGGTATTCACAAACCGGTTTAGTGATGATGTGATTGAACATCGACGAGAGGGTCTGCAAAGGTTCTTGCAGATCGTGGCCGGTCATCCCCTGCTGCAGACTGGAAGTAAGGTGCTGGCAAGCTTCATCCAGGGTGAGTCCTTTTTGCTGCTTTTCCTTTTTCTAGGTCATATATTTATGTTCGCTCCGGGATACTGATGCTGATACTTTGGATCCGTAGACCCAAATTGGGATCGTAACGCTTGGTGATTTTTCTATGGATCTCTTCATTGAGTAGGATTTAGAATGGAGCTAGGCTTCTCCCAAACGACTTATGACGATATATCTTTTATCCTCGACTCTCCGAAACATGCTAGGTCTGCTGACTGCAGCACATGGGCTCTGTGAATCAGGCCACATCACACTTTTTCCTTCTATTGTGACCTTTTGTACGTCACACCCATTCTCGATGAATTCCTTCTCATGAAGTTAATGGAGCTGTTTACTTTCTGCCTGCCATATTTGACTGTTTTGGCTTTTTTTTTGTCTTGTTTGTAACTACACAGCATAAGTAAGCGTGTTTGCAATGCTTTCCCAATATATCTTTTTTCTTCGATTCTTCGAATTCGTCTTCCTGCCAAAAAGCCGTTCAGGAATGTGTCCAACCAAGAAAGTCCAGGTCTGTCAGAAACTGTATGCCAGTATTTTGTTCCTTTATCGTGTCTTGTTAACCGTACCGGACTAGTTGAAACTAGACAGAAATAGGGACATAACAAAAGAACATAAATGACTTTTTGGTAGCCCCCTTTCCGGTGCTGTCAGACATATCAAGGCCTTGGAGCAGGGCAATGCGTAATAAAAGGAAGAGCGCATAACAGGGGTATATTGTAAACAGAATCAACCAGGGGAAACGTGAAAATAGCTGTAAATGAGGTATCAGAAACCAGAGTGCAATTTGAAAAAGGTAGGGGAATGGAAAGATATTGCATAAGTTGTTAACGGCTTCAGCATAAAATATAGCTCATCTTCTTGTTCCCTTCTAGGGAGCTAGGGTAACTCATCCCAAGTCATGGGAGGAAGGGTGTTGTCCCCCCAGGTCGCAGCTTCAATCGCAGAGTTAACTGTTATAGCGGTAGTGGCAGGCTTTTCATCCGCCGCTGTAAGTTGGAAAACCGCAACAGCGGTGGATGCGCTCGCCGTTGCTAACGATGGGAACGGCGGCTCGAGCAAACCTTGAGGAACAATACTGGGAAAACCCGAGTCTCCCAGTCCCGATCCTCCCACATCTGATCCAAGGGAAGATCGAATATTATGGTGATGACCGCTATCATTGTCACTGTTGTTGTCATTGGCATTGTCATTATCATTACTATTATTGTTATTGTTATTGTGATTGTTGCTCTTGAGATGGTTCGCAAATAATGGAATTGCCTTATTAGTTTCTCGAGTGCCGTCGTCAGTAGTACTATTTTGTAGTGTTTTATCATAAACAGGTCCACCGGCTCGATATGCATGAGGGAACTTGGTCCGAAATCGGTCTCTTAGATGTGTGGCTTTCCTATGCCCCAGATTCAAGCTCTTATCCTGTTGGATAAGCGTCCACTGGAACCCATGAATAGCATGGCCTTTGAGCAAAGCATCGTCTTCGGCCGCAGTGAATGGGCGTCGGGAACGCCGCCGAGACTTCGTAGTGATATGAGGTTCGGGAATTCCGAGAGACGCAAAGGTAGATTCGGATTTAGTCGAGGACTCTATGGACTCAGGTGATGGTGGATGTCCTCTGTTGACTTCCGGATCCTTCGAGTCACCGTTCTGTGCTGAGGTCAATCCCATCGACGCCTTGGGTTGATCTTCAACATTCACCTCCAGGTTCCCTTCAGGAGTACCAGAGCCAGCCCCAGCATTCACTGATCGTGGATTTGCAAGGCGGAGCTTCCCACCAGATCTGCCTGTCTCTGCTCTCAGAAGCGCATTGGCAAACGTATCACGTAATTGCTTGGTGGCTTGGTTTATATCGGAAGCTCTTCACTCAAGTTAGGTGTTGTTCAACAGACTCGGGATACTATGGGATAGACTTACTGATAAGCCCAAGGGCAACACACACGGAACCTTTTTGGGGGGACGGAAAAAAGATTGGGTCAGTAAAGAAGTAGACAAGAAACACGATAGTCCATACCTGTCTTTCAGGTTTGAAGCGCTCCTCTTGTTAAATTTCAACTCTGGCTGAGCCAATATTGCCGTCCAATTGCCAATTCCACA
The DNA here is from genome assembly GCA_002976275.1 of Monascus ruber. Classification (NCBI taxonomy): domain Eukaryota; kingdom Fungi; phylum Ascomycota; class Eurotiomycetes; order Eurotiales; family Aspergillaceae; genus Monascus; species Monascus ruber. The sequence continues at coordinate 1,801,465 of PSNO01000006.1, read as the reverse complement.
TTTAATTACGCCCCTCAGTAAAGCAGCCGTCTCCTCCTCCGTCCACTTCCTCAAGTTCTTGCGCGAACGACCCCTGCGTTTGGGTGATAATCGTACATCGTCCTTCTTTGGTGAGGTTGGAGATTCCTTTCTGGCTTTCGAGGGATCACGTTCACTTTGCTGTTTGTGGTGTGTCAGGTCATGCGATCCCCCTTTGTCGACGGGAGAGCCGCAAACCTCATCGATCCTTCCCTCTCGTTTCTCTGACTGCTGAGGGTCGGGTTTCGAAGAAGAACTAACGGGCTCGCAAACAGATCCATGTTCTGTGGGTCTTGTAAGAAGTCGTGCGAGTGATCCAGACTCAATCGGGGGCAAGAGGGCAGCGTTCGGAGGAGGTTCATTTAACCCATTTAGAATGGCAAAAGGACCGAATGGCGGAGGCCGTTGCTCTTTCTGCGCTTGAGGAATTGGAAGCTGCAGATGTTCTCCAAACGAGTCTGTCTGGGCGTCTACACGACGACGTTTGCGTGGAACATGGAGAGTATCCTCGTGAAACGAGGAGTATGGAAACCGCTCGAGGGCGCGTAGGTTGACAAAGGCAGGTAGGATAGGTTTGGGAGGAGTCTCCAGGTTCAAAAGCGAATCGACCGAAGGGTCTTTTTTGTCATTGGTTCGCGCAGCGTTCAATAGCTCCGTTAGCGTAGGTAGATTTGCAGGCAGTTGCCCACCGGAGGAACTGGTCTTGGAGAGGTTGCTGGGTTCTACCGCACCACTGGCATTAGGCTCGAGTGGAGAGGGGACGCTCAGGACACGAGAGGACACAGGTTGGCGGAGAGGAGCTATGCGCAAGCCTTGTAGCTGGGGAAGTCCGCGGAGCTGTGATGGGGCATCATCTAGAGACCGGACGAAAGCGGCACTGGGATCCATGTCGAGAGTCTGGGATACCCTGGAGATGATAAGAACAATCCACTGATGGATCACAACTCGCTCAGCAATGCAACAGACGGTGCATGGTGGCAAAGGAGTGGTACAAGAGCAGTTCGTATGTTTGAAGAGAAGGTTGAAGTGGATTACGGACACTACCATTTTGGGAACGGCAGCGGAGCATCCATAAATCCACGACTCTAGGGTCTATCATGCTCCATTTCTCGTACGTTGTAAACGCTCTTCCCAATAGCTATACAGCTACACCATTGCCGGAAACTATTCAAACCATCTATCACGCCATGTCTACCCTCTTCCCAAGATGGCCTCACATCCTCTTTGGAATCTTCGAACCTATCTCTCTGTAAGTCTGACTCGCCCAACGAACTTTCGGATCCCTCTCATTGCCATACATATATTAATGCACCGAACAGGCTTCTGGGCTGGGCAGCGCCGCTCGTTGATCTCGACAGTTTCATCGCAGGCCAAACGCCCAAAGTCGCGGCTCCTACGCCTATGCACCCCAGCAGCGTGGCACTTGCCTACCAGCTGGGCAATGTGT